>OZ020531.1:1866192-2288203 GCA_963971445.1 Ornithomya chloropus
CTGACTCGATGAATGAAAAGGCGGCAAGACTGTTGCATGCCACAGCGTATGGAAACGAGAGTGAGGTCATGGAAAGGACCAGACGGACAGACATAATTGCTAGGCAAATATTTAAAGTTACATATATATGTGAACAAATGAGGGATTGATGAATGTAAGTCCAGTTGCAACGGTCGGAGGCCTGGAAAAATACCGCTGAGAAAGAACAAGAGAATAGCTTAGAAGAAAATATTTTTTGATTTTTGAGTTCAGTTGATGTCAAGTGCTACGCGGAGAAACAATAAGATAAAAATAGAAAAATATTTAAAAACAAGTAAGAAAACTAAATTTGGCTTAGACCAAATCTTAAATATCCTCCACCTCTACAGGCGTGGAAAATATATATATATATATATTGTGCCATCTAGTAGTGTGTGTCTTAGGTATCAGCATGCAAATATACTTTTACGTTAAATATGTTTTTTTTTTAATTGGGGCGTGTCTGTTATCCGACCGCGCCCATTTTTGGCACATCGGTAGATGGGATAACTATATATATACGCGTACCAAATTTCAAGTTCCTGAGTCAACTTTTGTGGCAGATATAAAGGTTTTTATTAATTGTGGGCGTGTCTGTTATCCGGATACGCCCCTACCGATGATGATGGAATACCGATGAAGCTAATACTCATAGAAGTACGTACCAAATTTCAAGTTTATAGCTCAATTTTTGTGGCAGAAAAATATTTTTTTGTCGATTGTGGGCGTGGCTCTTGACCGATTTTGCCCATTTTAAATAGCGATCTGCATGCAAAAACTAAAAGTGTCTGTACAGAATTTCAGCTCAATATCTCAAAATGTACGCCCGTGAGAGTGCCAACAACAGACGGACACACGGACACACGGACATACATGTCTAAATCGACTCAGTTTTTGACGCTGATCAAGAATATATATACTTTGTAGGGTCTCTTACGCCTTCTTCTGGGTGTTGCAAACGGAAGAACAAACTTAGTATACCCTCATCACTGAGGTGAAGGCTATAAAAAAATGTAAGAGCTGATGATTTAATGTAACGTGCAACAACATAGTAAAAAGATTTGTAGAATACAATATACGAGTATAATACATAAGCAGTGAGATCTAGTGAGGTATATTGTGCGCAGATGACTTTAGAGAAAATTGATGGATGTGTAAATTATTCCGGCCCCCGAGGATTGCAACTGGATATCGATAGTACAGATAAGTTAAGTTAAGTTAAATATTTATGAATTAATTTATAAAACTACTGAAACCTTTTGAATTGTATACAATCACAAATGTAAATTAAAGAAAAAAAATTCTCCTTTTTTGTGTAAATCAAATTGCGAATGTTATATGTATGTAAAATTGTTGTGGAGCCCTCTTTAAAAATCTATAATATCTCAAATTCGATTTTCTTGTAATACGTGAATGTAATAAACAATAGCGAATTGTGCGAATGTTGTGTTCTTGTCGGGGAGAGGGTACATATAAAAGGGTAAGGAGCCGCTCGTAGCTTTCATTTTAGAGGGATCAAATAAAGAAAAAAGTATAAAGAGAATTGGTCCCGTGGTTGGGAGGGTAAAGATATGGGGGAAGTACATATACTCTCCAGATTGCTCATGCATGGCCGTAGCCTTTGTTTGTTGTTGCATGCGGCCACATACAGGTTGAGATCCTCACCCCTGAGATAAATAAGCTAGCAAGTATCGGTGTCAAATTTCATCTTTGACGATGGCCACGCCACGCATATATAACAGACACATACCTAAATTATATAAACGAAAAAAAAGGTATATAAATTATTTCACGAAATATTTTCACTACATTACATGGTAAGCCATAACTTTTAATAAAAGCAAAAACAAAATGAAGGGAAGATAAATATTAAACAGCAACATTCTTTCCCTTCGCCGGGTGGCGTGAGTGAGCAGTTGACTTTTGTTCTATAGCAATAGAGTGCATCAAATATTTACATAATAATAGAAAGTACATGACATAGAGAAACCAAGCAAACAAATATTTATTTGTAAAATATATAAAAAAATAATAATTTTAAAATTTTTGCAATAGAAATTTCAATTCAGAGTTTTGTGTCTGCAAAATCTCACAATCCTTGTCAAGCTGTTCACGTTTCTTTAACACCACTAAATAATGAATTTAAACCATGTTCTACAGTTCTCCAAATATTCTGTTTATCCTTTGGTAAGTAATATTCGAATTGCTTCCAATAACTTTCAATATCACCCTTTTACATTTTCAACAAGTTGATGCCTTCATTTTGCTTGCAAGTACTGCAATCAATAAATATTTAATATAAATGTACAAAAAAATAAATAAATAAAAGAATGAAATATGATTTATAAAAAATTAACCATTTTCCACTCACAGCATGAGAACCTTCCATAACTTTAACAATATCGCGACGTCTTATTTGATTTTGGTCAGCATCCAAAGCTATAGTATTTCGATTTTCTCGACGTTTATGCAAAGCTGTCGGCTTGCATTCAATAACCTTGCCGTGCATCCCCAACACATGAAAGTTTTCACGTTCCAAACGCATAATAACACCAACATTCTAGGGAGTGTAGGACAAATGTGTGAAAATTGAATTTTTAGAATTCCATAAAAATCAAGAAACTCACTCCAATTGTACCAAACACCCCAATGGAATTGACCCAAACAGTCGACACCTATAGCTACATCGGAACAAAATTGTAAATCATGTGGCAACGCTTCCAATTCGTGATTAGTTAAATCCGATACCAGGACGGTTCTTCAAGAATAATTAAACCTGTTCCTCCCTCATGGAGCCCAGTTAAGACCCGTGCATGATCACCGGTTTTAAAATATTTACGCAATTCATTAGCTTTAAACACCAAAGGATCCTGTGTTCAAATAGAGACAAACAGACACAATGACAAACAAAAATTCAAAGCATAGAAATCTCATTTTATTTACCTTTAAATCTTGATCTTTCGGTATTACAGTAATCATGACTATAATTTTCGCTTGAAGGTTTTCCAAATCGCCCACGCACACCTCTACATTGTCGCTCATGGAAAATAAATGTGCAGCGGTGGTATCTTCCTTAGCAGCGGTCATAATTTCCAAATTGACGTCTTACCATAATAAAGATAAAGAGCAGTTTTAATGTTTAGTTAGAAAATTGAATTTGGCGTAGGTTAACATCTTAAATACCCTACACATCTACCAATCAGTGGGCATGGCAGTGCGTTGCGTAGGGTATAAAAATCAGAAATTTTGATGGTTCCCTTCGTAAACTAACCTTCCGGTTGTTCCTCAAATCCTTCCAATTCGGTTAAAGTCGGTTTGACGCCGTCCGCCAAAATTGCCGGAATAGTAAAATTTTTATAGAGGAATCCTTTGCGCGAATAACGATTTCCTTCGAAAAGCAAAAAGTCACCATTCGAATGAACTTCAGCACCAATAGCTCTAACAGCTTCCGGATCAAACGGTTTGGCTCCTGGACGGCGTTTCTTCTTTTGCTTGTTGTCCGCTTCCTAAGGAAGAATGATATTTATCGTTTATTTTTTTGTTTAGCATCCAACTTACATTAGATGTTGGGCGTAGAGCACCCCTCATATGTTTATAGTCAATGCGTGGCAAAAGTTTTAAGTGAGCTTGATTATGAATCAAGTCTACATAATCCACTTTAGCAATATCATTCTTGTACAAACCTCTCTTAAGCCGCACCCACTGTTTCACGTTAAAACCAATTTGCTTTTTAACCACTTTCCTAACATCGGTCATTTCTTGGACTGGCACCGTTTACACATACGCAAAGTACTCACATTTTCTATGGCCGTCTTGACGTGCGTCCGCTTGTACGATTCTACATAAATGTAGCCTTTGACGCCCTCTGGTGCCACCACGGACTTGATTTGTAATGGTTCATCGGTATTTATGTAGGTGAGAAATTTACGCATCAACAATAAGGCGGTAGATGTCTCTTCACCTATACGACATTTCACCATCCAAAGATTCGGATCTCTGAAAATATTTTGAAAATGTATAAAATTCGAAATATTCTGCAGAATTTTAGGGGGAAAGCTCACTTGATGCCAGGTAGAAGTGTTTGTTGGGTAATCTCATCGGACATTTCTTTACCGTCATCACCGAAATGCCTTTTAGCAATCGACTCGTCAGCATACTTTTTACGCAAGTATTCTTCAATTTCATCTTCTCGTTGAGTGCTTTTTCAAGAGTATAAGAATACATTACAAGTGTAGCCATTACGAAATGGTTGTTGTTTAAGACTTACTCCCACAAGTTCGTGCCACGTCGGCGTATTTCAATGTCACGAGCAGTGGGACCCAATTCGTCAATTTCATTACCAACTATACCTAATTCATTGGCTCCCTCCTCCCATTCATCACCTTCATCTACCTATGATATAGTTTTTATTGATTTTATTATTCTTTATTATCAAGGATTTTATACAAAAGTCAAAACTCATCTCATCATCGACGTCGGCCTCGTCAATTATAAAACCACAAAAATGATCTTTTTTGTTTTTTTTACGCGGCCTATCATCCTCATCTTCTTCGTACTCTTCCGAATCAACTTCGTCACCGCCTTCTTCTTCATCCTCTTCATCATTCAAACGTCGCTTTTGTCTACGATGCGAACCCTCAGAACCGGAAACTTTCGAAGCAACGCTACGGGATCGTGAACGTGTTCGTGATCTGGAACGCGATTGAGAATGTGACCGTGAACGCAAAGACCTATAACCCGAACGAGATCTTGTAAGGATCTGGATCTTAAACGTGTACTTTTCTGAGATTTATTAGAACCCAAAGATCCATCTTCCGATCCACTCTCGGATGCGTTGCTTTCTTCGGAACTGACACAGTTACAGGCTCATCGCCACATATGAAATTTCTCGTATAATCAAAAATCTTGCTTAAACAACACTTTACTTGAACATTAATGTAACATGTTGCGGGATTAACTGAAAGAAAAACGAAAAAACAGCTGACTCGATGAATGAAAAGGCGGCAAGACTGTTGCATGCCACAGCGTATGGAAACGAGAGTGAGGTCATGGAAAGGACCAGACGGACAGACATAATTGCTAGGCAAATATTTAAAGTTACATATATATGTGAACAAATGAGGGATTGATGAATGTAAGTCCAGTTGCAACGGTCGGAGGCCTGGAAAGGTACCGTTGAGAAAGAAGAAGAGAATAGCTTAGAAGAAAATATTTTTTGATTTTTGAGTTCAGTTGATGTCAAGTGCTACGCGGAGAAACAATAAGATAAAAATAGAAAAATATTTAAAAACAAGTAAGAAAACTAAATTTGGCTTAGACCAAATCTTAAATATCCTCCACCTCTACAGGCGTGGAAAATATATATATGTATATTGTGCCATCTAGTAGTGTGTGTCTTAGGTATCAGCATGCAAATCTACTTTTACGTTAAATATGGTTTTTTTTTAATTGTGGGCATGTTTGTTATCCGACTGCGCCCATTTTTGGCACATCGATAGATGGGATAACTATAACTATAACAAAAAAATATTTTTTTGTCGATTGTGGGCGTGGCTCTTGACCGATTGTGCCCATTTTAAATAGCGATCTGCATGCAAAAACTAAAAGTGTCTGTACAGAATTTCAGCTCAATATCTCAAAATGTACGCCCGTGAGAGTGCCAACAACAGACGGACACACGGACATACATGTCTAAATCGACTCAGTTTTTGACGCTGATCAAGAATATATATACTTTGTAGGGTCTCTTACGCCTTCTTCTGGGTGTTGCAAACGGAAGAACAAACTTAGTATACCCTCATCACTGAGGTGAAGGCTATAAAAAAATGTAAGAGCTGATGATTTAATGTAACGTGCAACAACATAGTAAAAAGATTTGTAGAATACAATATACGAGTATAATACATAAGCAGTGAGATCTAGTGAGGTATATTGTGCGCAGATGACTTTAGAGAAAATTGATGGATGTGTAAATTATTCCGGCCCCCGAGGATTGCAACTGGATATCGATAGTACAGATAAGTTAAGTTAAGTTAAATATTTATGAATTAATTTATAAAACTACTGAAACCTTTTGAATTGTATACAATCACAAATGTAAATTAAAGAAAAAAAAATTCTCCTTTTTTGTGTAAATCAAATTGCGAATGTTATATGTATGTAAAATTGTTGTGGAGCCCTCTTTAAAAATCTATAATATCTCAAATTCGATTTTCTTGTAATACGTGAATGTAATAAACAATAGCGAATTGTGCGAATGTTGTGTTCTTGTCGGGGAGAGGGTACATATAAAAGGGTAAGGAGCCGCTCGTAGCTTTCATTTTAGAGGGATCAAATAAAGAAAAAAGTATAAAGAGAATTGGTCCCGTGGTTGGGAAGGTAAAGATATGGGGGAAGTACATCTACTCTCCAGATTGCTCATGCATGGCCGTAGCGTTTGTTTGTTGTTGCATGCGGCCACATACAGGTTGAGATCCTCACCCCTGAGATAAATAAGCTAGCAAGTATCGGTGTCAAATTTCATCTTTCATCTAACAGACACATACCTAAATTATATAAACGAAAAAAAAGGTATATAAGTTATTTCACGAAATATTTTCACTACATTACATGGTAAGCCATAACTTTTAATAAAAGCAAAAACAAAATGAAGGGAAGATAAATATTAAACAGCAACATTCTTTCCCTTCGCCGGGTGGCGTGAGTGAGCAGTTGACTTTTGTTCTATAGCAATAGAGTGCATCAAATATTTACATAATAATAGAAAGTACATGATATTGAGAAACCAAGCAAACAAATATTTATTTGTAAAATATATAAAAAAATATTAATTTTAAAATTTTTTCAGTAGAAATTTCAATTCAGAGTTTTGTGTCTGCAAAATCTCACAATCCTTGTCAAGCTGTTCACGTTTCTTTAACACCACTAAATAATGAATTTAAACCATGTTCTACAGTTCTCCAAATATTCTGTTTATCCTTTGGTAAGTAATATTCGAATTGCTTCCAATAACTTTCAATATCACCCTTTTCCATTTTCAACAAGTTGATGCCTTCATTTTGCTTGCAAGTACTGCAATCAATAAATATTTAATATAAATGTACAAAAAAATAAATAAATAAAAGAATGCATTTATAAAAAATTAACCATTTTCCACTCACAGCATGAGAACCTTCCATAACTTTAACAATATCGCGACGTCTTATTTGATTTTGGTCAGCATCCAAAGCTATAGTATTTCGATTTTCTCGACGTTTATGCAAAGCTGTCGGTTTGCATTCAATAACCTTGCCGTGCATCCCCAACACATGAAAGTTTTCACGTTCCAAACGCATAATAACACCAACATTCTAGGGAGTGTAGGACAAATGTGTGAAAAATGAATTTTTAGAATTCCATAAAAATCAAGAAACTCACTCCAATTGTACCAAACACCCCAATGGAATTGACCCAAACAGTCGACACCTATAGCTACATCGGAACAAAATTGTAAATCATGTGGCAACGCTTCCAATTCGTGATTAGTTAAATCCGATACCAGGACGGTTCTTCAAGAATAATTAAACCTGTTCCTCCCTCATGGAGCCCAGTTAAGACCCGTGCATGATCACCGGTTTTAAAATATTTACGCAATTCATTAGCTTTAAACACCAAAGGATCCTGTGTTCAAATAGAGACAAACAGACACAATGACAAACAAAAATTCAAAGCATAGAAATCTCATTTTATTTACCTTTAAATCTTGATCTTTCGGTATTACAGTAATCATGACTATAATTTTCGCTTGAAGGTTTTCCAAATTGCCCACGCACACCTCTACATTGTCGCTCATGGAAAATAAATCGTGGTATCTTCCTTAGCAGCGGTCATAATTTCCAAATTGACGTCTTACCATAATAAAGATAAAGAGCAGTTTTAATGTTTAGTTAGAAAATTGAATTTGGCGTAGGTTAACATCTTAAATACCCTACACATCTACTAATCAGTGGGCATGGCAGTGCGTTGCGTAGGGTATAAAAATCAGAAATTTTGATGGTTCCCTTCCTTAACTAACCTTCCGGTTGTTCCTCAAATCCTTCCAATTCGGTTAAAGTCGGTTTGACGCCGTCCGCCAAAATTGCCGACATAGTAAAATTTTTATAGAGGAATCCTTTGCGCGAATAACGATTGCCTTCGAAAAGCAAAAAGTCACCATTCGAATGAACTTCAGCACCAATAGCTCTAACAGCTTCCGGATCAAACGGTTTGGCTCGTGGACGGCGTTTCTTCTTTTGCTTGTTGTCCGCTTCCTAAGGAAGAATGATATTTATCGTTTATTTTTTTGTTTAGCATCCAACTTACATTAGATGTTGGGCGTAGAGCACCCCTCATACGTTTATAGTCAATGCGTGGCAAAAGTTTTAAGTGAGCTTGATTATGAATCAAGTCTACATAATCCACTTTAGCAATATCATCCTTCTACAAACCTCTCTTAAGCCGCACCCACTGTTTCACGTTAAGACCAATTTGCTCTTTAACCACTTTCAGAACATCGGTCATTTCTTTGATTGGCACCGTTTACACATACGCAAAGTACCCACATTTTCTATGGCCATCTTGACGTGCGTCCGCTTATACGATTCTACATAAATGTAGCCTTTGACGCCCTCTGGTGCCACCACGTACTTGATTTGTAATGGTTCATCGGTATTTATGTAGTTGAGAAATTTACGCATCAACAATAAGGCGGTAGATGTCTCTTCACCTATACGACATTTCACCATCCAAAGATTCGGATCTCTGAAAATATTTGGAAAATGTATAAAATTCGAAATATTCTGCAGAATTTTAGGGCGAAAGCTCACTTGATGCCAGGTAGAAGTGTTTGTTGGGTAATCTCATCGAACATTTCTTTACCGTCATCACCGAAATGCCTTTTAGCAATCGACTCGTCAGCATACTTTTTACGCAAGTATTCTTCAATTTCATCTTCTCGTTGAGTGCTTTTTCAAGAGTATAAGAATACATTACAAGTGTAGCCATTACGAAATGGTTGTTGTTTAAGACTTACTCCCACAAGTTCGTGCCACGTCGGCGTATTTCAATGTCACGAGCTGTGGGACCCAATTCGTCAATTTCATTACCAACTATACCTAATTCATTGGCTCCCTCCTCCCATTCATCATCTTCATCTACCTATGATATATTTTTTATTGGTTTTATTATTCTTTATTATCAAGGATTTTATACAAAAGTCAAAACTCATCTCATCGTCGACGTCGGCCTCGTCAATTATAAAACCACCAAAACGATCTTTTTTCTTTTTTTTACGCGGCCTATCATCCTCATCTTCTTCGTACTCTTCCGAATCAACTTCGTCACCGCCTTCTTCTTCATCCTCTTCATCATTCAAACGTCGCTTTTGGAACGCGATTGAGAATGTGACCGTGAACGCAAAGACCTATAACCCGAACGGGGATCTTGTAAGGATCTGGATCTTAAACGTGTACTTTTCTGAGATTTATTAGAACCCAAAGATCCATCTTCCGATCCACTCTCGGATGCGTTGCTTTCTTCGGAACTGACATAGTTACAGGCTCATCGCCACTTATGAAATTTCTCGTATAATCAAAAATCTTGCTTAAACAACACTTTACTTGAACATTAATGTAACATGTTGCGGGATTAACTGAAAGAAAAACGAAAAAACAGCTGACTCGATGAATGAAAAGGCGGCAAGGCTGTTGCATGCCACAGCGTATGGAAACGAGAGTGAGGTCATGGAAAGGACCAGACGGACAGACATAAATGCTAGGCAAATATTTAAAGTTACATATATATGTGAACAAATGAGGGATTGATGAATGTAAGTCCAGTTGCAACGGTCGGAGGCCTGGAAAGGTACCGTTGAGAAAGAACAAGAGAATAGCTTAGAAGAAAATATTTTTTGATTTTTGAGTTCAGTTGATGTCAAGTGCTACGCGGAGAAATAATAAGATAAAAATAGAAAAATATTTAAAAACAAATAAGAAAACTAAATTTGGCTTAGACCAAGTCTTAAATATCCTCCACCTCTACAGGCGTGGAAAATATATATATATATATTGTGCCATCTAGTAGTGTGTGTCTTAGGTATCAGCATGCAAATCTACTTTTACGTTAAATAAGCTCACTTGATGCCAGGTAGAAGTGTTTGTTGGGTAATCTCATCGAACATTTCTTTACCGTCATCACCGAAATGCCTTTTAGCAATCGACTCGTCAGCATACTTTTTACGCAAGTATTCTTCAATTTCATCTTCTCGTTGAGTGCTTTTTCAAGAGTATAAGAATACATTACAAGTGTAGCCATTACGAAATGGTTGTTGTTTAAGACTTACTCCCACAAGTTCGTGCCACGTCGGCGTATTTCAATGTCACGAGCTGTGGGACCCAATTCGTCAATTTCATTACCAACTATACCTAATTCATTGGCTCCCTCCTCCCATTCATCATCTTCATCTACCTATGATATATTTTTTATTGGTTTTATTATTCTTTATTATCAAGGATTTTATACAAAAGTCAAAACTCATCTCATCGTCGACGTCGGCCTCGTCAATTATAAAACCACCAAAACGATCTTTTTTCTTTTTTTTACGCGGCCTATCATCCTCATCTTCTTCGTACTCTTCCGAATCAACTTCGTCACCGCCTTCTTCTTCATCCTCTTCATCATTCAAACGTCGCTTTTGGAACGCGATTGAGAATGTGACCGTGAACGCAAAGACCTATAACCCGAACGGGGATCTTGTAAGGATCTGGATCTTAAACGTGTACTTTTCTGAGATTTATTAGAACCCAAAGATCCATCTTCCGATCCACTCTCGGATGCGTTGCTTTCTTCGGAACTGACATAGTTACAGGCTCATCGCCACATATGAAATTTCTCGTATAATCAAAAATCTTGCTTAAACAACACTTTACTTGAACATTAATGTAACATGTTGCGGGATTAACTGAAAGAAAAACGAAAAAACAGCTGACTCGATGAATGAAAAGGCGGCAAGACTGTTGCATGCCACAGCGTATGGAAACGAGAGTGAGGTCATGGAAAGGACCAGACGGACAGACATAATTGCTAGGCAAATATTTAAAGTTACATATATATGTGAACAAATGAGGGATTGATGAATGTAAGTCCAGTTGCAACGGTCGGAGGCCTGGAAAGGTACCGTTGAGAAAGAAGAAGAGAATAGCTTAGAAGAAAATATTTTTTGATTTTTGAGTTCAGTTGATGTCAAGTGCTACGCGGAGAAACAATAAGATAAAAATAGAAAAATATTTAAAAACAAGTAAGAAAACTAAATTTGGCTTAGACCAAATCTTAAATATCCTCCACCTCTACAGGCGTGGAAAATATATATATGTATATTGTGCCATCTAGTAGTGTGTGTCTTAGGTATCAGCATGCAAATCTACTTTTACGTTAAATATGGTTTTTTTTAATTGTGGGCATGTTTGTTATCCGACTGCGCCCATTTTTGGCACATCGATAGATGGGATAACTATAACTATAACAAAAAAATATTTTTTTGTCGATTGTGGGCGTGGCTCTTGACCGATTGTGCCCATTTTAAATAGCGATCTGCATGCAAAAACTAAAAGTGTCTGTACAGAATTTCAGCTCAATATCTCAAAATGTACGCCCGTGAGAGTGCCAACAACAGACGGACACACGGACATACATGTCTAAATCGACTCAGTTTTTGACGCTGATCAAGAATATATATACTTTGTAGGGTCTCTTACGCCTTCTTCTGGGTGTTGCAAACGGAAGAACAAACTTAGTATACCCTCATCACTGAGGTGAAGGCTATAAAAAAATGTAAGAGCTGATGATTTAATGTAACGTGCAACAACATAGTAAAAAGATTTGTAGAATACAATATACGAGTATAATACATAAGCAGTGAGATCTAGTGAGGTATATTGTGCGCAGATGACTTTAGAGAAAATTGATGGATGTGTAAATTATTCCGGCCCCCGAGGATTGCAACTGGATATCGATAGTACAGATAAGTTAAGTTAAGTTAAATATTTATGAATTAATTTATAAAACTACTGAAACCTTTTGAATTGTATACAATCACAAATGTAAATTAAAGAAAAAAAAATTCTCCTTTTTTGTGTAAATCAAATTGCGAATGTTATATGTATGTAAAATTGTTGTGGAGCCCTCTTTAAAAATCTATAATATCTCAAATTCGATTTTCTTGTAATACGTGAATGTAATAAACAATAGCGAATTGTGCGAATGTTGTGTTCTTGTCGGGGAGAGGGTACATATAAAAGGGTAAGGAGCCGCTCGTAGCTTTCATTTTAGAGGGATCAAATAAAGAAAAAAGTATAAAGAGAATTGGTCCCGTGGTTGGGAAGGTAAAGATATGGGGGAAGTACATCTACTCTCCAGATTGCTCATGCATGGCCGTAGCGTTTGTTTGTTGTTGCATGCGGCCACATACAGGTTGAGATCCTCACCCCTGAGATAAATAAGCTAGCAAGTATCGGTGTCAAATTTCATCTTTCATCTAACAGACACATACCTAAATTATATAAACGAAAAAAAAGGTATACAAATTATTTCACGAAATATTTTCACTACATTACATGGTAAGCCATAACTTTTAATAAAAGCAAAAACAAAATGAAGGGAAGATAAATATTAAACAGCAACATTCTTTCCCTTCGCCGGGTGGCGTGAGTGAGCAGTTGACTTTTGTTCTATAGCAATAGAGTGCATCAAATATTTACATAATAATAGAAAGTATAGAGAAACCAAGCAAACAAATATTTATTTGTAAAATATATAAAAAAATATTAATTTTAAAATTTTTGCAATAGAAATTTCAATTCAGAGTTTTGTGTCTGCAAAATCTCACAATCCTTGTCAAGCTGTTCACGTTTCTTTAACACCACTAAATAATGAATTTAAACCATGTTCTACAGTTCTCCAAATATTCTGTTTATCCTTTGGTAAGTAATATTCGAATTGCTTCCAATAACTTTCAATATCACCCTTTTCCATTTTCAACAAGTTGATGCCTTCACTTTGCTTGCAAGTACTGCAATCAAAAAATATTTAATATAAATGTACAAAAAAATAAATAAATAAAAGAATGAAATATGATTTATAAAAAATTAACCATTTTCCACTCACAGCATGAGAACCTTCCATAACTTTAACAATATCGCGACGTCTTATTTGATTTTGGTCAGCATCCAAAGCTATAGTATTTCGATTTTCTCGACGTTTATGCAAAGCTGTCGGCTTGCATTCAATAACCTTGCCGTGCATCCCCAACACATGAAAGTTTTCACGTTCCAAACGCATAATAACACCAACATTCTAGGGAGTGTAGGACAAATGTGTGAAAAATGAATTTTTAGAATTCCATAAAAATCAAGAAACTCACTCCAATTGTACCAAACACCCCAATGGAATTGACCCAAACAGTCGACACCTATAGCTACATCGGAACAAAATTGTAAATCATGTGGCAACGCTTCCAATTCGTGATTAGTTAAATCCGATACCAGGACGGTTCTTCAAGAATAATTAAACCTGTTCCTCCCTCATGGAGCCCAGTTAAGACCCGTGAATGATCACCGGTTTTAAAATATTTACGCAATTCATTAGCTTTAAACACCAAAGGATCCTGTGTTCAAATAGAGACAAACAGACACAATGACAAACAAAAATTCAAAGCATAGAAATCTCATTTTATTTACCTTTAAATCTTGATCTTTCGGTATTACAGTAATCATGACTATAATTTTCGCTTGAAGGTTTTCCAAATTGCCCACGCACACCTCTACATTGTCGCTCATGGAAAATAAATCGTGGTATCTTCCTTAGCAGCGGTCATAATTTCCAAATTGACGTCTTACCATAATAAAGATAAAGAGCAGTTTTAATGTTTAGTTAGAAAATTGAATTTGGCGTAGGTTAACATCTTAAATACCCTACACATCTACTAATCAGTGGGCATGGCAGTGCGTTGCGTAGGGTATAAAAATCAGAAATTTTGATGGTTCCCTTCCTTAACTAACCTTCCGGTTGTTCCTCAAATCCTTCCAATTCGGTTAAAGTCGGTTTGACGCCGTCCGCCAAAATTGCCGACATAGTAAAATTTTTATAGAGGAATCCTTTGCGCGAATAACGATTGCCTTCGAAAAGCAAAAAGTCACCATTCGAATGAACTTCAGCACCAATAGCTCTAACAGCTTCCGGATCAAACGGTTTGGCTCGTGGACGGCGTTTCTTCTTTTGCTTGTTGTCCGCTTCCTAAGGAAGAATGATATTTATCGTTTATTTTTTTGTTTAGCATCCAACTTACATTAGATGTTGGGCGTAGAGCACCCCTCATACGTTTATAGTCAATGCGTGGCAAAAGTTTTAAGTGAGCTTGATTATGAATCAAGTCTACATAATCCACTTTAGCAATATCATCCTTCTACAAACCTCTCTTAAGCCGCACCCACTGTTTCACGTTAAGACCAATTTGCTCTTTAACCACTTTCAGAACATCGGTCATTTCTTTGATTGGCACCGTTTACACATACGCAAAGTACCCACATTTTCTATGGCCATCTTGACGTGCGTCCGCTTATACGATTCTACATAAATGTAGCCTTTGACGCCCTCTGGTGCCACCACGTACTTGATTTGTAATGGTTCATCGGTATTTATGTAGTTGAGAAATTTACGCATCAACAATAAGGCGGTAGATGTCTCTTCACCTATACGACATTTCACCATCCAAAGATTCGGATCTCTGAAAATATTTGGAAAATGTATAAAATTCGAAATATTCTGCAGAATTTTAGGGCGAAAGCTCACTTGATGCCAGGTAGAAGTGTTTGTTGGGTAATCTCATCGAACATTTCTTTACCGTCATCACCGAAATGCCTTTTAGCAATCGACTCGTCAGCATACTTTTTACGCAAGTATTCTTCAATTTCATCTTCTCGTTGAGTGCTTTTTCAAGAGTATAAGAATACATTACAAGTGTAGCCATTACGAAATGGTTGTTGTTTAAGACTTACTCCCACAAGTTCGTGCCACGTCGGCGTATTTCAATGTCACGAGCAGTGGGACCCAATTCGTCAATTTCATTACCAACTATACCTAATTCATTGGCTCCCTCCTCCCATTCATCACCTTCATCTACCTATGATATATTTTTTATTGGTTTTATTATTCTTTATTATCAAGGATTTTATACAAAAGTCAAAACTCATCTCATCGTCGACGTCGGCCTCGTCAATTATAAAACCACCAAAACGATCTTTTTTCTTTTTTTTACGCGGCCTATCATCCTCATCTTCTTCGTACTCTTCCGAATCAACTTCGTCACCGCCTTCTTCTTCATCCTCTTCATCATTCAAACGTCGCTTTTGGAACGCGATTGAGAATGTGACCGTGAACGCAAAGACCTATAACCCGAACGGGGATCTTGTAAGGATCTGGATCTTAAACGTGTACTTTTCTGAGATTTATTAGAACCCAAAGATCCATCTTCCGATCCACTCTCGGATGCGTTGCTTTCTTCGGAACTGACATAGTTACAGGCTCATCGCCACTTATGAAATTTCTCGTATAATCAAAAATCTTGCTTAAACAACACTTTACTTGAACATTAATGTAACATGTTGCGGGATTAACTGAAAGAAAAACGAAAAAACAGCTGACTCGATGAATGAAAAGGCGGCAAGGCTGTTGCATGCCACAGCGTATGGAAACGAGAGTGAGGTCATGGAAAGGACCAGACGGACAGACATAAATGCTAGGCAAGTATTTAAAGTTACATATATATGTGAACAAATGAGGGATTGATGAATGTAAGTCCAGTTGCAACGGTCGGAGGCCTGGAAAGGTACCGTTGAGAAAGAACAAGAGAATAGCTTAGAAGAAAATATTTTTTGATTTTTGAGTTCAGTTGATGTCAAGTGCTACGCGGAGAAATAATAAGATAAAAATAGAAAAATATTTAAAAACAAATAAGAAAACTAAATTTGGCTTAGACCAAGTCTTAAATATCCTCCACCTCTACAGGCGTGGAAAATATATATATATATATTGTGCCATCTAGTAGTGTGTGTCTTAGGTATCAGCATGCAAATCTACTTTTACGTTAAATATGGTTTTTTTTTTAATTGTGGGCGTGTCTGTTATCCGACCGCGCCCATTTTTGGCACATCGGTAGATGGGATAACTATAACTATAACAAAAAAATATTTTTTTGTCGATTGTGGGCGTGGCTCTTGACCGATTGTGCCCATTTTAAATAGCGATCTGCGTGCAAAAACTAAAAGTGTCTGTACAGAATTTCAGCTCAATATCTCAAAATGTACGCCCGTGAGAGTGCCAACAACAGACGGACACACGGACACACGGACATACATGTCTAAATCGACTCAGTTTTTGACGCTGATCAAGAATATATATAATTTGTAGGGTCTCTTACGTCTTCTTCTGGGTGTTGCAAACGGAAGAACAAACTTAGTATACCCTCATCACTGAGGTGAAGGGTATAAAAAAATGTAAGAGCTGATGATGTAATGTAACGTGCAACAAAATAGTAAAAAGATTTGTAGAATACAATATATAATACATAAGCAGTGAGATCTAGTGAGGTATATTGTGCGCAGATGACTTTAGAGAAAATTGATGGATGTGTAAATTATTCCGGCCCCCGAGGATTGCAACTGGATATCGATAGTACAGATAAGTTAAGTTAAGTTAAATATTTATGAATTAATTTATAAAACTACTGAAACCTTTTGAATTGTATACAATCACAAATGTAAATTAAAGAAAAAAAAATTCTCCTTTTTTGTGTAAATCAAATTGCGAATGTTATATGTATGTAAAATTGTTGTGGAGCCCTCTTTAAAAATCTATAATATCTCAAATTCGATTTACTTGTAATACGTGAATGTAATAAACAATAGCGAATTGTGCGAATGTTGTGGTAAGGAGCCGCTCGTAGCTTTCATTTTAGAGGGATCAAATAAAGAAAAAAGTATAAAGAGAATTGGTCCCGTGGTTGGGAGGGTAAAGATATGGGGGAAGTACATCTACTCTCCAGATTGCTCATGCATGGCCGTAGCGTTTGTTTGTTGTTGCATGCGGCCACATACAGGTTGAGATCCTCACCCCTGAGATAAATAAGCTAGCAAGTATCGGTGTCAAATTTCATCTTTGACGATGGCCACGCCACGCATATATAACAGACACATACCTAAATTATATAAACGAAAAAAAAGGTATATAAATTATTTCACGAAATATTTTCACTACATTACATGGTAAGCCATAACTTTTAATAAAAGCAAAAACAAAGTAAAGGGAAGATAAATATTAAACAGCAACATTCTTTCTCTTCGCCGGGTGGCGTGAGTGAGAGTTGACTTTTGTTCTATAGCAATAGAGTGCATCAAATATTTACATAATAATAGAAAGTACATGACATAGAGAAACCAAGCAAACAAATATTTATTTGTAAAATATATAAAAAAATATTAATTTTAAAATTTTTGCAATAGAAATTTCAATTCAGAGTTTTGCGCAAAACCTTTCTTTAACACCACTAAATAATGAATTTAAACCATGTTCTACAGTTCTCTAAATATTCTGTTTATCCTTTGGTAAGTAATATTCGAATTGCTTCCAATAATTTTCAATATCACCCTTTTCCATTTTCAACAAATTGACGTCTTACCATAATAAAGATAAAGAGCAGTTTTAATGTTTAGTTAGAAAATTGAATTTGGCGTAGGTTAACATCTTAAATACCCTACACATCTACTAATCAGTGGGCATGGCAGTGCGTTGCGTAGGGTATAAAAATCAGAAATTTTGATGGTTCCCTTCCTTAACTAACCTTCCGGTTGTTCCTCAAATCTTTCCAATTCGGTTAAAGTCGGTTTGACGCCGTCCGCCAAAATTGCCGACATAGTAAAATTTGTATAGAGGAATCCTTTGCGCGAATAACGATTGCCTTCGAAAAGCAAAAAGTCACCATCCGAATGAACTTCAACACCAATAGCTCTAACAGCTTCCGGATCAAACGGTTTGGCTCGTGGACGGCGTTTCTTCTTTTGCTTGTTGTCCGCTTCCTAAGGAAGAATGATATTTATCGTTTATTTTTTTGTTTAGCATCCAACTTACATTAGATGTTGGGCGTAGAGCACCCCTCATACGTTAATAGTCAATGCGTGGCAAAAGTTTTAAGTGAGCTTGATTATGAATCAAGTCTACATAATCCACTTTAGCAATATCATTCTTGTACAAACCTCTCTTAAGCCGCACCCACTGTTTCACGTTAAAACCAATTTGCTTTTTAACCACTTTCAGAACATCGCTCATTTCTTGGACTGGCACCGTTTACACATACGCAAAGTACTCACATTTTCTACGGCCGTCTTGACGTGCGTCCGCTTGTACGATTCTACATAAATGTAGCCTTTGACGCCCTCTGGTGCCACCACGGACTTGATTTGTAATGGTTCATCGGTATTTATGTAGGTGAGAAATTTACGCATCAACAATAAGGCGGTAGATGTCTCTTCACCTATACGACATTTCACCATCCAAAGATTCGGATCTCTGAAAATATTTGGAAAATGTATAAAATTCGAAATATTCTGCAGAATTTTAGGGCGAAAGCTCACTTGATGCCAGGTAGAAGTGTTTGTTGGGTAATCTCATCGAACATTTCTTTACCGTCATCACCGAAATGCCTTTTAGCAATCGACTCGTCAGCATACTTTTTACGCAAGTATTCTTCAATTTCATCTTCTCGTTGAGTGCTTTTTCAAGAGTATAAGA
This sequence comes from Ornithomya chloropus, assembly GCA_963971445.1. Taxonomy (NCBI): domain Eukaryota; kingdom Metazoa; phylum Arthropoda; class Insecta; order Diptera; family Hippoboscidae; genus Ornithomya; species Ornithomya chloropus. Next base: position 1,885,063 of record OZ020531.1, read on the forward strand.
ATACATTACAAGTGTAGCCATTACGAAATGGTTGTTGTTTAAGACTTACTCCCACAAGTTCGTGCCACGTCGTAGGCGTATTTCAATGTCACGAGCAGTGGGACCCAATTCGTCAATTTCATTACCAACTATATCTAATTCATTGGCTCCCTCCTCCCATTCATCACCTTCATCTACCTATGATATAGTTTTTATTGATTTTATTATTCTTTATTATCAAGGATTTTATACAAAAGTCAAAACTCATCTCATCATCGACGTCGGCCTCGTCAATTATAAAACCACAAAAACGATCTTTTTTCTTCTTTTTACGCGGCCTATCATCCTCATCTTCTTCGTACTCTTCCGAATCAACTTCGTCACCGCCTTCTTCTTCATCCTCTTCATCATTCAAACGTCGCTTTTGTCTACGATGCGAACCCTCAGAACCGGAAACTTTCGAAGCAACGCTACGGGATCGTGAACGTGTTCGTGATCTGGAACGCGATTGAGAATGTGACCGTGAACGCAAAGACCTATAACCCGAACGAGATCTTGTAAGGATCTGGATCTTAAACGTGTACTTTTCTGAGATTTATTAGAACCCAAAGATCCATCTTCCGATCCGCTCTCGGATGCGTTGTTTTCTTCGGAACTGACACAGTTACAGGCTCATCGCCACATATGAAATTTCTCGTATAATCAAAAATCTTGCTTAAACAACACTTTACTTGAACATTAATGTAACATGTTGCGGGATTAACTGAAAGAAAAACGAAAAAACAGCTGACTCGATGAATGAAAAGGCGGCAAGACTGTTGCATGCCACAGCGTATGGAAACGAGAGTGAGGTCATGGAAAGGACCAGACGGACAGACATAATTGCTAGGCAAATATTTAAAGTTACATATATATGTGAACAAATGAGGGATTGATGAATGTAAGTCCAGTTGCAACGGTCGGAGGCCTGGAAAGGTACCGTTGAGAAAGAAGAAGAGAATAGCTTAGAAGAAAATATTTTTTGATTTTTGAGTTCAGTTGATGTCAAGTGCTACGCGGAGAAATAATAAGATAAAAATAGAAAAATATTTAAAAACAAATAAGAAAACTAAATTTGGCTTAGACCAAGTCTTAAATATCCTCCACCTCTACAGGCGTGGAAAATATATATATATATATTGTGCCATCTAGTAGTGTGTGTCTTAGGTATCAGCATGCAAATCTACTTTTACGTTAAATATGGTTTTTTTTTAATTGTGGGCGTGTCTGTTATCCGACCGCGCCCATTTTTGGCACATCGGTAGATGGGATAACTATAACTATAACAAAAAAATATTTTTTTGTCGATTGTGGGCGTGGCTCTTGACCGATTGTGCCCATTTTAAATAGCGATCTGCGTGCAAAAACTAAAAGTGTCTGTACAGAATTTCAGCTCAATATCTCAAAATGTACGCCCGTGAGAGTGCCAACAACAGACGGACACACGGACACACGGACATACATGTCTAAATCGACTCAGTTTTTGACGCTGATCAAGAATATATATAATTTGTAGGGTCTCTTACGCCTTCTTCTGGGTGTTGCAAACGGAAGAACAAACTTAGTATACCCTCATCACTGAGGTGAAGGGTATAAAAAAATGTAAGAGCTGATGATGTAATGTAACGTGCAACAAAATAGTAAAAAGATTTGTAGAATACAATATATAATACATAAGCAGTGAGATCTAGTGAGGTATATTGTGCGCAGATGACTTTAGAGAAAATTGATGGATGTGTAAATTATTCCGGCCCCCGAGGATTGCAACTGGATATCGATAGTACAGATAAGTTAAGTTAAGTTAAATATTTATGAATTAATTTATAAAACTACTGAAACCTTTTGAATTGTATACAATCACAAATGTAAATTAAAGAAAAAAAAATTCTCCTTTTTTGTGTAAATCAAATTGCGAATGTTATATGTATGTAAAATTGTTGTGGAGCCCTCTTTAAAAATCTATAATATCTCAAATTCGATTTACTTGTAATACGTGAATGTAATAAACAATAGCGAATTGTGCGAATGTTGTGGTAAGGAGCCGCTCGTAGCTTTCATTTTAGAGGGATCAAATAAAGAAAAAAGTATAAAGAGAATTGGTCCCGTGGTTGGGAGGGTAAAGATATGGGGGAAGTACATCTACTCTCCAGATTGCTCATGCATGGCCGTAGCGTTTGTTTGTTGTTGCATGCGGCCACATACAGGTTGAGATCCTCACCCCTGAGATAAATAAGCTAGCAAGTATCGGTGTCAAATTTCATCTTTGACGATGGCCACGCCACGCATATATAACAGACACATACCTAAATTATATAAACGAAAAAAAAGGTATATAAATTATTTCACGAAATATTTTCACTACATTACATGGTAAGCCATAACTTTTAATAAAAGCAAAAACAAAATGAAGGGAAGATAAATATTAAACAGCAACATTCTTTCCCTTCGCCGGGTGGCGTGAGTGAGCAGTTGACTTTTGTTCTATAGCAATAGAGTGCATCAAATATTTACATAATAATAGAAAGTACATGACATTGAGAAACCAAGCAAACAAATATTTATTTGTAAAATATATAAAAAAATATTAATTTTAAAATTTTTGCAATAGAAATTTCAATTCAGAGTTTTGTGTCTGCAAAATCTCACAATCCTTGTCAAGCTGTTCACGTTTCTTTAACACCACTAAATAATGAATTTAAACCATGTTCTACAGTTCTCCAAATATTCTGTTTATCCTTTGGTAAGTAATATTCGAATTGCTTCCAATAACTTTCAATATCACCCTTTTCCATTTTCAACAAGTTGATGCCTTCACTTTGCTTGCAAGTACTGCAATCAATAAATATTTAATATAAATGTACAAAAAAATAAATAAATAAAAGAATGAAATATGATTTATAAAAAATTAACCATTTTCCACTCACAGCATGAGAACCTTCCATAACTTTAACAATATCGCGACGTCTTATTTGATTTTGGTCAGCATCCAAAGCTATAGTATTTCGATTTTCTCGACGTTTATGCAAAGCTGTCGGCTTGCATTCAATAACCTTGCGTGCATCCCCAACACATGAAAGTTTTCACGTTCCAAACGCATAATAACACCAACATTCTAGGGAGTGTAGGACAAATGTGTGAAAAATGAATTTTTAGAATTCCATAAAAATCAAGAAACTCACTCCAATTGTACCAAACACCCCAATGGAATTGACCCAAACAGTCGACACCTATAGCTACATCGGAACAAAATTGTAAATCATGTGGCAACGCTTCCAATTCGTGATTAGTTAAATCCGATACCAGGACGGTTCTTCAAGAATAATTAAACCTGTTCCTCCCTCATGGAGCCCAGTTAAGACCCGTGCATGATCACCGGTTTTAAAATATTTACGCAATTCATTAGCTTTAAACACCAAAGGATCCTGTGTTCAAATAGAGACAAACAGACACAATGACAAACAAAAATTCAAAGCATAGAAATCTCATTTTATTTACCTTTAAATCTTGATCTTTCGGTATTACAGTAATCATGACTATAATTTTCGCTTGAAGGTTTTCCAAATCGCCCACGCACACCTCTACATTGTCGCTCATGGAAAATAAATGTGCAGCGGTGGTATCTTCCTTAGTAGCGGTCATAATTTCCAAATTGACGTCTTACCATAATAAAGATAAAGAGCAGTTTTAATGTTTAGTTAGAAAATTGAATTTGGCGTAGGTTAACATCTTAAATACCCTACACATCTACTAATCAGTGGACATGGCAGTGCGTTGCGTAGGGTATAAAAATCAGAAATTTTGATGGTTCCCTTCGTAAACTAACCTTCCGGTTGTTCCTCAAATCCTTCCAATTCGGTTAAAGTCGGTTTGACGCCGTCCGCCAAAATTGCCGGAATAGTAAAATTTTTATAGAGGAATCCTTTGCGCGAATAACGATTGCCTTCGAAAAGCAAAAAGTCACCATCCGAATGAACTTCAGCACCAATAGCTCTAACAGCTTCCGGATCAAACGGTTTGGCTCGTGGACGGCGTTTCTTCTTTTGCTTGTTGTCCGCTTCCTAAGAAAGAATGATATTTATCGTTTATTTTTTTGTTTAGCATCCAACTTACATTAGATGTTGGGCGTAGAGCACCCCTCATACGTTTATAGTCAATGCGTGGCAAAAGTTTTAAGTGAGCTTGATTATGAATCAAGTCTACATAATCCACTTTAGCAATATCATCCTTCTACAAACCTCTCTTAAGCCGCACCCACTGTTTCATGTTAAGACCAATTTGCTTTTTAACCACTTTCAGAACATCGGTCATTTCTTTGATTGGCACCGTTTACACATACGCAAAGTACCCACATTTTCTATGGCCATCTTGACGTGCGTCCGCTTATACGATTCTACATAAATGTAGCCTTTGACGCCCTCTGGTGCCACCACGTACTTGATTTGTAATGGTTCATCGGTATTTATGTAGTTGAGAAATTTACGCATCAACAATAAGGCGGTAGATGTCTCTTCACCTATACGACATTTCACCATCCAAAGATTCGGATCTCTGAAAATATTTGGAAAATGTATAAAATTCGAAATATTCTGCAGAATTTTAGGGCGAAAGCTCACTTGATGCCAGGTAGAAGTGTTTGTTGGGTAATCTCATCGATCATTTCTTTACCGTCATCACCGAAATGCCTTTTAGCAATCGACTCGTCAGCATACTTTTTACGCAAGTATTCTTCAATTTCATCTTCTCGTTGAGTGCTTTTTCAAGAGTATAAGAATACATTACAAGTGTAGCCATTACGAAATGGTTGTTGTTTAAGACTTACTCCCACAAGTTCGTGCCACGTCGGCGTATTTCAATGTCACGAGCTGTGGGACCCAATTCGTCAATTTCATTACCAACTATACCTAATTCATTGGCTCCCTCCTCCCATTCATCATCTTCATCTACCTATGATATATTTTTTATTGGTTTTATTATTCTTTATTATCAAGGATTTTATACAAAAGTCAAAACTCATCTCATCGTCGACGTCGGCCTCGTCAATTATAAAACCACCAAAACGATCTTTTTTCTTTTTTTTACGCGGCCTATCATCCTCATCTTCTTCGTACTCTTCCGAATCAACTTCGTCACCGCCTTCTTCTTCATCCTCTTCATCATTCAAACGTCGCTTTTGGAACGCGATTGAGAATGTGACCGTGAACGCAAAGACCTATAACCCGAACGGGGATCTTGTAAGGATCTGGATCTTAAACGTGTACTTTTCTGAGATTTATTAGAACCCAAAGATCCATCTTCCGATCCACTCTCGGATGCGTTGCTTTCTTCGGAACTGACATAGTTACAGGCTCATCGCCACTTATGAAATTTCTCGTATAATCAAAAATCTTGCTTAAACAACACTTTACTTGAACATTAATGTAACATGTTGCGGGATTAACTGAAAGAAAAACGAAAAAACAGCTGACTCGATGAATGAAAAGGCGGCAATGCTGTTGCATGCCACAGCGTATGGAAACGAGAGTGAGGTCATGGAAAGGACCAGACGGACAGACATAAATGCTAGGCAAATATTTAAAGTTACATATATATGTGAACAAATGAGGGATTGATGAATGTAAGTCCAGTTGCAACGGTCGGAGGCCTGGAAAGGTACCGTTGAGAAAGAAGAAGAGAATAGCTTAGAAGAAAATATTTTTTGATTTTTGAGTTCAGTTGATGTCAAGTGCTACGCGGAGAAATAATAAGATAAAAATAGAAAAATATTTAAAAACAAATAAGAAAACTAAATTTGGCTTAGACCAAGTCTTAAATATCCTCCACCTCTACAGGCGTGGAAAATATATATATATATATTGTGCCATCTAGTAGTGTGTGTCTTAGGTATCAGCATGCAAATCTACTTTTACGTTAAATATGGTTTTTTTTTAATTGTGGGCGTGTCTGTTATCCGACCGCGCCCATTTTTGGCACATCGGTAGATGGGATAACTATAACTATAACAAAAAAATATTTTTTTGTCGATTGTGGGCGTGGCTCTTGACCGATTGTGCCCATTTTAAATAGCGATCTGCGTGCAAAAACTAAAAGTGTCTGTACAGAATTTCAGCTCAATATCTCAAAATGTACGCCCGTGAGAGTGCCAACAACAGACGGACACACGGACACACGGACATACATGTCTAAATCGACTCAGTTTTTGACGCTGATCAAGAATATATATACTTTGTAGGGTCTCTTACGCCTTCTTCTGGGTGTTGCAAACGGAAGAACAAACTTAGTATACCCTCATCACTGAGGTGAAGGGTATAAAAAAATGTAAGAGCTGATGATGTAATGTAACGTGCAACAAAATAGTAAAAAGATTTGTAGAATACAATATATAATACATAAGCAGTGAGATCTAGTGAGGTATATTGTGCGCAGATGACTTTAGAGAAAATTGATGGATGTGTAAATTATTCCGGCCCCCGAGGATTGCAACTGGATATCGATAGTACAGATAAGTTAAGTTAAGTTAAATATTTATGAATTAATTTATAAAACTACTGAAACCTTTTGAATTGTATACAATCACAAATGTAAATTAAAGAAAAAAAAATTCTCCTTTTTTGTGTAAATCAAATTGCGAATGTTATATGTATGTAAAATTGTTGTGGAGCCCTCTTTAAAAATCTATAATATCTCAAATTCGATTTTCTTGTAATACGTGAATGTAATAAACAATAGCGAATTGTGCGAATGTTGTGTTCTTGTCGGGGAGAGGGTACATATAAAAGGGTAAGGAGCCGCTCGTAGCTTTCATTTTAGAGGGATCAAATAAAGAAAAAAGTATAAAGAGAATTGGTCCCGTGGTTGGGAGGGTAAAGATATGGGGGAAGTACATCTACTCTCCAGATTGCTCATGCATGGCCGTAGCGTTTGTTTGTTGTTGCATGCGGCCACATACAGGTTGAGATCCTCACCCCTGAGATAAATAAGCTAGCAAGTATCGGTGTCAAATTTCATTTTTGACGATGGCCACGCCACGCATATATAACAGACACATACCTAAATTATATAAACGAAAAAAAAGGTATATAAATTATTTCACGAAATATTTTCACTACATTACATGGTAAGCCATAACTTTTAATAAAAGCAAAAACAAAATGAAGGGAAGATAAATATTAAACAGCAACATTCTTTCCCTTCGCCGGGTGGCGTGAGTGAGCAGTTGACTTTTGTTCTATAGCAATAGAGTGCATCAAATATTTACATAATAATAGAAAGTACATGACATTGAGAAACCAAGCAAACAAATATTTATTTGTAAAATATATAAAAAAATATTAATTTTAAAATTTTTGCAATAGAAATTTCAATTCAGAGTTTTGTGTCTGCAAAATCTCACAATCCTTGTCAAGCTGTTCACGTTTCTTTAACACCACTAAATAATGAATTTAAACCATGTTCTACAGTTCTCCAAATATTCTGTTTATCCTTTGGTAAGTAATATTCGAATTGCTTCCAATAACTTTCAATATCACCCTTTTCCATTTTCAACAAGTTGATGCCTTCACTTTGCTTGCAAGTACTGCAATCAATAAATATTTAATATAAATGTACAAAAAAATAAATAAATAAAAGAATGAAATATGATTTATAAAAAATTAACCATTTTCCACTCACAGCATGAGAACCTTCCATAACTTTAACAATATCGCGACGTCTTATTTGATTTTGGTCAGCATCCAAAGCTATAGTATTTCGATTTTCTCGACGTTTATGCAAAGCTGTCGGCTTGCATTCAATAACCTTGCGTGCATCCCCAACACATGAAAGTTTTCACGTTCCAAACGCATAATAACACCAACATTCTAGGGAGTGTAGGACAAATGTGTGAAAAATGAATTTTTAGAATTCCATAAAAATCAAGAAACTCACTCCAATTGTACCAAACACCCCAATGGAATTGACCCAAACAGTCGACACCTATAGCTACATCGGAACAAAATTGTAAATCATGTGGCAACGCTTCCAATTCGTGATTAGTTAAATCCGATACCAGGACGGTTCTTCAAGAATAATTAAACCTGTTCCTCCCTCATGGAGCCCAGTTAAGACCCGTGCATGATCACCGGTTTTAAAATATTTACGCAATTCATTAGCTTTAAACACCAAAGGATCCTGTGTTCAAATAGAGACAAACAGACACAATGACAAACAAAAATTCAAAGCATAGAAATCTCATTTTATTTACCTTTAAATCTTGATCTTTCGGTATTACAGTAATCATGACTATAATTTTCGCTTGAAGGTTTTCCAAATCGCCCACGCACACCTCTACATTGTCGCTCATGGAAAATAAATGTGCAGCGGTGGTATCTTCCTTAGTAGCGGTCATAATTTCCAAATTGACGTCTTACCATAATAAAGATAAAGAGCAGTTTTAATGTTTAGTTAGAAAATTGAATTTGGCGTAGGTTAACATCTTAAATACCCTACACATCTACTAATCAGTGGACATGGCAGTGCGTTGCGTAGGGTATAAAAATCAGAAATTTTGATGGTTCCCTTCGTAAACTAACCTTCCGGTTGTTCCTCAAATCCTTCCAATTCGGTTAAAGTCGGTTTGACGCCGTCCGCCAAAATTGCCGGAATAGTAAAATTTTTATAGAGGAATCCTTTGCGCGAATAACGATTGCCTTCGAAAAGCAAAAAGTCACCATCCGAATGAACTTCAGCACCAATAGCTCTAACAGCTTCCGGATCAAACGGTTTGGCTCGTGGACGGCGTTTCTTCTTTTGCTTGTTGTCCGCTTCCTAAGAAAGAATGATATTTATCGTTTATTTTTTTGTTTAGCATCCAACTTACATTAGATGTTGGGCGTAGAGCACCCCTCATACGTTTATAGTCAATGCGTGGCAAAAGTTTTAAGTGAGCTTGATTATGAATCAAGTCTACATAATCCACTTTAGCAATATCATCCTTCTACAAACCTCTCTTAAGCCGCACCCACTGTTTCATGTTAAGACCAATTTGCTTTTTAACCACTTTCAGAACATCGGTCATTTCTTTGATTGGCACCGTTTACACATACGCAAAGTACCCACATTTTCTATGGCCATCTTGACGTGCGTCCGCTTATACGATTCTACATAAATGTAGCCTTTGACGCCCTCTGGTGCCACCACGTACTTGATTTGTAATGGTTCATCGGTATTTATGTAGTTGAGAAATTTACGCATCAACAATAAGGCGGTAGATGTCTCTTCACCTATACGACATTTCACCATCCAAAGATTCGGATCTCTGAAAATATTTGGAAAATGTATAAAATTCGAAATATTCTGCAGAATTTTAGGGCGAAAGCTCACTTGATGCCAGGTAGAAGTGTTTGTTGGGTAATCTCATCGATCATTTCTTTACCGTCATCACCGAAATGCCTTTTAGCAATCGACTCGTCAGCATACTTTTTACGCAAGTATTCTTCAATTTCATCTTCTCGTTGAGTGCTTTTTCAAGAGTATAAGAATACATTACAAGTGTAGCCATTACGAAATGGTTGTTGTTTAAGACTTACTCCCACAAGTTCGTGCCACGTCGGCGTATTTCAATGTCACGAGCTGTGGGACCCAATTCGTCAATTTCATTACCAACTATACCTAATTCATTGGCTCCCTCCTCCCATTCATCATCTTCATCTACCTATGATATATTTTTTATTGGTTTTATTATTCTTTATTATCAAGGATTTTATACAAAAGTCAAAACTCATCTCATCGTCGACGTCGGCCTCGTCAATTATAAAACCACCAAAACGATCTTTTTTCTTTTTTTTACGCGGCCTATCATCCTCATCTTCTTCGTACTCTTCCGAATCAACTTCGTCACCGCCTTCTTCTTCATCCTCTTCATCATTCAAACGTCGCTTTTGGAACGCGATTGAGAATGTGACCGTGAACGCAAAGACCTATAACCCGAACGGGGATCTTGTAAGGATCTGGATCTTAAACGTGTACTTTTCTGAGATTTATTAGAACCCAAAGATCCATCTTCCGATCCACTCTCGGATGCGTTGCTTTCTTCGGAACTGACATAGTTACAGGCTCATCGCCACTTATGAAATTTCTCGTATAATCAAAAATCTTGCTTAAACAACACTTTACTTGAACATTAATGTAACATGTTGCGGGATTAACTGAAAGAAAAACGAAAAAACAGCTGACTCGATGAATGAAAAGGCGGCAAGGCTGTTGCATGCCACAGCGTATGGAAACGAGAGTGAGGTCATGGAAAGGACCAGACGGACAGACATAAATGCTAGGCAAATATTTAAAGTTACATATATATGTGAACAAATGAGGGATTGATGAATGTAAGTCCAGTTGCAACGGTCGGAGGCCTGGAAAGGTACCGTTGAGAAAGAAGAAGAGAATAGCTTAGAAGAAAATATTTTTTGATTTTTGAGTTCAGTTGATGTCAAGTGCTACGCGGAGAAATAATAAGATAAAAATAGAAAAATATTTAAAAACAAATAAGAAAACTAAATTTGGCTTAGACCAAGTCTTAAATATCCTCCACCTCTACAGGCGTGGAAAATATATATATATATATTGTGCCATCTAGTAGTGTGTGTCTTAGGTATCAGCATGCAAATCTACTTTTACGTTAAATATGGTTTTTTTTTAATTGTGGGCGTGTCTGTTATCCGACCGCGCCCATTTTTGGCACATCGGTAGATGGGATAACTATAACTATAACAAAAAAATATTTTTTTGTCGATTGTGGGCGTGGCTCTTGACCGATTGTGCCCATTTTAAATAGCGATCTGCGTGCAAAAACTAAAAGTGTCTGTACAGAATTTCAGCTCAATATCTCAAAATGTACGCCCGTGAGAGTGCCAACAACAGACGGACACACGGACACACGGACATACATGTCTAAATCGACTCAGTTTTTGACGCTGATCAAGAATATATATAATTTGTAGGGTCTCTTACGCCTTCTTCTGGGTGTTGCAAACGGAAGAACAAACTTAGTATACCCTCATCACTGAGGTGAAGGGTATAAAAAAATGTAAGAGCTGATGATGTAATGTAACGTGCAACAAAATAGTAAAAAGATTTGTAGAATACAATATATAATACATAAGCAGTGAGATCTAGTGAGGTATATTGTGCGCAGATGACTTTAGAGAAAATTGATGGATGTGTAAATTATTCCGGCCCCCGAGGATTGCAACTGGATATCGATAGTACAGATAAGTTAAGTTAAGTTAAATATTTATGAATTAATTTATAAAACTACTGAAACCTTTTGAATTGTATACAATCACAAATGTAAATTAAAGAAAAAAAAATTCTCCTTTTTTGTGTAAATCAAATTGCGAATGTTATATGTATGTAAAATTGTTGTGGAGCCCTCTTTAAAAATCTATAATATCTCAAATTCGATTTTCTTGTAATACGTGAATGTAATAAACAATAGCGAATTGTGCGAATGTTGTGTTCTTGTCGGGGAGAGGGTACATATAAAAGGGTAAGGAGCCGCTCGTAGCTTTCATTTTAGAGGGATCAAATAAAGAAAAAAGTATAAAGAGAATTGGTCCCGTGGTTGGGAGGGTAAAGATATGGGGGAAGTACATCTACTCTCCAGATTGCTCATGCATGGCCGTAGCGTTTGTTTGTTGTTGCATGCGGCCACATACAGGTTGAGATCCTCACCCCTGAGATAAATAAGCTAGCAAGTATCGGTGTCAAATTTCATCTTTGACGATGGCCACGCCACGCATATATAACAGACACATACCTAAATTATATAAACGAAAAAAAAAGGTATATAAATTATTTCACGAAATATTTTCACTACATTACATGGTAAGCCATAACTTTTAATAAAAGCAAAAACAAAGTAAAGGGAAGATAAATATTAAACAGCAACATTCTTTCCCTTCGCCGGGTGGCGTGAGTGGGCAGTTGACTTTTGTTCTATAGCAATAGAGTGCATCAAATATTTACATAATAATAGAAAGTACATGACATAGAGAAACCAAGCAAACAAATATTTATTTGTAAAATATATAAAAAAATATTAATTTTAAAATTTTTGCAATAGAAATTTCAATTCAGAGTTTTGCGCAAAGCCTTTCTTTAACACCACTAAATAATGAATTTAAACCATGTTCTACAGTTCTCTAAATATTCTGTTTATCCTTTGGTAAGTAATATTCGAATTGCTTCCAATAATTTTCAATATCACCCTTTTCCATTTTCAACAAATTGACGTCTTACCATAATAAAGATAAAGAGCAGTTTTAATGTTTAGTTAGAAAATTGAATTTGGCGTAGGTTAACATCTTAAATACCCTACACATCTACTAATCAGTGGGCATGGCAGTGCGTTGCGTAGGGTATAAAAATCAGAAATTTTGATGGTTCCCTTCCTTAACTAACCTTCCGGTTGTTCCTCAAATCTTTCCAATTCGGTTAAAGTCGGTTTGACGCCGTCCGCCAAAATTGCCGACATAGTAAAATTTGTATAGAGGAATCCTTTGCGCGAATAACGATTGCCTTCGAAAAGCAAAAAGGCACCATCCGAATGAACTTCAACACCAATAGCTCTAACAGCTTCCGGATCAAACGGTTTGGCTCGTGGACGGCGTTTCTTCTTTTGCTTGTTGTCCGCTTCCTAAGGAAGAATGATATTTATCGTTTATTTTTTTGTTTAGCATCCAACTTACATTAGATGTTGGGCGTAGAGCACCCCTCATACGTTAATAGTCAATGCGTGGCAAAAGTTTTAAGTGAGCTTGATTATGAATCAAGTCTACATAATCCACTTTAGCAATATCATTCTTGTACAAACCTCTCTTAAGCCGCACCCACTGTTTCACGTTAAAACCAATTTGCTTTTTAACCACTTTCAGAACATCGGTCATTTCTTGGACTGGCACCGTTTACACATACGCAAAGTACTCACATTTTCTACGGCCGTCTTGACGTGCGTCCGCTTGTACGATTCTACATAAATGTAGCCTTTGACGCCCTCTGGTGCCACCACGGACTTGATTTGTAATGGTTCATCGGTATTTATGTAGGTGAGAAATTTACGCATCAACAATAAGGCGGTAGATGTCTCTTCACCTATACGACATTTCACCATCCAAAGATTCGGATCTCTGAAAATATTTGGAAAATGTATAAAATTCGAAATATTCTGCAGAATTTTAGGGCGAAAGCTCACTTGATGCCAGGTAGAAGTGTTTGTTGGGTAATCTCATCGAACATTTCTTTACCGTCATCACCGAAATGCCTTTTAGCAATCGACTCGTCAGCATACTTTTTACGCAAGTATTCTTCAATTTCATCTTCTCGTTGAGTGCTTTTTCAAGAGTATAAGAATACATTACAAGTGTAGCCATTACGAAATGGTTGTTGTTTAAGACTTACTCCCACAAGTTCGTGCCACGTCGGCGTATTTCAATGTCACGAGCTGTGGGACCCAATTCGTCAATTTCATTACCAACTATACCTAATTCATTGGCTCCCTCCTCCCATTCATCATCTTCATCTACCTATGATATATTTTTTATTGGTTTTATTATTCTTTATTATCAAGGATTTTATACAAAAGTCAAAACTCATCTCATCGTCGACGTCGGCCTCGTCAATTATAAAACCACCAAAACGATCTTTTTTCTTTTTTTTACGCGGCCTATCATCCTCATCTTCTTCGTACTCTTCCGAATCAACTTCGTCACCGCCTTCTTCTTCATCCTCTTCATCATTCAAACGTCGCTTTTGTCTACGATGCGAACCCTCAGAACCGGAAACTTTCGAAGCAACGCTACGGGATCGTGAACGTGTTCGTGATCTGGAACGCGATTGAGAATGTGACCGTGAACGCAAAGACCTATAACCCGAACGAGATCTTGTAAGGATCTGGATCTTAAACGTGTACTTTTCTGAGATTTATTAGAACCCAAAGATCCATCTTCCGATCCGCTCTCGGATGCGTTGTTTTCTTCGGAACTGACACAGTTACAGGCTCATCGCCACATATGAAATTTCTCGTATAATCAAAAATCTTGCCTAAACAACACTTTACTTGAACATTAATGTAACATGTTGCGGGATTAACTGAAAGAAAAACGAAAAAACAGCTGACTCGATGAATGAAAAGGCGGCAAGACTGTTGCATGCCACAGCGTATGGAAACGAGAGTGAGGTCATGGAAAGGACCAGACGGACAGACATAATTGCTAGGCAAATATTTAAAGTTACATATATATGTGAACAAATGAGGGATTGATGAATGTAAGTCCAGTTGCAACGGTCGGAGGCCTGGAAAGGTACCGTTGAGAAAGAAGAAGAGAATAGCTTAGAAGAAAATATTTTTTGATTTTTGAGTTCAGTTGATGTCAAGTGTTACGCGGAGAAACAATAAGATAAAAATAGAAAAATATTTAAAAACAAGTAAGAAAACTAAATTTGGCTTAGACCAAATCTTAAATATCCTCCACCTCTACAGGCGTGGAAAATATATATATGTATATTGTGCCATCTAGTAGTGTGTGTCTTAGGTATCAGCATGCAAATCTACTTTTACGTTAAATATGGTTTTTTTTAATTGTGGGCATGTTTGTTATCCGACTGCGCCCATTTTTGGCACATCGATAGATGGGATAACTATAACTATAACAAAAAAATATTTTTTTGTCGATTGTGGGCGTGGCTCTTGACCGATTGTGCCCATTTTAAATAGCGATCTGCGTGCAAAAACTAAAAGTGTCTGTACAGAATTTCAGCTCAATATCTCAAAATGTACGCCCGTGAGAGTGCCAACAACAGACGGACACACGGACACACGGACATACATGTCTAAATCGACTCAGTTTTTGACGCTGATCAAGAATATATATAATTTGTAGGGTCTCTTACGCCTTCTTCTGGGTGTTGCAAACGGAAGAACAAACTTAGTATACCCTCATCACTGAGGTGAAGGGTATAAAAAAATGTAAGAGCTGATGATGTAATGTAACGTGCAACAAAATAGTAAAAAGATTTGTAGAATACAATATATAATACATAAGCAGTGAGATCTAGTGAGGTATATTGTGCGCAGATGACTTTAGAGAAAATTGATGGATGTGTAAATTATTCCGGCCCCCGAGGATTGCAACTGGATATCGATAGTACAGATAAGTTAAGTTAAGTTAAATATTTATGAATTAATTTATAAAACTACTGAAACCTTTTGAATTGTATACAATCACAAATGTAAATTAAAGAAAAAAAAATTCTCCTTTTTTGTGTAAATCAAATTGCGAATGTTATATGTATGTAAAATTGTTGTGGAGCCCTCTTTAAAAATCTATAATATCTCAAATTCGATTTTCTTGTAATACGTGAATGTAATAAACAATAGCGAATTGTGCGAATGTTGTGTTCTTGTCGGGGAGAGGGTACATATAAAAGGGTAAGGAGCCGCTCGTAGCTTTCATTTTAGAGGGATCAAATAAAGAAAAAAGTATAAAGAGAATTGGTCCCGTGGTTGGGAGGGTAAAGATATGGGGGAAGTACATCTACTCTCCAGATTGCTCATGCATGGCCGTAGCGTTTGTTTGTTGTTGCATGCGGCCACATACAGGTTGAGATCCTCACCCCTGAGATAAATAAGCTAGCAAGTATCGGTGTCAAATTTCATCTTTGACGATGGCCACGCCACGCATATATAACAGACACATACCTAAATTATATAAACGAAAAAAAAGGTATACAAATTATTTCACGAAATATTTTCACTACATTACATGGTAAGCCATAACTTTTAATAAAAGCAAAAACAAAATGAAGGGAAGATAAATATTAAACAGCAACATTCTTTCCCTTCGCCGGGTGGCGTGAGTGAGCAGTTGACTTTTGTTCTATAGCAATAGAGTGCATCAAATATTTACATAATAATAGAAAGTACATGACATAGAGAAACCAAGCAAACAAATATTTATTTGTAAAATATATAAAAAAATATTAATTTTAAAATTTTTGCAATAGAAATTTCAATTCAGAGTTTTGTGTCTGCAAAATCTCACAATCCTTGTCAAGCTGTTCACGTTTCTTTAACACCACTAAATAATGAATTTAAACCATGTTCTACAGTTCTCCAAATATTCTGTTTATCCTTTGGTAAGTAATATTCGAATTGCTTCCAATAACTTTCAATATCACCCTTTTCCATTTTCAACAAGTTGATGCCTTCACTTTGCTTGCAAGTACTGCAATCAAAAAATATTTAATATAAATGTACAAAAAAATAAATAAATAAAAGAATGAAATATGATTTATAAAAAATTAACCATTTTCCACTCACAGCATGAGAACCTTCCATAACTTTAACAATATCGCGACGTCTTATTTGATTTTGGTCAGCATCCAAAGCTATAGTATTTCGATTTTCTCGACGTTTATGCAAAGCTGTCGGCTTGCATTCAATAACCTTGCCGTGCATCCCCAACACATGAAAGTTTTCACGTTCCAAACGCATAATAACACCAACATTCTAGGGAGTGTAGGACAAATGTGTGAAAAATGAATTTTTAGAATTCCATAAAAATCAAGAAACTCACTCCAATTGTACCAAACACCCCAATGGAATTGACCCAAACAGTCGACACCTATAGCTACATCGGAACAAAATTGTAAATCATGTGGCAACGCTTCCAATTCGTGATTAGTTAAATCCGATACCAGGACGGTTCTTCAAGAATAATTAAACCTGTTCCTCCCTCATGGAGCCCAGTTAAGACCCGTGCATGATCACCGGTTTTAAAATATTTACGCAATTCATTAGCTTTAAACACCAAAGGATCCTGTGTTCAAATAGAGACAAACAGACACAATGACAAACAAAAATTCAAAGCATAGAAATCTCGTTTTATTTACCTTTAAATCTTGATCTTTCGGTATTACAGTAATCATGACTATAATTTTCGCTTGAAGGTTTTCCAAATCGCCCACGCACACCTCTACATTGTCGCTCATGGAAAATAAATCGTGGTATCTTCCTTAGTAGCGGTCATAATTTCCAAATTGACGTCTTACCATAATAAAGATAAAGAGCAGTTTTAATGTTTAGTTAGAAAATTGAATTTGGCGTAGGTTAACATCTTAAATACCCTACACATCTACTAATCAGTGGACATGGCAGTGCGTTGCGTAGGGTATAAAAATCAGAAATTTTGATGGTTCCCTTCGTAAACTAACCTTCCGGTTGTTCCTCAAATCCTTCCAATTCGGTTAAAGTCGGTTTGACGCCGTCCGCCAAAATTGCCGACATAGTAAAATTTGTATAGAGGAATCCTTTGCGCGAATAACGATTGCCTTCGAAAAGCAAAAAGGCACCATCCGAATGAACTTCAACACCAATAGCTCTAACAGCTTCCGGATCAAACGGTTTGGCTCGTGGACGGCGTTTCTTCTTTTGCTTGTTGTCCGCTTCCTAAGAAAGAATGATATTTATCGTTTATTTTTTTGTTTAGCATCCAACTTACATTAGATGTTGGGCGTAGAGCACCCCTCATACGTTTATAGTCAATGCGTGGCAAAAGTTTTAAGTGAGCTTGATTATGAATCAAGTCTACATAATCCACTTTAGCAATATCATCCTTCTACAAACCTCTCTTAAGCCGCACCCACTGTTTCATGTTAAGACCAATTTGCTTTTTAACCACTTTCAGAACATCGGTCATTTCTTTGATTGGCACCGTTTACACATACGCAAAGTACCCACATTTTCTATGGCCATCTTGACGTGCGTCCGCTTATACGATTCTACATAAATGTAGCCTTTGACGCCCTCTGGTGCCACCACGTACTTGATTTGTAATGGTTCATCGGTATTTATGTAGTTGAGAAATTTACGCATCAACAATAAGGCGGTAGATGTCTCTTCACCTATACGACATTTCACCATCCAAAGATTCGGATCTCTGAAAATATTTGGAAAATGTATAAAATTCGAAATATTCTGCAGAATTTTAGGGCGAAAGCTCACTTGATGCCAGGTAGAAGTGTTTGTTGGGTAATCTCATCGATCATTTCTTTACCGTCATCACCGAAATGCCTTTTAGCAATCGACTCGTCAGCATACTTTTTACGCAAGTATTCTTCAATTTCATCTTCTCGTTGAGTGCTTTTTCAAGAGTATAAGAATACATTACAAGTGTAGCCATTACGAAATGGTTGTTGTTTAAGACTTACTCCCACAAGTTCGTGCCACGTCGGCGTATTTCAATGTCACGAGCAGTGGGACCCAATTCGTCAATTTCATTACCAACTACACCTAATTCATTGGCTCCTTCCTCCCATTCATCACCTTCATCTACCTATGATATAGTTTTTATTGATTTTATTATCCTTTATTATCAAGGATTTTATACAAAAGTCAAAACTCATCTCATCATCGACGTCGGCCTCGTCAATTATAAAACCACAAAAATGATCTTTTTTCTTTTTTTTACGCGGCCTATCATCCTCATCTTCTTCGTACTCTTCCGAATCAACTTCGTCACCGCCTTCTTCTTCATCCTCTTCATCATTCAAACGTCGCTTTTGTCTACGATGCGAACCCTCAGAACCGGAAACTTTCGAAGCAACGCTACGGGATCGTGAACGTGTTCGTGATCTGGAACGCGATTGAGAATGTGACCGTGAACGCAAAGACCTATAACCCGAACGAGATCTTGTAAGGATCTGGATCTTAAACGTGTACTTTTCTGAGATTTATTAGAACCCAAAGATCCATCTTCCGATCCGCTCTCGGATGCGTTGTTTTCTTCGGAACTGACACAGTTACAGGCTCATCGCCACATATGAAATTTCTCGTATAATCAAAAATCTTGCCTAAACAACACTTTACTTGAACATTAATGTAACATGTTGCGGGATTAACTGAAAGAAAAACGAAAAAACAGCTGACTCGATGAATGAAAAGGCGGCAAGACTGTTGCATGCCACAGCGTATGGAAACGAGAGTGAGGTCATGGAAAGGACCAGACGGACAGACATAATTGCTAGGCAAATATTTAAAGTTACATATATATGTGAACAAATGAGGGATTGATGAATGTAAGTCCAGTTGCAACGGTCGGAGGCCTGGAAAGGTACCGTTGAGAAAGAAGAAGAGAATAGCTTAGAAGAAAATATTTTTTGATTTTTGAGTTCAGTTGATGTCAAGTGTTACGCGGAGAAACAATAAGATAAAAATAGAAAAATATTTAAAAACAAGTAAGAAAACTAAATTTGGCTTAGACCAAATCTTAAATATCCTCCACCTCTACAGGCGTGGAAAATATATATATGTATATTGTGCCATCTAGTAGTGTGTGTCTTAGGTATCAGCATGCAAATCTACTTTTACGTTAAATATGGTTTTTTTTAATTGTGGGCATGTTTGTTATCCGACTGCGCCCATTTTTGGCACATCGATAGATGGGATAACTATAACTATAACAAAAAAATATTTTTTTGTCGATTGTGGGCGTGGCTCTTGACCGATTGTGCCCATTTTAAATAGCGATCTGCGTGCAAAAACTAAAAGTGTCTGTACAGAATTTCAGCTCAATATCTCAAAATGTACGCCCGTGAGAGTGCCAACAACAGACGGACACACGGACACACGGACATACATGTCTAAATCGACTCAGTTTTTGACGCTGATCAAGAATATATATAATTTGTAGGGTCTCTTACGCCTTCTTCTGGGTGTTGCAAACGGAAGAACAAACTTAGTATACCCTCATCACTGAGGTGAAGGGTATAAAAAAATGTAAGAGCTGATGATGTAATGTAACGTGCAACAAAATAGTAAAAAGATTTGTAGAATACAATATATAATACATAAGCAGTGAGATCTAGTGAGGTATATTGTGCGCAGATGACTTTAGAGAAAATTGATGGATGTGTAAATTATTCCGGCCCCCGAGGATTGCAACTGGATATCGATAGTACAGATAAGTTAAGTTAAGTTAAATATTTATGAATTAATTTATAAAACTACTGAAACCTTTTGAATTGTATACAATCACAAATGTAAATTAAAGAAAAAAAAATTCTCCTTTTTTGTGTAAATCAAATTGCGAATGTTATATGTATGTAAAATTGTTGTGGAGCCCTCTTTAAAAATCTATAATATCTCAAATTCGATTTTCTTGTAATACGTGAATGTAATAAACAATAGCGAATTGTGCGAATGTTGTGTTCTTGTCGGGGAGAGGGTACATATAAAAGGGTAAGGAGCCGCTCGTAGCTTTCATTTTAGAGGGATCAAATAAAGAAAAAAGTATAAAGAGAATTGGTCCCGTGGTTGGGAGGGTAAAGATATGGGGGAAGTACATCTACTCTCCAGATTGCTCATGCATGGCCGTAGCGTTTGTTTGTTGTTGCATGCGGCCACATACAGGTTGAGATCCTCACCCCTGAGATAAATAAGCTAGCAAGTATCGGTGTCAAATTTCATCTTTGACGATGGCCACGCCACGCATATATAACAGACACATACCTAAATTATATAAACGAAAAAAAAGGTATATAAATTATTTCACGAAATATTTTCACTACATTACATGGTAAGCCATAACTTTTAATAAAAGCAAAAACAAAGTAAAGGGAAGATAAATATTAAACAGCAACATTCTTTCCCTTCGCCGGGTGGCGTGAGTGGGCAGTTGACTTTTGTTCTATAGCAATAGAGTGCATCAAATATTTACATAATAATAGAAAGTACATGACATAGAGAAACCAAGCAAACAAATATTTATTTTTAAAATATATAAAAAAATATTAATTTTAAAATTTTTGCAATAGAAATTTCAATTCAGAGTTTTGCGCAAAGCCTTTCTTTAACACCACTAAATAATGAATTTAAACCATGTTCTACAGTTCTCTAAATATTCTGTTTATCCTTTGGTAAGTAATATTCGAATTGCTTCCAATAATTTTCAATATCACCCTTTTCCATTTTCAACAAATTGACGTCTTACCATAATAAAGATAAAGAGCAGTTTTAATGTTTAGTTAGAAAATTGAATTTGGCGTAGGTTAACATCTTAAATACCCTACACATCTACTAATGAGTGGGCATGGCAGTGCGTTGCGTAGGGTATAAAAATCAGAAATTTTGATGGTTCCCTTCCTTAACTAACCTTCCGGTTGTTCCTCAAATCTTTCCAATTCGGTTAAAGTCGGTTTGACGCCGTCCGCCAAAATTGCCGACATAGTAAAATTTGTATAGAGGAATCCTTTGCGCGAATAACGATTGCCTTCGAAAAGCAAAAAGGCACCATCCGAATGAACTTCAACACCAATAGCTCTAACAGCTTCCGGATCAAACGGTTTGGCTCGTGGACGGCGTTTCTTCTTTTGCTTGTTGTCCGCTTCCTAAGGAAGAATGATATTTATCGTTTATTTTTTTGTTTAGCATCCAACTTACATTAGATGTTGGGCGTAGAGTACTAGTAATGTACCCCTCATACGTTAATAGTCAATGCGTGGCAAAAGTTTTAAGTGAGCTTGATTATGAATCAAGTCTACATAATCCACTTTAGCAATATCATTCTTGTACAAACCTCTCTTAAGCCGCACCCACTGTTTCACGTTAAAACCAATTTGCTTTTTAACCACTTTCAGAACATCGGTCATTTCTTGGACTGGCACCGTTTACACATACGCAAAGTACTCACATTTTCTACGGCCGTCTTGACGTGCGTCCGCTTGTACGATTCTACATAAATGTAGCCTTTGACGCCCTCTGGTGCCACCACGGACTTGATTTGTAATGGTTCATCGGTATTTATGTAGGTGAGAAATTTACGCATCAACAATAAGGCGGTAGATGTCTCTTCACCTATACGACATTTCACCATCCAAAGATTCGGATCTCTGAAAATATTTGGAAAATGTATAAAATTCGAAATATTCTGCAGAATTTTAGGGCGAAAGCTCACTTGATGCCAGGTAGAAGTGTTTGTTGGGTAATCTCATCGAACATTTCTTTACCGTCATCACCGAAATGCCTTTTAGCAATCGACTCGTCAGCATACTTTTTACGCAAGTATTCTTCAATTTCATCTTCTCGTTGAGTGCTTTTTCAAGAGTATAAGAATACATTACAAGTGTAGCCATTACGAAATGGTTGTTGTTTAAGACTTACTCCCACAAGTTCGTGCCACGTCGGCGTATTTCAATGTCACGAGCAGTGGGACCCAATTCGTCAATTTCATTACCAACTACACCTAATTCATTGGCTCCTTCCTCCCATTCATCACCTTCATCTACCTATGATATAGTTTTTATTGATTTTATTATCCTTTATTATCAAGGATTTTATACAAAAGTCAAAACTCATCTCATCATCGACGTCGGCCTCGTCAATTATAAAACCACAAAAATGATCTTTTTTCTTTTTTTTACGCGGCCTATCATCCTCATCTTCTTCGTACTCTTCCGAATCAACTTCGTCACCGCCTTCTTCTTCATCCTCTTCATCATTCAAACGTCGCTTTTGTCTACGATGCGAAACCTCAGAACCGGAAACTTTCGAAGCAACGCTACGGGATCGTGAACGTGTTCGTGATCTGGAACGCGATTGAGAATGTGACCGTGAACGCAAAGACCTATAACCCGAACGAGATCTTGTAAGGATCTGGATCTTAAACGTGTACTTTTCTGAGATTTATTAGAACCCAAAGATCCATCTTCCGATCCGCTCTCGGATGCGTTGTTTTCTTCGGAACTGACACAGTTACAGGCTCATCGCCACATATGAAATTTCTCGTATAATCAAAAATCTTGCCTAAACAACACTTTACTTGAACATTAATGTAACATGTTGCGGGATTAACTGAAAGAAAAACGAAAAAACAGCTGACTCGATGAATGAAAAGGCGGCAAGACTGTTGCATGCCACAGCGTATGGAAACGAGAGTGAGGTCATGGAAAGGACCAGACGGACAGACATAATTGCTAGGCAAATATTTAAAGTTACATATATATGTGAACAAATGAGGGATTGATGAATGTAAGTCCAGTTGCAACGGTCGGAGGCCTGGAAAGGTACCGTTGAGAAAGAAGAAGAGAATAGCTTAGAAGAAAATATTTTTTGATTTTTGAGTTCAGTTGATGTCAAGTGCTACGCGGAGAAATAATAAGATAAAAATAGAAAAATATTTAAAAACAAATAAGAAAACTAAATTTGGCTTAGACCAAGTCTTAAATATCCTCCACCTCTACAGGCGTGGAAAATATATATATGTATATTGTGCCATCTAGTAGTGTGTGTCTTAGGTATCAGCATGCAAATCTACTTTTACGTTAAATATGGTTTTTTTTAATTGTGGGCATGTTTGTTATCCGACTGCGCCCATTTTTGGCACATCGATAGATGGGATAACTATAACTATAACAAAAAAATATTTTTTTGTCGATTGTGGGCGTGGCTCTTGACCGATTGTGCCCATTTTAAATAGCGATCTGCGTGCAAAAACTAAAAGTGTCTGTACAGAATTTCAGCTCAATATCTCAAAATGTACGCCCGTGAGAGTGCCAACAACAGACGGACACACGGACACACGGACATACATGTCTAAATCGACTCAGTTTTTGACGCTGATCAAGAATATATATAATTTGTAGGGTCTCTTACGCCTTCTTCTGGGTGTTGCAAACGGAAGAACAAACTTAGTATACCCTCATCACTGAGGTGAAGGGTATAAAAAAATGTAAGAGCTGATGATGTAATGTAACGTGCAACAAAATAGTAAAAAGATTTGTAGAATACAATATATAATACATAAGCAGTGAGATCTAGTGAGGTATATTGTGCGCAGATGACTTTAGAGAAAATTGATGGATGTGTAAATTATTCCGGCCCCCGAGGATTGCAACTGGATATCGATAGTACAGATAAGTTAAGTTAAGTTAAATATTTATGAATTAATTTATAAAACTACTGAAACCTTTTGAATTGTATACAATCACAAATGTAAATTAAAGAAAAAAAAATTCTCCTTTTTTGTGTAAATCAAATTGCGAATGTTATATGTATGTAAAATTGTTGTGGAGCCCTCTTTAAAAATCTATAATATCTCAAATTCGATTTTCTTGTAATACGTGAATGTAATAAACAATAGCGAATTGTGCGAATGTTGTGTTCTTGTCGGGGAGAGGGTACATATAAAAGGGTAAGGAGCCGCTCGTAGCTTTCATTTTAGAGGGATCAAATAAAGAAAAAAGTATAAAGAGAATTGGTCCCGTGGTTGGGAGGGTAAAGATATGGGGGAAGTACATCTACTCTCCAGATTGCTCATGCATGGCCGTAGCGTTTGTTTGTTGTTGCATGCGGCCACATACAGGTTGAGATCCTCACCCCTGAGATAAATAAGCTAGCAAGTATCGGTGTCAAATTTCATCTTTGACGATGGCCACGCCACGCATATATAACAGACACATACCTAAATTATATAAACGAAAAAAAAGGTATACAAATTATTTCACGAAATATTTTCACTACATTACATGGTAAGCCATAACTTTTAATAAAAGCAAAAACAAAATGAAGGGAAGATAAATATTAAACAGCAACATTCTTTCCCTTCGCCGGGTGGCGTGAGTGAGCAGTTGACTTTTGTTCTATAGCAATAGAGTGCATCAAATATTTACATAATAATAGAAAGTATAGAGAAACCAAGCAAACAAATATTTATTTGTAAAATATATAAAAAAATATTAATTTTAAAATTTTTGCAATAGAAATTTCAATTCAGAGTTTTGTGTCTGCAAAATCTCACAATCCTTGTCAAGCTGTTCACGTTTCTTTAACACCACTAAATAATGAATTTAAACCATGTTCTACAGTTCTCCAAATATTCTGTTTATCCTTTGGTAAGTAATATTCGAATTGCTTCCAATAACTTTCAATATCACCCTTTTCCATTTTCAACAAGTTGATGCCTTCACTTTGCTTGCAAGTACTGCAATCAAAAAATATTTAATATAAATGTACAAAAAAATAAATAAATAAAAGAATGAAATATGATTTATAAAAAATTAACCATTTTCCACTCACAGCATGAGAACCTTCCATAACTTTAACAATATCGCGACGTCTTATTTGATTTTGGTCAGCATCCAAAGCTATAGTATTTCGATTTTCTCGACGTTTATGCAAAGCTGTCGGCTTGCATTCAATAACCTTGCCGTGCATCCCCAACACATGAAAGTTTTCACGTTCCAAACGCATAATAACACCAACATTCTAGGGAGTGTAGGACAAATGTGTGAAAAATGAATTTTTAGAATTCCATAAAAATCAAGAAACTCACTCCAATTGTACCAAACACCCCAATGGAATTGACCCAAACAGTCGACACCTATAGCTACATCGGAACAAAATTGTAAATCATGTGGCAACGCTTCCAATTCGTGATTAGTTAAATCCGATACCAGGACGGTTCTTCAAGAATAATTAAACCTGTTCCTCCCTCATGGAGCCCAGTTAAGACCCGTGCATGATCACCGGTTTTAAAATATTTACGCAATTCATTAGCTTTAAACACCAAAGGATCCTGTGTTCAAATAGAGACAAACAGACACAATGACAAACAAAAATTCAAAGCATAGAAATCTCGTTTTATTTACCTTTAAATCTTGATCTTTCGGTATTACAGTAATCATGACTATAATTTTCGCTTGAAGGTTTTCCAAATCGCCCACGCACACCTCTACATTGTCGCTCATGGAAAATAAATCGTGGTATCTTCCTTAGTAGCGGTCATAATTTCCAAATTGACGTCTTACCATAATAAAGATAAAGAGCAGTTTTAATGTTTAGTTAGAAAATTGAATTTGGCGTAGGTTAACATCTTAAATACCCTACACATCTACTAATCAGTGGACATGGCAGTGCGTTGCGTAGGGTATAAAAATCAGAAATTTTGATGGTTCCCTTCGTAAACTAACCTTCCGGTTGTTCCTCAAATCCTTCCAATTCGGTTAAAGTCGGTTTGACGCCGTCCGCCAAAATTGCCGGAATAGTAAAATTTTTATAGAGGAATCCTTTGCGCGAATAACGATTGCCTTCGAAAAGCAAAAAGTCACCATCCGAATGAACTTCAGCACCAATAGCTCTAACAGCTTCCGGATCAAACGGTTTGGCTCGTGGACGGCGTTTCTTCTTTTGCTTGTTGTCCGCTTCCTAAGAAAGAATGATATTTATCGTTTATTTTTTTGTTTAGCATCCAACTTACATTAGATGTTGGGCGTAGAGCACCCCTCATACGTTTATAGTCAATGCGTGGCAAAAGTTTTAAGTGAGCTTGATTATGAATCAAGTCTACATAATCCACTTTAGCAATATCATCCTTCTACAAACCTCTCTTAAGCCGCACCCACTGTTTCATGTTAAGACCAATTTGCTTTTTAACCACTTTCAGAACATCGGTCATTTCTTTGATTGGCACCGTTTACACATACGCAAAGTACCCACATTTTCTATGGCCATCTTGACGTGCGTCCGCTTATACGATTCTACATAAATGTAGCCTTTGACGCCCTCTGGTGCCACCACGTACTTGATTTGTAATGGTTCATCGGTATTTATGTAGTTGAGAAATTTACGCATCAACAATAAGGCGGTAGATGTCTCTTCACCTATACGACATTTCACCATCCAAAGATTCGGATCTCTGAAAATATTTGGAAAATGTATAAAATTCGAAATATTCTGCAGAATTTTAGGGCGAAAGCTCACTTAATGCCAGGTAGAAGTGTTTGTTGGGTAATCTCATCGAACATTTCTTTACCGTCATCACCGAAATGCCTTTTAGCAATCGACTCGTCAGCATACTTTTTACGCAAGTATTCTTCAATTTCATCTTCTCGTTGAGTGCTTTTTCAAGAGTATAAGAATACATTACAAGTGTAGCCATTACGAAATGGTTGTTGTTTAAGACTTACTCCCACAAGTTCGTGCCACGTCGGCGTATTTCAATGTCACGAGCAGTGGGACCCAATTCGTCAATTTCATTACCAACTACACCTAATTCATTGGCTCCTTCCTCCCATTCATCACCTTCATCTACCTATGATATAGTTTTTATTGATTTTATTATCCTTTATTATCAAGGATTTTATACAAAAGTCAAAACTCATCTCATCATCGACGTCGGCCTCGTCAATTATAAAACCACAAAAATGATCTTTTTTCTTTTTTTTACGCGGCCTATCATCCTCATCTTCTTCGTACTCTTCCGAATCAACTTCGTCACCGCCTTCTTCTTCATCCTCTTCATCATTCAAACGTCGCTTTTGTCTACGATGCGAACCCTCAGAACCGGAAACTTTCGAAGCAACGCTACGGGATCGTGAACGTGTTCGTGATCTGGAACGCGATTGAGAATGTGACCGTGAACGCAAAGACCTATAACCCGAACGAGATCTTGTAAGGATCTGGATCTTAAACGTGTACTTTTCTGAGATTTATTAGAACCCAAAGATCCATCTTCCGATCCGCTCTCGGATGCGTTGTTTTCTTCGGAACTGACACAGTTACAGGCTCATCGCCACATATGAAATTTCTCGTATAATCAAAAATCTTGCCTAAACAACACTTTACTTGAACATTAATGTAACATGTTGCGGGATTAACTGAAAGAAAAACGAAAAAACAGCTGACTCGATGAATGAAAAGGCGGCAAGACTGTTGCATGCCACAGCGTATGGAAACGAGAGTGAGGTCATGGAAAGGACCAGACGGACAGACATAATTGCTAGGCAAATATTTAAAGTTACATATATATGTGAACAAATGAGGGATTGATGAATGTAAGTCCAGTTGCAACGGTCGGAGGCCTGGAAAGGTACCGTTGAGAAAGAAGAAGAGAATAGCTTAGAAGAAAATATTTTTTGATTTTTGAGTTCAGTTGATGTCAAGTGCTACGCGGAGAAATAATAAGATAAAAATAGAAAAATATTTAAAAACAAATAAGAAAACTAAATTTGGCTTAGACCAAGTCTTAAATATCCTCCACCTCTACAGGCGTGGAAAATATATATATATATATTGTGCCATCTAGTAGTGTGTGTCTTAGGTATCAGCATGCAAATCTACTTTTACGTTAAATATGGTTTTTTTTTAATTGTGGGCGTGTCTGTTATCCGACCGCGCCCATTTTTGGCACATCGGTAGATGGGATAACTATAACTATAACAAAAAAATATTTTTTTGTCGATTGTGGGCGTGGCTCTTGACCGATTGTGCCCATTTTAAATAGCGATCTGCGTGCAAAAACTAAAAGTGTCTGTACAGAATTTCAGCTCAATATCTCAAAATGTACGCCCGTGAGAGTGCCAACAACAGACGGACACACGGACACACGGACATACATGTCTAAATCGACTCAGTTTTTGACGCTGATCAAGAATATATATAATTTGTAGGGTCTCTTACGCCTTCTTCTGGGTGTTGCAAACGGAAGAACAAACTTAGTATACCCTCATCACTGAGGTGAAGGGTATAAAAAAATGTAAGAGCTGATGATGTAATGTAACGTGCAACAAAATAGTAAAAAGATTTGTAGAATACAATATATAATACATAAGCAGTGAGATCTAGTGAGGTATATTGTGCGCAGATGACTTTAGAGAAAATTGATGGATGTGTAAATTATTCCGGCCCCCGAGGATTGCAACTGGATATCGATAGTACAGATAAGTTAAGTTAAGTTAAATATTTATGAATTAATTTATAAAACTACTGAAACCTTTTGAATTGTATACAATCACAAATGTAAATTAAAGAAAAAAAAATTCTCCTTTTTTGTGTAAATCAAATTGCGAATGTTATATGTATGTAAAATTGTTGTGGAGCCCTCTTTAAAAATCTATAATATCTCAAATTCGATTTTCTTGTAATACGTGAATGTAATAAACAATAGCGAATTGTGCGAATGTTGTGTTCTTGTCGGGGAGAGGGTACATATAAAAGGGTAAGGAGCCGCTCGTAGCTTTCATTTTAGAGGGATCAAATAAAGAAAAAAGTATAAAGAGAATTGGTCCCGTGGTTGGGAGGGTAAAGATATGGGGGAAGTACATCTACTCTCCAGATTGCTCATGCATGGCCGTAGCGTTTGTTTGTTGTTGCATGCGGCCACATACAGGTTGAGATCCTCACCCCTGAGATAAATAAGCTAGCAAGTATCGGTGTCAAATTTCATCTTTGACGATGGCCACGCCACGCATATATAACAGACACATACCTAAATTATATAAACGAAAAAAAAGGTATATAAATTATTTCACGAAATATTTTCACTACATTACATGGTAAGCCATAACTTTTAATAAAAGCAAAAACAAAGTAAAGGGAAGATAAATATTAAACAGCAACATTCTTTCCCTTCGCCGGGTGGCGTGAGTGGGCAGTTGACTTTTGTTCTATAGCAATAGAGTGCATCAAATATTTACATAATAATAGAAAGTACATGACATAGAGAAACCAAGCAAACAAATATTTATTTGTAAAATATATAAAAAAATATTAATTTTAAAATTTTTGCAATAGAAATTTCAATTCAGAGTTTTGCGCAAAGCCTTTCTTTAACACCACTAAATAATGAATTTAAACCATGTTCTACAGTTCTCTAAATATTCTGTTTATCCTTTGGTAAGTAATATTCGAATTGCTTCCAATAATTTTCAATATCACCCTTTTCCATTTTTAACAAATTGACGTCTTACCATAATAAAGATAAAGAGCAGTTTTAATGTTTAGTTAGAAAATTGAATTTGGCGTAGGTTAACATCTTAAATACCCTACACATCTACTAATCAGTGGACATGGCAGTGCGTTGCGTAGGGTATAAAAATCAGAAATTTTGATGGTTCCCTTCGTAAACTAACCTTCCGGTTATTCCTCAAATCCTTCCAATTCGGTTAAAGTCGGTTTGACGCCGTCCGCCAAAATTGCCGACATAGTAAAATTTGTATAGAGGAATCCTTTGCGCGAATAACGATTGCCTTCGAAAAGCAAAAAGTCACCATCCGAATGAACTTCAACACCAATAGCTCTAACAGCTTCCGGATCAAACGGTTTGGCTCGTGGACGGCGTTTCTTCTTTTGCTTGTTGTCCGCTTCCTAAGGAAGAATGATATTTATCGTTTATTTTTTTGTTTAGCATCCAACTTACATTAGATGTTGGGCGTAGAGCACCCCTCATACGTTAATAGTCAATGCGTGGCAAAAGTTTTAAGTGAGCTTGATTATGAATCAAGTCTACATAATCCACTTTAGCAATATCATTCTTGTACAAACCTCTCTTAAGCCGCACCCACTGTTTCACGTTAAAACCAATTTGCTTTTTAACCACTTTCAGAACATCGCTCATTTCTTGGACTGGCACCGTTTACACATACGCAAAGTACTCACATTTTCTACGGCCGTCTTGACGTGCGTCCGCTTGTACGATTCTACATAAATGTAGCCTTTGACGCCCTCTGGTGCCACCACGGACTTGATTTGTAATGGTTCATCGGTATTTATGTAGGTGAGAAATTTACGCATCAACAATAAGGCGGTAGATGTCTCTTCACCTATACGACATTTCACCATCCAAAGATTCGGATCTCTGAAAATATTTGGAAAATGTATAAAATTCGAAATATTCTGCAGAATTTTAGGGCGAAAGCTCACTTGATGCCAGGTAGAAGTGTTTGTTGGGTAATCTCATCGAACATTTCTTTACCGTCATCACCGAAATGCCTTTTAGCAATCGACTCGTCAGCATACTTTTTACGCAAGTATTCTTCAATTTCATCTTCTCGTTGAGTGCTTTTTCAAGAGTATAAGAATACATTACAAGTGTAGCCATTACGAAATGGTTGTTGTTTAAGACTTACTCCCACAAGTTCGTGCCACGTCGGCGTATTTCAATGTCACGAGCAGTGGGACCCAATTCGTCAATTTCATTACCAACTACACCTAATTCATTGGCTCCTTCCTCCCATTCATCACCTTCATCTACCTATGATATAGTTTTTATTGATTTTATTATCCTTTATTATCAAGGATTTTATACAAAAGTCAAAACTCATCTCATCATCGACGTCGGCCTCGTCAATTATAAAACCACAAAAATGATCTTTTTTCTTTTTTTTACGCGGCCTATCATCCTCATCTTCTTCGTACTCTTCCGAATCAACTTCGTCACCGCCTTCTTCTTCATCCTCTTCATCATTCAAACGTCGCTTTTGTCTACGATGCGAACCCTCAGAACCGGAAACTTTCGAAGCAACGCTACGGGATCGTGAACGTGTTCGTGATCTGGAACGCGATTGAGAATGTGACCGTGAACGCAAAGACCTATAACCCGAACGAGATCTTGTAAGGATCTGGATCTTAAACGTGTACTTTTCTGAGATTTATTAGAACCCAAAGATCCATCTTCCGATCCGCTCTCGGATGCGTTGTTTTCTTCGGAACTGACACAGTTACAGGCTCATCGCCACATATGAAATTTCTCGTATAATCAAAAATCTTGCCTAAACAACACTTTACTTGAACATTAATGTAACATGTTGCGGGATTAACTGAAAGAAAAACGAAAAAACAGCTGACTCGATGAATGAAAAGGCGGCAAGACTGTTGCATGCCACAGCGTATGGAAACGAGAGTGAGGTCATGGAAAGGACCAGACGGACAGACATAATTGCTAGGCAAATATTTAAAGTTACATATATATGTGAACAAATGAGGGATTGATGAATGTAAGTCCAGTTGCAACGGTCGGAGGCCTGGAAAGGTACCGTTGAGAAAGAAGAAGAGAATAGCTTAGAAGAAAATATTTTTTGATTTTTGAGTTCAGTTGATGTCAAGTGTTACGCGGAGAAACAATAAGATAAAAATAGAAAAATATTTAAAAACAAGTAAGAAAACTAAATTTGGCTTAGACCAAATCTTAAATATCCTCCACCTCTACAGGCGTGGAAAATATATATATGTATATTGTGCCATCTAGTAGTGTGTGTCTTAGGTATCAGCATGCAAATCTACTTTTACGTTAAATATGGTTTTTTTTAATTGTGGGCATGTTTGTTATCCGACTGCGCCCATTTTTGGCACATCGATAGATGGGATAACTATAACTATAACAAAAAAATATTTTTTTGTCGATTGTGGGCGTGGCTCTTGACCGATTGTGCCCATTTTAAATAGCGATCTGCGTGCAAAAACTAAAAGTGTCTGTACAGAATTTCAGCTCAATATCTCAAAATGTACGCCCGTGAGAGTGCCAACAACAGACGGACACACGGACACACGGACATACATGTCTAAATCGACTCAGTTTTTGACGCTGATCAAGAATATATATAATTTGTAGGGTCTCTTACGCCTTCTTCTGGGTGTTGCAAACGGAAGAACAAACTTAGTATACCCTCATCACTGAGGTGAAGGGTATAAAAAAATGTAAGAGCTGATGATGTAATGTAACGTGCAACAAAATAGTAAAAAGATTTGTAGAATACAATATATAATACATAAGCAGTGAGATCTAGTGAGGTATATTGTGCGCAGATGACTTTAGAGAAAATTGATGGATGTGTAAATTATTCCGGCCCCCGAGGATTGCAACTGGATATCGATAGTACAGATAAGTTAAGTTAAGTTAAATATTTATGAATTAATTTATAAAACTACTGAAACCTTTTGAATTGTATACAATCACAAATGTAAATTAAAGAAAAAAAAATTCTCCTTTTTTGTGTAAATCAAATTGCGAATGTTATATGTATGTAAAATTGTTGTGGAGCCCTCTTTAAAAATCTATAATATCTCAAATTCGATTTTCTTGTAATACGTGAATGTAATAAACAATAGCGAATTGTGCGAATGTTGTGTTCTTGTCGGGGAGAGGGTACATATAAAAGGGTAAGGAGCCGCTCGTAGCTTTCATTTTAGAGGGATCAAATAAAGAAAAAAGTATAAAGAGAATTGGTCCCGTGGTTGGGAGGGTAAAGATATGGGGGAAGTACATCTACTCTCCAGATTGCTCATGCATGGCCGTAGCGTTTGTTTGTTGTTGCATGCGGCCACATACAGGTTGAGATCCTCACCCCTGAGATAAATAAGCTAGCAAGTATCGGTGTCAAATTTCATCTTTGACGATGGCCACGCCACGCATATATAACAGACACATACCTAAATTATATAAACGAAAAAAAAGGTATACAAATTATTTCACGAAATATTTTCACTACATTACATGGTAAGCCATAACTTTTAATAAAAGCAAAAACAAAATGAAGGGAAGATAAATATTAAACAGCAACATTCTTTCCCTTCGCCGGGTGGCGTGAGTGAGCAGTTGACTTTTGTTCTATAGCAATAGAGTGCATCAAATATTTACATAATAATAGAAAGTATAGAGAAACCAAGCAAACAAATATTTATTTGTAAAATATATAAAAAAATATTAATTTTAAAATTTTTGCAATAGAAATTTCAATTCAGAGTTTTGTGTCTGCAAAATCTCACAATCCTTGTCAAGCTGTTCACGTTTCTTTAACACCACTAAATAATGAATTTAAACCATGTTCTACAGTTCTCCAAATATTCTGTTTATCCTTTGGTAAGTAATATTCGAATTGCTTCCAATAACTTTCAATATCACCCTTTTCCATTTTCAACAAGTTGATGCCTTCACTTTGCTTGCAAGTACTGCAATCAAAAAATATTTAATATAAATGTACAAAAAAATAAATAAATAAAAGAATGAAATATGATTTATAAAAAATTAACCATTTTCCACTCACAGCATGAGAACCTTCCATAACTTTAACAATATCGCGACGTCTTATTTGATTTTGGTCAGCATCCAAAGCTATAGTATTTCGATTTTCTCGACGTTTATGCAAAGCTGTCGGCTTGCATTCAATAACCTTGCCGTGCATCCCCAACACATGAAAGTTTTCACGTTCCAAACGCATAATAACACCAACATTCTAGGGAGTGTAGGACAAATGTGTGAAAAATGAATTTTTAGAATTCCATAAAAATCAAGAAACTCACTCCAATTGTACCAAACACCCCAATGGAATTGACCCAAACAGTCGACACCTATAGCTACATCGGAACAAAATTGTAAATCATGTGGCAACGCTTCCAATTCGTGATTAGTTAAATCCGATACCAGGACGGTTCTTCAAGAATAATTAAACCTGTTCCTCCCTCATGGAGCCCAGTTAAGACCCGTGCATGATCACCGGTTTTAAAATATTTACGCAATTCATTAGCTTTAAACACCAAAGGATCCTGTGTTCAAATAGAGACAAACAGACACAATGACAAACAAAAATTCAAAGCATAGAAATCTCGTTTTATTTACCTTTAAATCTTGATCTTTCGGTATTACAGTAATCATGACTATAATTTTCGCTTGAAGGTTTTCCAAATCGCCCACGCACACCTCTACATTGTCGCTCATGGAAAATAAATCGTGGTATCTTCCTTAGTAGCGGTCATAATTTCCAAATTGACGTCTTACCATAATAAAGATAAAGAGCAGTTTTAATGTTTAGTTAGAAAATTGAATTTGGCGTAGGTTAACATCTTAAATACCCTACACATCTACTAATCAGTGGACATGGCAGTGCGTTGCGTAGGGTATAAAAATCAGAAATTTTGATGGTTCCCTTCGTAAACTAACCTTCCGGTTATTCCTCAAATCCTTCCAATTCGGTTAAAGTCGGTTTGACGCCGTCCGCCAAAATTGCCGACATAGTAAAATTTGTATAGAGGAATCCTTTGCGCGAATAACGATTGCCTTCGAAAAGCAAAAAGGCACCATCCGAATGAACTTCAACACCAATAGCTCTAACAGCTTCCGGATCAAACGGTTTGGCTCGTGGACGGCGTTTCTTCTTTTGCTTGTTGTCCGCTTCCTAAGGAAGAATGATATTTATCGTTTATTTTTTTGTTTAGCATCCAACTTACATTAGATGTTGGGCGTAGAGCACCCCTCATACGTTAATAGTCAATGCGTGGCAAAAGTTTTAAGTGAGCTTGATTATGAATCAAGTCTACATAATCCACTTTAGCAATATCATTCTTGTACAAACCTCTCTTAAGCCGCACCCACTGTTTCACGTTAAAACCAATTTGCTTTTTAACCACTTTCAGAACATCGCTCATTTCTTGGACTGGCACCGTTTACACATACGCAAAGTACTCACATTTTCTACGGCCGTCTTGACGTGCGTCCGCTTGTACGATTCTACATAAATGTAGCCTTTGACGCCCTCTGGTGCCACCACGGACTTGATTTGTAATGGTTCATCGGTATTTATGTAGGTGAGAAATTTACGCATCAACAATAAGGCGGTAGATGTCTCTTCACCTATACGACATTTCACCATCCAAAGATTCGGATCTCTGAAAATATTTGGAAAATGTATAAAATTCGAAATATTCTGCAGAATTTTAGGGCGAAAGCTCACTTGATGCCAGGTAGAAGTGTTTGTTGGGTAATCTCATCGAACATTTCTTTACCGTCATCACCGAAATGCCTTTTAGCAATCGACTCGTCAGCATACTTTTTACGCAAGTATTCTTCAATTTCATCTTCTCGTTGAGTGCTTTTTCAAGAGTATAAGAATACATTACAAGTGTAGCCATTACGAAATGGTTGTTGTTTAAGACTTACTCCCACAAGTTCGTGCCACGTCGGCGTATTTCAATGTCACGAGCAGTGGGACCCAATTCGTCAATTTCATTACCAACTACACCTAATTCATTGGCTCCTTCCTCCCATTCATCACCTTCATCTACCTATGATATAGTTTTTATTGATTTTATTATCCTTTATTATCAAGGATTTTATAC
Source organism: Ornithomya chloropus (assembly GCA_963971445.1). NCBI lineage: Eukaryota > Metazoa > Arthropoda > Insecta > Diptera > Hippoboscidae > Ornithomya > Ornithomya chloropus. Next base: position 1,920,992 of record OZ020531.1, read on the forward strand.
AAAAGTCAAAACTCATCTCATCATCGACGTCGGCCTCGTCAATTATAAAACCACAAAAATGATCTTTTTTCTTTTTTTTACGCGGCCTATCATCCTCATCTTCTTCGTACTCTTCCGAATCAACTTTGTCACCGCCTTCTTCTTCATCCTCTTCATCATTCAAACGTCGCTTTTGTCTACGATGCGAACCCTCAGAACCGGAAACTTTCGAAGCAACGCTACGGGATCGTGAACGTGTTCGTGATCTGGAACGCGATTGAGAATGTGACCGTGAACGCAAAGACCTATAACCCGAACGAGATCTTGTAAGGATCTGGATCTTAAACGTGTACTTTTCTGAGATTTATTAGAACCCAAAGATCCATCTTCCGATCCGCTCTCGGATGCGTTGTTTTCTTCGGAACTGACACAGTTACAGGCTCATCGCCACATATGAAATTTCTCGTATAATCAAAAATCTTGCCTAAACAACACTTTACTTGAACATTAATGTAACATGTTGCGGGATTAACTGAAAGAAAAACGAAAAAACAGCTGACTCGATGAATGAAAAGGCGGCAAGACTGTTGCATGCCACAGCGTATGGAAACGAGAGTGAGGTCATGGAAAGGACCAGACGGACAGACATAATTGCTAGGCAAATATTTAAAGTTACATATATATGTGAACAAATGAGGGATTGATGAATGTAAGTCCAGTTGCAACGGTCGGAGGCCTGGAAAGGTACCGTTGAGAAAGAAGAAGAGAATAGCTTAGAAGAAAATATTTTTTGATTTTTGAGTTCAGTTGATGTCAAGTGTTACGCGGAGAAACAATAAGATAAAAATAGAAAAATATTTAAAAACAAGTAAGAAAACTAAATTTGGCTTAGACCAAATCTTAAATATCCTCCACCTCTACAGGCGTGGAAAATATATATATGTATATTGTGCCATCTAGTAGTGTGTGTCTTAGGTATCAGCATGCAAATCTACTTTTACGTTAAATATGGTTTTTTTTAATTGTGGGCATGTTTGTTATCCGACTGCGCCCATTTTTGGCACATCGATAGATGGGATAACTATAACTATAACAAAAAAATATTTTTTTGTCGATTGTGGGCGTGGCTCTTGACCGATTGTGCCCATTTTAAATAGCGATCTGCGTGCAAAAACTAAAAGTGTCTGTACAGAATTTCAGCTCAATATCTCAAAATGTACGCCCGTGAGAGTGCCAACAACAGACGGACACACGGACACACGGACATACATGTCTAAATCGACTCAGTTTTTGACGCTGATCAAGAATATATATAATTTGTAGGGTCTCTTACGCCTTCTTCTGGGTGTTGCAAACGGAAGAACAAACTTAGTATACCCTCATCACTGAGGTGAAGGGTATAAAAAAATGTAAGAGCTGATGATGTAATGTAACGTGCAACAAAATAGTAAAAAGATTTGTAGAATACAATATATAATACATAAGCAGTGAGATCTAGTGAGGTATATTGTGCGCAGATGACTTTAGAGAAAATTGATGGATGTGTAAATTATTCCGGCCCCCGAGGATTGCAACTGGATATCGATAGTACAGATAAGTTAAGTTAAGTTAAATATTTATGAATTAATTTATAAAACTACTGAAACCTTTTGAATTGTATACAATCACAAATGTAAATTAAAGAAAAAAAAATTCTCCTTTTTTGTGTAAATCAAATTGCGAATGTTATATGTATGTAAAATTGTTGTGGAGCCCTCTTTAAAAATCTATAATATCTCAAATTCGATTTTCTTGTAATACGTGAATGTAATAAACAATAGCGAATTGTGCGAATGTTGTGTTCTTGTCGGGGAGAGGGTACATATAAAAGGGTAAGGAGCCGCTCGTAGCTTTCATTTTAGAGGGATCAAATAAAGAAAAAAGTATAAAGAGAATTGGTCCCGTGGTTGGGAGGGTAAAGATATGGGGGAAGTACATCTACTCTCCAGATTGCTCATGCATGGCCGTAGCGTTTGTTTGTTGTTGCATGCGGCCACATACAGGTTGAGATCCTCACCCCTGAGATAAATAAGCTAGCAAGTATCGGTGTCAAATTTCATCTTTGACGATGGCCACGCCACGCATATATAACAGACACATACCTAAATTATATAAACGAAAAAAAAGGTATACAAATTATTTCACGAAATATTTTCACTACATTACATGGTAAGCCATAACTTTTAATAAAAGCAAAAACAAAATGAAGGGAAGATAAATATTAAACAGCAACATTCTTTCCCTTCGCCGGGTGGCGTGAGTGAGCAGTTGACTTTTGTTCTATAGCAATAGAGTGCATCAAATATTTACATAATAATAGAAAGTATAGAGAAACCAAGCAAACAAATATTTATTTGTAAAATATATAAAAAAATATTAATTTTAAAATTTTTGCAATAGAAATTTCAATTCAGAGTTTTGTGTCTGCAAAATCTCACAATCCTTGTCAAGCTGTTCACGTTTCTTTAACACCACTAAATAATGAATTTAAACCATGTTCTACAGTTCTCCAAATATTCTGTTTATCCTTTGGTAAGTAATATTCGAATTGCTTCCAATAACTTTCAATATCACCCTTTTCCATTTTCAACAAGTTGATGCCTTCACTTTGCTTGCAAGTACTGCAATCAAAAAATATTTAATATAAATGTACAAAAAAATAAATAAATAAAAGAATGAAATATGATTTATAAAAAATTAACCATTTTCCACTCACAGCATGAGAACCTTCCATAACTTTAACAATATCGCGACGTCTTATTTGATTTTGGTCAGCATCCAAAGCTATAGTATTTCGATTTTCTCGACGTTTATGCAAAGCTGTCGGCTTGCATTCAATAACCTTGCCGTGCATCCCCAACACATGAAAGTTTTCACGTTCCAAACGCATAATAACACCAACATTCTAGGGAGTGTAGGACAAATGTGTGAAAAATGAATTTTTAGAATTCCATAAAAATCAAGAAACTCACTCCAATTGTACCAAACACCCCAATGGAATTGACCCAAACAGTCGACACCTATAGCTACATCGGAACAAAATTGTAAATCATGTGGCAACGCTTCCAATTCGTGATTAGTTAAATCCGATACCAGGACGGTTCTTCAAGAATAATTAAACCTGTTCCTCCCTCATGGAGCCCAGTTAAGACCCGTGCATGATCACCGGTTTTAAAATATTTACGCAATTCATTAGCTTTAAACACCAAAGGATCCTGTGTTCAAATAGAGACAAACAGACACAATGACAAACAAAAATTCAAAGCATAGAAATCTCGTTTTATTTACCTTTAAATCTTGATCTTTCGGTATTACAGTAATCATGACTATAATTTTCGCTTGAAGGTTTTCCAAATCGCCCACGCACACCTCTACATTGTCGCTCATGGAAAATAAATCGTGGTATCTTCCTTAGTAGCGGTCATAATTTCCAAATTGACGTCTTACCATAATAAAGATAAAGAGCAGTTTTAATGTTTAGTTAGAAAATTGAATTTGGCGTAGGTTAACATCTTAAATACCCTACACATCTACTAATCAGTGGACATGGCAGTGCGTTGCGTAGGGTATAAAAATCAGAAATTTTGATGGTTCCCTTCGTAAACTAACCTTCCGGTTATTCCTCAAATCCTTCCAATTCGGTTAAAGTCGGTTTGACGCCGTCCGCCAAAATTGCCGGAATAGTAAAATTTTTATAGAGGAATCCTTTGCGCGAATAACGATTGCCTTCGAAAAGCAAAAAGTCACCATCCGAATGAACTTCAGCACCAATAGCTCTAACAGCTTCCGGATCAAACGGTTTGGCTCGTGGACGGCGTTTCTTCTTTTGCTTGTTGTCCGCTTCCTAAGAAAGAATGATATTTATCGTTTATTTTTTTGTTTAGCATCCAACTTACATTAGATGTTGGGCGTAGAGCACCCCTCATACGTTTATAGTCAATGCGTGGCAAAAGTTTTAAGTGAGCTTGATTATGAATCAAGTCTACATAATCCACTTTAGCAATATCATCCTTCTACAAACCTCTCTTAAGCCGCACCCACTGTTTCACGTTAAGACCAATTTGCTCTTTAACCACTTTCAGAACATCGGTCATTTCTTTGATTGGCACCGTTTACACATACGCAAAGTACCCACATTTTCTATGGCCATCTTGACGTGCGTCCGCTTATACGATTCTACATAAATGTAGCCTTTGACGCCCTCTGGTGCCACCACGTACTTGATTTGTAATGGTTCATCGGTATTTATGTAGTTGAGAAATTTACGCATCAACAATAAGGCGGTAGATGTCTCTTCACCTATACGACATTTCACCATCCAAAGATTCGGATCTCTGAAAATATTTGGAAAATGTATAAAATTCGAAATATTCTGCAGAATTTTAGGGCGAAAGCTCACTTGATGCCAGGTAGAAGTGTTTGTTGGGTAATCTCATCGAACATTTCTTTACCGTCATCACCGAAATGCCTTTTAGCAATCGACTCGTCAGCATACTTTTTACGCAAGTATTCTTCAATTTCATCTTCTCGTTGAGTGCTTTTTCAAGAGTATAAGAATACATTACAAGTGTAGCCATTACGAAATGGTTGTTGTTTAAGACTTACTCCCACAAGTTCGTGCCACGTCGGCGTATTTCAATGTCACGAGCAGTGGGACCCAATTCGTCAATTTCATTACCAACTACACCTAATTCATTGGCTCCTTCCTCCCATTCATCACCTTCATCTACCTATGATATAGTTTTTATTGATTTTATTATCCTTTATTATCAAGGATTTTATACAAAAGTCAAAACTCATCTCATCATCGACGTCGGCCTCGTCAATTATAAAACCACAAAAATGATCTTTTTTCTTTTTTTTACGCGGCCTATCATCCTCATCTTCTTCGTACTCTTCCGAATCAACTTCGTCACCGCCTTCTTCTTCATCCTCTTCATCATTCAAACGTCGCTTTTGTCTACGATGCGAACCCTCAGAACCGGAAACTTTCGAAGCAACGCTACGGGATCGTGAACGTGTTCGTGATCTGGAACGCGATTGAGAATGTGACCGTGAACGCAAAGACCTATAACCCGAACGAGATCTTGTAAGGATCTGGATCTTAAACGTGTACTTTTCTGAGATTTATTAGAACCCAAAGATCCATCTTCCGATCCGCTCTCGGATGCGTTGTTTTCTTCGGAACTGACACAGTTACAGGCTCATCGCCACATATGAAATTTCTCGTATAATCAAAAATCTTGCCTAAACAACACTTTACTTGAACATTAATGTAACATGTTGCGGGATTAACTGAAAGAAAAACGAAAAAACAGCTGACTCGATGAATGAAAAGGCGGCAAGACTGTTGCATGCCACAGCGTATGGAAACGAGAGTGAGGTCATGGAAAGGACCAGACGGACAGACATAATTGCTAGGCAAATATTTAAAGTTACATATATATGTGAACAAATGAGGGATTGATGAATGTAAGTCCAGTTGCAACGGTCGGAGGCCTGGAAAGGTACCGTTGAGAAAGAAGAAGAGAATAGCTTAGAAGAAAATATTTTTTGATTTTTGAGTTCAGTTGATGTCAAGTGTTACGCGGAGAAACAATAAGATAAAAATAGAAAAATATTTAAAAACAAGTAAGAAAACTAAATTTGGCTTAGACCAAATCTTAAATATCCTCCACCTCTACAGGCTTGGAAAATATATATATGTATATTGTGCCATCTAGTAGTGTGTGTCTTAGGTATCAGCATGCAAATCTACTTTTACGTTAAATATGGTTTTTTTTAATTGTGGGCATGTTTGTTATCCGACTGCGCCCATTTTTGGCACATCGATAGATGGGATAACTATAACTATAACAAAAAAATATTTTTTTGTCGATTGTGGGCGTGGCTCTTGACCGATTGTGCCCATTTTAAATAGCGATCTGCGTGCAAAAACTAAAAGTGTCTGTACAGAATTTCAGCTCAATATCTCAAAATGTACGCCCGTGAGAGTGCCAACAACAGACGGACACACGGACACACGGACATACATGTCTAAATCGACTCAGTTTTTGACGCTGATCAAGAATATATATAATTTGTAGGGTCTCTTACGCCTTCTTCTGGGTGTTGCAAACGGAAGAACAAACTTAGTATACCCTCATCACTGAGGTGAAGGGTATAAAAAAATGTAAGAGCTGATGATGTAATGTAACGTGCAACAACATAGTAAAAAGATTTGTAGAATACAATATACGAGTATAATACATAAGCAGTGAGATCTAGTGAGGTATATTGTGCGCAGATGACTTTAGAGAAAATTGATGGATGTGTAAATTATTCCGGCCCCCGAGGATTGCAACTGGATATCGATAGTACAGATAAGTTAAGTTAAGTTAAATATTTATGAATTAATTTATAAAACTACTGAAACCTTTTGAATTGTATACAATCACAAATGTAAATTAAAGAAAAAAAAATTCTCCTTTTTTGTGTAAATCAAATTGCGAATGTTATATGTATGTAAAATTGTTGTGGAGCCCTCTTTAAAAATCTATAATATCTCAAATTCGATTTTCTTGTAATACGTGAATGTAATAAACAATAGCGAATTGTGCGAATGTTGTGTTCTTGTCGGGGAGAGGGTACATATAAAAGGGTAAGGAGCCGTTCGTAGCTTTCATTTTAGGGGGATTAAACGCACGCACAGCATGCGCAGTGCATGCAATGAGTGTGATAGCTCCTTTAAGGTGATTTTTTAAATTCTTCTTCTACTTTGCCGAGGGAGATGAATATATTAAGTGTGGTGAATTAAAGCAGGAGATAGGGAGAAGAAAAAAGTATGGCTGTATGGGTAAATTATAAATATATGTTTATAGCAATGTATCTATGTATGTGTATATTAATTTCTCTATATCAAATGAAAAAAGTATGGAAAAAAGGGGGTATTTTATATGTAAAAAAAGGACAGTGGCAAAGCTATTCGAAAAAAAATTTAATTGTACTTATTTTAGATGGTGCCCGGAACCAGCACCCGTCCTTTCCGGAGCAAGAAATTAGTATTTCTATGACCCAATGAAGGGTGTCTGCTTTATACGTTTTTTGGCTCCTTATATACAAATGGAAAAGAACACTATCAATTTAATTAATTGATGCGACAACCAATTTATGTTTAAGTTATTATGAAAGAGTGCGTCCTTTGCGCTAAATCAATATAAAAAAAAAAAATCGCGAAAAAGCAATAATTTTGGATTTATTCATCAGCACACAAATTTTAGCACTTTTCACCACAAGAGATCTTTCGAGTGTGTGTGTGTGTGTTTTTTTTTATAACGGAGGGGGAAAACCCTTTATGGGTACCACGTTGTTACACGTGGTTATGTGGGAGTCTGACATACCCACTAAAAACCCCACTCCGCGGTCCTATCCTCCCTGCGGTACCACCTTACATTATTACTTCACAGGGAGGAAAAAGGGCCCAGCCCTACCTACACTTGAATTTCAAATAGTTCGCGCTTATTCAGGGCTTCACGGGGCCTCTACATGATTCCTTTCCCTTTCTAGGGTTCTAAGGCAGCTGACTACGCTGTTAGCAAATTTACTAATGATGTCCCACTTTTGGGGGCATTGTAGCATAAGACTAACATTGTTATATGGCAACAAATTGTCACCTATTATCCGCTCAGCCTCCAAATGTTGTCTGGCAAATCTTGGGCACATGAAGAACACATGCTCTGCGTCTTCTATCAGATCACATTGTGGACAGTAGGGGTCCTCAGCATGCCTGAATCGATGGAGATATGCTTTGAAGCACCCGTGGCCACTTAATAACTGGGTTGTATAGAAATTTACCTCCCCACGTTTCCTATTGATCCAAGGTTCGAGGCGCGGTATCAGCTTATGCGTCCACCGTCCTTTGGCTGACGTATTCCATTTGTTCTGCCATTCCATATACTTGCCGCATATAGTATTATGCTTTTTACAACTTCCATAAGAACTTTCCTCTTAAGCTGCTTAGGGCCTTTGGTATTAGGCATGATTCTTGCCAGTGACGTAATAGCGTTACGCGCCTTTCTTTGCACGTATTCCAAGTGATGTTTAAATGATAATCTGTCGTCGATCATCATCCCCAGATAACGTACGTATCTGACGGACTCAATGCTGAGGTCACCTACGCATATCGTGGCCGTTTCTACTCTTTTCCGGCTAGAGATTAATACTGCCTCTGTCTTATGGTCGGCTAGCCTTAATCCAGCAGATTCGGGCCAATGTTGAACTAACCTAATGGACTCATTGGCCGCATTTTCTATCTATGTTTGCCTACCACTACAAGGTCGACATCATTAGCAAAACCGATGATTTTGACATTCCCAGGAAAACCAAACCGTATTATGCCATCATACATAACATTCCAGAGCAGTGGTCCAAGTACAGATCCTTGTGGGACGCCACCAGTTATCTGATACGACCTTCTACCTACAGCTGCATCAAAGATTAATACTCTGTGACTTAAGTAGCTATCCACCAGAGCAAGCAAATAGGGGGATATATTAAGGTTGCGCAAGACCTCACGTATTGTATCCCATTTTGCCGTATTGAATGCATTCTTAACGTCAAGGGTAACGACGAGGCAGTATTCTTTTTTGCCGTGCCTCCATCTATGACCTTCAATCGCATTGCCTGCAGTCTTGACTACGCACTTTATTGCATCTATTGTGGATCTGTGCTCCCTAAAACCAAATTGATTATCAGAGATACCTCCACGGTTCTCAATCTCAGATTCAAGTCTAGACTTTATAATCTTCTCTAAAAGCTTCCCAGTTGAGTCTATCAAGCTGATAGGCCTATAAGCTGAAGGGTCTGCATCCGGGTTGTTTTTCTTGGGAAGAAGAACAAGTTTTTGTACTTTCCAAATGGAGGGAAAGACACCAGCCACAAAACAGGTGTTGAAAACATTTGCAAAAACATGAGGTATAGCTTGAACGGCAACTTTTAGAGCCCTATTAGGAATCCCATCAGGCCCAGGCGTCTTCGCTGATCCAAAGGAGTCAACCGTAGAGAGAATCTCGTTTTCTGTTATCACGTCAAAACCAACACCAACTGGGTTGTATGTTTGTGCACCAATCCCCAGATTTCTCTCTGGAAAAAGAGTTTCGACAATATCTCGTAGGATTACCGGATGCGAAGGCGGGGGCTCCAAGTAACATCTTAGCTTTTTAAAAGCCAATTTGTAGCTTGTACCCCAAGGATTCTCGTTTAATTCCTCTAATAGCTTATTGAAGCACTCGCGCCATTTCTTCTTCATTTCCATTAGTATCGACGTCAGTTAGCCAAACCTTGAGTGCCTCAACTTCAAGAGTACTCATCTTCCATGCTATCCAATTACGACCAGGCGATTGTATAATTGCCTCAGATCGCTCGAGCATGTCAATAATTGTTGCTTTATGATCGCTAAGTGTAAATCTGACGGATAGTTGCCATTGCATTAGAGGAACTAAGCCACTACTTGAGAAGGAAATGTCTATAATAGAACTCCGTCCGTTTCTTTCAAAGGTAGCATGACTGCCAACATTAAGCAAGTGGGCAAATGACTCAAGGAGGATTCTACCCCGTTCGTTTGTTCTAGCAGATCTCCACTCGAGTGCCCAGGCATTAAAGTCACCAGCGATAATTACCTGACTTCTCCCACTCGCGTGGTTTACTAGCAGACCCATGTTAGAAGAAAACTCATCGATAGACAGCCTAGGAGGAAAATAACAACTATAAAGAAAGGTGTTAGCTACTTTAACACAGACGACGCCATCTGCAATAACACTCGAGGATTGCACTGGCGTATTGCCAGTTATCCAAATAGCTGCTGAGTTGTTCGGGTCTGTAAACCAGCCCGCGGACATAGGCCTTCTATACGGCTCACTAACTAAGACTGCATTCGCTCCTAACTCTCTTATTGTCTGCGCCAGTAGAACTTGGGCCGCTTCACAATGATTTAGGTTAATTTGTATTAGTCGCATTTCCACGTTGATAGTGCTCTCTTAAAAACGGGACACCGTCCACTCCCTGCAACATGTTTGTCGCAGTTTTTCGCAATGTGACCTTCATTGCCACAACGGCGACATAATTTCGACCGATCGATATTGTTTTTGCATAATCTAGCAGTATGCCCAAACTCGAGGCACTTAAAGCATTTTTTCAATGTTTTGTATGCCCTTATGCGGCGGATTACCCTCCCAATTCTTATTTTCCCTAGATCCAACAGCTTTTTCACCGTATCTGTAGGAACTCTAAGGGTGGCGGTCTGAGTGCTACCATAAGCCTTGCAAAGATTTGAAATTTCGCATACAATCTCCGCCCAGTTTTCACAATGGGGGCTTAAGGCCTCGATTATATCGTTGGCTGTCGTAACTTCATCTAGGTCTTTTATCTCTACCACTTGCTTCTCCGTGAGATTTTTGACGCTCGCCTGTTCTCCCAGTGAGCTGCTAATTATGTTCTTAATTTTTTCGGATTTATCTCCGTTATCTTTTAGTTGGAGCAGCAGATCGACTTTCCGTGTCCTCCTAATTTTTGTGACGCTTTGGCTTAAATCTGTCAACTTCGGATCGGACTTGACTTTCCGTAGGATTTCGGCGTATGTTAGTTGGCCCTTGGCTTCTATTACCACTGCGTCTGGCCTTGGTTTAATAGATTTTGGCGGCTTTTTGTTTTGTTTACCGACCACTTTAACCCAAGAATCTGGCTCTGAGTTCGCCTTTTTCTCCACTTGTTTTTGTTTGGGTGAGTCAACTCTAACCTGTTTGCTTTTTTTGATTTGCTGGGGTTCAGGAACGGACTTTTCAGTCCTGCTTCTTTTTTCACCTCGGCCTTTTTGATTAATCAAGGGTGAGGTTTGCGTAGTGGTATCACTCCCGATGCCTCTTGTCTTGTGTTGCTTGGACGCCTCGTCGTGTAATGAGACTAAAGAGTCCACTAAGTCTCGCATGGGTTGGTGGATGGAACGTCTGCCTCCCCCCATCATTTCAACGAGCTCCTTAATTTTTTGACCCAAAAGCACAAAGGGATCTCTGCTGGAAATATCGCTTTCTTCTTGTGTCGCGCTAAGACACGGAGGAGAGGACTGTGGTCTTGCCTGTTTACGGTCGACTCCTAACTTTACGGAGAACGCGCAGTGCGCTCACTTTTTTTGAAAGGCTCTTTGGCCTTGGATTTAACTGTTTCCGCCGATGGATTCGGTGATTCAGACGCTTGTATGTCCCCAGCTCCACGGGGTGGTGTGCGCCCTATACCCATCCTATACACAGTACTAAACTATACACTTAACAGTAATATAATAATAATATAACATTAAAATACTATAATAATGTAATAATCTAATAATAATATAATATAATAGTATAATAATATAACAATATACTACTATAATAATACAACTATATATAAAAAAAAAGGAGAAAAGAAACAATAATAATAAAATATAATACTGTAAACTAAATGCTAAAAATAATCCTATGCTCCGTTATTAAAAATATCTGTGTGTGTGTGTGTGTTTTTTTTTAACGAAGGGGAAAGCTTTGAAAGCCCAGTCAGTGTGGGACTCTCACCCACTAAAACTCCTTCAACGTCCGACGGCAGATCTCCTAGGACTACCGTTAAGGAGAACCTTCTGAGCCTTAGCTCAAATCGTGCGTATCATGTCAGTCGTTCTCCGTCGGTATCTTTACTAGATATTCTATAATAATATAATATAATAATATAATGCAGTAATATAATATAATACTATAATATTCAATAATAGTAGAACATACATACCAATGAATGTTAGTCAGAGAGATCTGAATCGATTTAATCATGTGTTTTTTTTTGCGATAGGTGGAAAGCATCGAAAGCCTGAGGTGCGAGACTTTAACCCGCTAAAACCACCTTTGCGTCAATTCCCGCGTCCCTGTGGAACCACCGTTAAGTATTCCTTCACAGGGGGGAAAGGCCGTTGACCGTTGACAACGTCAATTATGACCACAACCCGACTAGTCGGACACCCATCTAACCAACGACGTTAAAGAGCACTGGGTTCACTCGATTCCTTTCTAGAAGTCGGAGCCTTTTCATAATTACGGCCGCAAGGTCTTGTACTGCTTGCTATCTACTACTGGAAATTAGCATGTGCCATACTATATTTTCGGGGGTAGGCGTTTCTCCTATTAGTAGCGCCAACCAGCTTCTCTGTTGTTCAAAGCGGGGGCAGTAGAAAAACACATGTCTCGCGTCCTCTTCTACCCCACAAATCGTGCAGCAGGGGTTGTCGTCGTGCATAAAGCGGTACAAATAAGACCTGAAACACCCATGACCAGATAGAAATTGCGTGAGGTAGAAGTCGACTTCTCCATGATTACGCAGTAACCAATCACTAATATTTGGTATTAGGCGATTCGTCCACCTGCCCTTTTCGGACGAGCTCCATCTTCGCTGCCATTCATCCAGTATTGTACCTCTAGCGAGCTGCTTGCCGACGCCTTGGGATATGAGATGCCTTTCCTTGGCTAAGAGGTCAATAGGAATCATTCTGCTAATGGCCAAGGCGGCATCCTCTGAGGTTGTGCGGAAGGCACAACAAATTCTTAACGCGCATAGGCGATAGATTGATTTCAGACCCCTAGAGTAGGATTTGATCTCCATTGCGTGGTGCCATATTTGGCTTCCGTAAAGCATTACCGACTTGACGACTTCTACTATAAGTCGTCTGCGGTTTTCTCTTGGGCCTCGTGTATTTGCCATCAGTCTGCTGAGAGCCATGCTTGTGTTGGCGGCTTTCGTACATAACTGCTCGAGGTGTGCTTTGAACGTTAGTCTCGTGTCTATCATAACACCCAGGTATTTGACTGCCTCCTTGGTGGTAATGTTGCAGCGGCCTACCTTAATGGTCACGTTTTCTCTTTTTTTACGACTACTTACGAGTACCGCCTCTGTTTTTTCTTCTGCTAGAGCGAGGCCCTTGGATAGCAGCCATTCGCGAATAGTGGTTATAGTGTTTTCCGCGATGTCAACGATGTCGCTTAATTGCTTAGCAACAACCACCACAGCAATGTCGTCCGCGAAACCAATGATTTTGGCATTATCGGAAATTCGCAGACGTAATATGTCGTCGTACATGCAGTTCCATAGAATTGGTCCCAGAACCGAGCCTTGTGGAACGCCACCGCTGATGCTTCGAGATTTTCTGCCGTCATCGGTCATGTATGTGAGAGTTCTATCTTTAAAGTAGTCCGCTATTATGTTTTTAAGGTAGTTGCAGATCCTTCGTTTCTCAAGAGACGACATAATGTGTTCCCATCTGGCTGAGTTGAAGGCATTTCGGACGTCTAGTGTTAGAATTAGGCTGTACTTTTTTGAACCGCCCTTCCACCTCGTGCCCTCTATTGCATTACTCGCAATGGATATCACTTCATTTATCGCGTTTAATGTGGAGCGCTTTTTACGGAAGCCAAATTGCATATCTGATAATCCTTTCTGAGCCTCCAAGGCCTCAGACAATCGGTTGCATATGATGCGCTCTAGGATTTTACCAGTCGTGTCCATTAAACAGATTGGTCTGTACGAAGTGGGTTCTCCAGGTGGCTTGTTCGGTTTTTGTATTAGGACTAACTTTTGGTGTTTCCATAGTTTAGGAAATGATCCTTCGAGCAGGCATTGATTGAAGATTTTGGCAAACTCCCTAGGGTGTCTTTCGATGGCGGCTATGATGGCGCAATTTGGGATTCCGTCTGGCCCTGGTGATGACTTCTTCTTTACGGTTCTAGCCGCCGCCATGACCTCGCCTTCTGTGACTAATTTTACACTCGATGGTGGAGCTTCGGAGCGAGCATAGTGGAAAGGAGGATGGTTAGGGAAGAGTGTATCCGCAATGGTGTTAACGAAGTTTGGGCAGGTGGGTTGAGTTGAACCTTTAAACTTATTGGTCACGATTTGAAAGGCTGAACCCCACGGGTTGTTTTCCAGGTCGTTAACGAGTTTTTCGAAACTTCTGGTTTTGCTCTTCATGATGGCCTTTTTTAGCTCCCGCCTTTTGTTTTTGTACGTTTGCTGGCATTCTATATATCTAGGGCTGTTGCGCGATCTTTGGTACAACCTACGCGCTCGGTTGCATTCTGAGCGCAGTAGTGCAATATCATTACTCCACCAGTACACTGGTTTGTGCGCCATTTGTGGGTTAGATCGCCTAATCATGGAAGCGTCACAGGCCTGCTCAATGTGGTGAATCAGTTTATGGGCCATTTCATTAGCGGTACCAGAAAGCTCTAGATCAGACATCATCAAATTAAATGTATCTTTATCAAGAGTATCGCCTTTCCATCGTGGGCCCCGTAAAGGTTGGACAATATTGGAGGGTCGGGCGTCTAGGTTTATCTCGCAGATTATAGCGCGGTGGTCGCTATTTGTGTATATGTCACTTAAGCGCCATGAAGTTTTTGAATAAAGACGGCTGTTAATAAACGCAATATCGATAATAGAGCCGTAGCCAGCCTTCGCGAAGGTATATTCAGAGCCCGTGTTGAGAAGGACCAGGTCCAATGCCGCAAAGCTTTCGAGAACTGTTTTGCCTTTGAAACTCGTTGTAGGGCAGCCCCACTCCATAGCCCACGCATTAAAGTCTCCGGCAATAAATTTCGGACTCTTGTCGCATGCTTCATGGCTAAGCTCCAGGATTACTCCATCAAAGTCGGTTGTACTTGTACTAGGAGGCACATAGCAGCTGTAAATGTGCAGACCGTTAAATTCACAAGCGACGAAGCAATTTTTGACAGCAGTGGCCAGCAGCTGCTTTTGTGGGTGGCCACAGTGCCAAATGGCAGCCTTGCCTGAGGCATCCTTAATCCAATTGACGCCTTGCGGGACATTGTATGGTTCGCTTAGTATTGCTATGTCAATATTTTGTTCGCGTACCGTCTGTGTTAGAAGCTCTTGCGCCGCTCTGCAATGATTTAAATTTAGTTGGAGTATTCTCATTCTCCATTAACACTAGGACACCTTCTTCCGCCTAATGGATGGTCGTAAGGCTTTGTCCGTTTTTTACATATGGAACAGGATGGCTGGTTTTTGCAATCTTTTGCAAAGTGGCCTTCTTCGCTACAGTTTAAACAGCATTTGCTTCTATCGCTTATGTTTCTACATTGCCTCGATATATGCCCTAGCTCCAGACATCTGTAGCATTTTATGATCTCCTTCTTTTCTCTAATGCGGCAGACAACCCAGCCGATTTTCACTTTATTCCTTTCCAGGAGCGTTTTTGCATCCTCGGATGGGACCGAGAGCACGGCTGTTTGCGTGGAAGCGTATGCTTTTCTGAGGGATTTGATGTCTTCTCTCTTTAGGCTCAAACCTACTTGTGTGTTTATTGCGTCTATTAGTTCTTCTGCCGTTGTGATTTCGTCGATGTCTTTGATTTCCAGTTTAGTCACGTTGGAAAGCATTTTGATATTTGCCTGCTGGCCTAGTACTTCTTCTATTTTTTCTTTGAATGTGGAATTTGTGGCCTGATTTTTTTGCAGTTTAAGCAGTATTTCGCCGTTCCTCGTTCTTCTAATTTTGTTAACATTGTCTCCAAATATTTTTAGGTCTTTGTCCGATTTAACCTTTTTTAAGATGTCACTGTAGCTTAGATCTCCAGTTTTTTTGATGACAATGGCATCCGTTTTAAGCGGCAATTTCACCTTGGGTTTTCGTTCCGTTGGTTTTTTAACCGTTTTCCAGGCGTTTTCATTGACTTGGCTCTTCGTGGAGGTGGGCGTATCCATTACGGTCACATTTTCGGCCCTTGCGTTCTGGGCTGCTTGTTTGCTTTTTTTGGCAGCCGAGCCCTTGGTAGCGTCTTCTCTCGCTCTTTTTGAAACGTTTGGCTTCGTTTTCAATAGCGGCGACGTTTGCGTACTGGATTGCTTTTGCTGTCTTCCTGCTTTCCGCGCGGCCTCGAGTTCGAAGGAAGCCTTTTTGTGGAGGACGAGAAGTTCGTCTATGATATCCCGCATAGGTTGGTGAATTGTGCGTCGACCGCCGCCCAGCATATTAATTAGTTCTCCTATTTTTTTCCCTAGTAATGAAAAGGAGTTAGTGTCACTTACCGAATGCTCCTCGTTTACATCTAAAACTAAGGGAGGAGACGAATGTGATCGCCGTTGGCCTTGTTCGGGGGACCTCGCCATCAATCTGCTTTTGCTGAACGCTGCCAGTTCTTTGTCAATATTCGGCAGATCGTCCTTGCGGAAGGCACCATCTTCTTTGCGCGGCGCGTTTATTGCCGGTACCGACACGTCTTTTTTTTCGGCTTGCTTTAAGATTTTAGCAGCCGTTATCGGTGTGTTATTCGAGCTCATAATCGTGAGCAACCGAATAACATACCGTGGGAGGGTGTATTTTATTTATAAAATAACCAGACGCAATTAAATATTCTGCATATACGCTTTAAAAACGTTAAGTAAAAGCTGCGTAGGTGAAGCACGCAGTGTGTTTTGTCCTTTGTGTATGTACTAAAAAAAAAACGTAATCAGAGTGAGGGCAACTCTGATACTATTTCTCCTTGGAAGATGGAGAGTAAGGAGAAAGAAGTAAAAAAGTACTTATACACAGCTAGCCGCGCACACACACCCGCACTTAAGTTTATGCAAATATTAACACTAGACAATCTGACCAATAATAAAGTTTTTGTTTATCGGTCCACTCGACACTAATTGGGCTATTTTCACAACGGTTCACTTTGAAAAAGGATATTTTATATACTCAAAAGTATCGAATAGCGAGAAAATTGGGATAAAATTTTTTTTTTAAACTCGTAAAAACTTTAATCCGACCAGAAACTCGCACTCTCACTCTGTGTGTCCATTCCATTTTCATTTAATCATGTGTGCCTATGTAAGTTTGTGTAAGTTTGTCTAAGCTGCAGGTCGAAATTTTTGGAGCCATTCTGCTGAAACCTGGTACAAGGATTAAGAGGAACCCTACTGAAATGAATCGCGTTTGAACTTGGGCGAAACTTTATACTTCAAGACTTTAGGTAAGCAAACGATGCAGTCGTAAAATATTACCTCGCAGGAGGAGATTCGATTATCAGTTTCAAGTGTGGCTGTAAAACGATTGTGTTGAAAAATTCAATGACGCCATCCTCCTATGATGAAATAATCATAAATTAATATAAAAAGTTATATAAATATAATACTTAAATAAGCATTGATGCTTCGAAGACGATGCTAATGTAATCGCACCAATCATTAGAATGTGAACAAAGTGAGTCATGCGGTATTTGTAAAATGTTTTTTTTTTTTTGGTTGCGACCAGGCGGTGTGAAATCCTCATGGATACCCACAGCCATCCGGACTTTTGGCATGCACGACTCATATACAAGGCTGGACCTGGCTTCACCCTTGTATATTCCTACGTACTAAAACACACCCCTCTCAGCGTCAACCATCCCCCCGCGGGACTGCCGTTAGGTATTACTTCGCGGGGATGGTTTGCATTAATATGCATTCTCCTCAGGAGTGTAGGATGCTAGGAAGATCCTAGTTTCCTAGATTCCTAGATTCGTACCTCCTTAGCTATGCATTTTCCTCAAGGTCCAAGTCTCCTAGACTCCTCGCACCTTTTTAGCTCTTTTAAGATATATGCTGCCATGGTATTTATCGTTTGCCAGTTTTCTTCGTTTTGTATTATAAATTCGTTCATTTCTGTGACGTCCGGTAAGGTAAGGTCGTCCGATTTAAATCACGGACAGTGGAAGAAAACATGTTCCGCGTCTTCCATCTCTCCTTCACAAGTTGGGCATAGTGAGGAGTCATCATGTCCAAACTTATGTAGGTATTTCCTGTATACCCCGTACCCCGTTAAGAATTGGGTGAGGTAAAAATTTACCTCCCCAAACTTTCTATTTTTCCACGCTTGTATATTTGGAATGAGTCCACCTTCCCTTTGTAGACGCGTCCCACCGACTCTGCCACCTTCTTTCAGATATTTCTCTCTCTTTTTGTTTTATCGACCTATTTGTTTGGGGGTTACCTGATTTTCTCCGATAAATCCGCCTCATTTCATCCGCTATGATATCTATTGGTATTGTTCCAGCTACAACATCCGCTGCGTCATCTGATATGGTTCTAAATCCGCAGATTGTGCGGAGGGAACCAATTATTTGAACAGAGCTCATTTTATGCCTTGTCTGTTTGTTTTTCAGACATTGCGCCCATACTGGACATGCATACAAGAGCCCTGAGGTAACAACCTTTGCTAGCAATACTCTTTTTGTAGGTTTGAGCCCCCCTACGTTGGGAAGCATCCTAGATAAAGCCGATTGGAGCTTTGTCGCTTTATCACATGCATACGTAACATGGTTTTTAAAGCTAAGCCTATTGTCAATCATTACTCCTAGGTATTTTACTGCGTGCTTTGATGCTACGACGGTATTACCAACACGTATATGTACTACTTCGGCAATCTTGCGGCTGGTGATAAGGACCGCTTCCGTCTTTTGCTCTGCAAGCTTTAAGTCCACTGTACAGAGCCAATCCTTTATTATTTGTACCGCTCTATTAGTAGCCATTTTTTTCGTGGATATGTTTGGCTACCGTAATTACCGCTATGTCATCCGCGAATCCAACTACGCTTACTCCCACCGGTAAGGGCAGTCTTAATAAATTGTCATACATGATATTCCAGATGAGTGGTCCTAGAATTGAACCTTGGGGTACCCCTGCGGTAACCTTATATTCTTTGACACCATCTTCTGTATTATATATTAATATTCTATCCTCGGGGTAGCTCGAAATTAACTTCAGGAGATATTTGGGTATATCCAAACCCCTGAGAGCATTTAGTATCACTGGCTAACTGGCGGTATTAAAAGCATTTTTGATGTCCAGGGTTACTATTGCACAGTATTCCTTAGTGCCTCCTTTCCATCTTTGTCCTTCAATGGCTTTCGTTGCCGTTTAAACTACTAGATCAACCGCATTTTCTAAATCCAAATTGGGTGTCCGATAAGACCTTGTTATTTTCTACTATGGGAAGGAGTCGATTGTATATTACCTTCTCCAGTATCTTACCCGCGGTGTCTAGCAGACATATTGGGCGGTATGATTGGGTATATCCCTGTTCAGGCTTGTCTTTGGGTATTAAGACCAATTTCTGTCGTTTCCAACATTTTGGAAAGACGCCTTCATCCAGACATTTTTGGAACGTTTCTACGAATAAGTCCGGTCTGCCACTTATCATACCTTTCAAGGCTTTGTTGGGTATGCCATCCGGTCCTGGCGCCTTGCCATCTGCGATTTTGCTGCAGGCTATGATTAATTCGTCGTTTGTAATACGTGGTACTTCTTCTCCATGTAGATCTATTTCTGTGTCTGGGCCGGCCGGTCTTCTCGGGAAGAGGGCATTTACGATGTCTCTCTATATATTAGGATCTGATGGTTGGGCATTACTCTTATTGTTAAGTTTTTTTGTGACCACACTATATGCTGTGCCCCAGGGGTTCACGTTTGCTTCATCACATATATTCTTAAAACATATCTTGTTACTGTTTTTTATGGCCAGCTGTATGGCATTTCTTAATTCCCTAAAGCGATTTAGGTGCTCAGAAAAGCCTGGTCTATTTCTAGATCTCTGCGTCTTCCTTCTAGCTTTTAGGCATTCTGCCCTTAAACGTTTAATTTGCTCATTCCACCAGTAGCATGGGTTATTTCGTCTGCTAATTTTCCTCCTAGGCATTGAGGCATCGCATGCGTCCTTTGCTAGGGAGGAGAGCTCACAGGCCATTTCCGCAGCTGTGCTGGAATTTAATCCATATGTGCTAATCACTTCGCCAAGTAGTTCTTTATCAAAGTTTGAGATCTTCCAGGGTGGCCCTATAGGTCTCTTATTTTGATTGTTTTCTTTTTTACTGACCCTTATATTATAGCGTATTGCTTGGTGGTCGCTATGAGTGTAGTTTTCACTCACCCACCATGAAACACTTCTTGCAAGCGTACTACTCACAAGGGTGATGTCAATGATGGATCCCCTTCCAGCTTTTCTAAAGGGATCCTTATTGCCCGTGTTTGCTATAAGCAAATCCAGAGAAGCGAAGGTTTCGAGTAGACTTCGACCCCTAGCATTTGTGGATTAGCTTCCCCAATTCGTCGCCCACGCATTGAAGTCTCCACCGATAATAGTAGAGCGTCTGCTTCTGGCATCGACCGCCAGAGTGTCCAGCATGTCCTGGTATTCGGTGTAAGTCCATCGTGGTGGAGCGTAGCAGCCGTAGTAATATATCCCCTTCAGTTTTGTTCTAACGAAACCGCGCGATGAGTACACAATGTCTTCAAAGGTTTGAAGGCCACATGACCATATTACAGTGCTCCCGGTTAGGTCTTGAGCCCATGTACTATGATCTAAGTGTTTGTAGGGTTCACTTATTATAGCGATGTCTACGTTTTCGTCCCTCACTGTTTGTTCCAGGAGGCTTTGTGCTGCCTCACAGTGGTTTAGATTGATCTGTAAGATTTTCATTTTCTGTTTGCTATTGCTTTCTTAAAGACGGAACAGCGTCCGCTACCCGCTATATGCTTTGCATCCACGTTTGATTGGTTTATGCAGAACATACATAGGGGGTCCTTATCGCACAGTTTTGCGATATGGCCTTCCTTACCGCATCTGCGGCATAGCTTAGAGCGGTCGATATTGCTTTTGCAGTATTGTGCTGTGTGTCCGTACTCCAGACATTTGAAACACTTTTTTAGTGTTTTCTGCTCCCTTATACGGCAAATTACCCACTCAATCCTTACTTTGCCCAAGTCCAGCAGTGTTTTAGCCCTATCTGCTGGTACTCTGACGGTGGCGGTTTGTGTGTTGCCGTATGCTTTGCGGAGGTTTACTACCTCACATGTATTCTTCAAAGCCTCACCGAAGTGCGGCATTAGTGATTCGCGTACGTCTTCAACCGTAGTGATTTCATCAATATCTTTTATTTCTATAGTCAGCCTTTCCGTGAGTTTTTTTACGGCCGCTTGTTCTCCAAGCGAGTTGCTGATTATATCCGTAAACTCTTTAGGTTTGTCTCCCGAGTTGTTTAGCTGGAGCTACTGCCCTTTTTGTGTCCTTCTTATCTTTGTGACACTTTGACCTAGTTCTGTGAGCTTCGGATCCATTTTTATTTTCCGCAAGATCTCGGCGTATGATAACTGGCCTTTAGATATGATTATAATCGCGTCTGGCCTGGGTTTGGCATGTTTTTGCTGTTTCTTCCCGTCTTTGGATGAGACTTTGACCCAAGGTCCATTATCTTCCTTTTTGTTTTTTTCCACCACTATTTGGGTCTCCTTTTCTTTTTTAGGCGCCTCTTTTTTGCTCTTTTTCGCCGGGGTGCCTTCTGCAGAATTTTCTCCTCTCGACCGTTTTATAACGTTGGCCTTCTGTTTTAGTACCGGAGACGTGTGTGTTGTCGTGTTGTTGACTTGAACCTTTGCCGAGATTTCCTTGGTGGCCTTTTCATGAAGGACCACCAAGGACTCCACCAAGTCTCGCATAGGTTGGTGTGTGTGTGTGTGTGCGTCTAGTGTTAGGTCGTGTCAACGGCATTCCACCCCTGTGATGGAATACCTCACGGTAGTAGTGGTTTTAGCGGGTTAAAGTCCCCCACGTCCGGCTTTAGATACGTTCCATCTACTCCAAAAACAAAAAAAAAGGTGATCCCTATTGAAAATGGACCGCATTGGACCATTTTTAGAACCCCTCCCCATATGAGGTCCTATTATTTTTCGAGATATTTCGATGAAATTTGGTACAAGGATTGACCCAAAGGGGAACCCTATTAAAAATGTACCGGATTGGACCAATTTTAGAGCCCCTCTTCATACGATATCCTATTATTTTTTTAGATATAGAAAAATAAAATTTTTCATTTTCCAAGGAAAAAAGGAAAAATTAAAATCAGTAAAAACAAGTAAGAAAATTCAATTTGGCTTAAACCAAATTTTAAATACCCTCCACCTCTACAACAAAGGGCGTGGCAAATAAATATGTATATTGCGCCTTCTAATAGTGTGCATATTACGGATCAGCATGCAAGTCTACTTTTACGTTAAATATACTTTTTTAAAAGTTGTGGGCGTCTCTGTTATCTGATCGCGCCCATTTTTGGCACATCGGTAGATGTATACGCGTACCAAATTTTAAGTTCCTAGGTCAACTCTTGTGGCAGATATAAAGATTTTTATTAATTATGGGCGTATCTGTAATCCGAATACGCCGATTTTTGGCATACTGATGAAGCTTATATTCATAGATGTACATACTAAAAGTTTATAGCTCATATTTTGTGGTAAATAAATAGATTTTTGTCTATTGTGGGCGTGGCTCTGGACCGATTTTGCCTATTTTAAATAGCGATCTGCGTGCAAAAACTAAAAGTGCCTCCACTTCTGGGTGTTGCAAACGGAAGAACAAACTTAGTATATCCTCATCACTGAGGTGGAGGGTATAAAAATTAAACTTTTCATTTATCAAAGGAAAAAATTAAATTGAATAATATAATATATCAAGTGGTGTAGGGTATTTGATGGTCGAGCTTGGCCGACTATAATATTTTAATTTGAAACGTACGTGAATGTGTTGAAAATAAACTAATCTCTGATCGTAATAATAATGTATAACGGTAATAAATTGTTTGAAAACATTTTTGGCTTCAGCCGCGGGGCGTAATTTTGTTAAGAAATAAATAAAAAAACAACAAAAATAAAATCTTGGATGCTCTAGTAAATGTCCAAGACATAGCCGAAGCCGTTGTTTTTTATAGAATTTTTCAATGTAGTTACCGTCTCTTAAGGCATTGTATTGCAGCGACGTAGTGGTAGCTTATAACGCAAAGGGCTTTCTTGATCTCTGTCAATTGTATATTAAAATAGCTGTTTACAATTAAAGTTGATTATTTTCCGTCTCCTAATTTAAGTATTTTTTGTGAGAAATTGCCACTGTGATTATTACTTAAATGTGCTCTCATATTCGTGCGCAAATTAAAAGTTTCAATTGATTGCCACAAGGGTGATGATTTGAGACAAGCTTTAATAACGTCGGCACGTGGACTTTTTGTTATAACCGGTAGTGTTTGACGAAAGTCTCCAGCGAAAACAAAGGATACGCCCCCCTCATATTGCCTGAGTTTCTGATGTCTTTTAATGTACGGTCCACTGCTTCTACATGAGCTCTATGGCTCATGGTGCACTCATCCCAAATAAACAGCGACGTTTCCTGTAAGAGATGTCCCAGTGGACCATTTTGCGCATTTAGCATACAGACTGTTGTTCTAAAGACACAGCCAACGGTAATTTAAAAGTAGAATGAGCTGTTTTCCCACCATGTAATAGAGTTGCAGCAATTCCAGAAGACGCCACTGCCAGAGCTTTTCTTCCAGATTGTTGGACTTTTGCCAATACTAAATTCGCAAGAAAGGTTTTACCGGTGCCACCAGGCGCGTCCATAAAAAAATAGTCGACCACTGTTATTTTCCACACTATCAATTATAGCATCGAACGCTATTTTTTGATCTGTCACTAACTTAGCTACATTTGTGTTGACAAACACTGACAACTCGTTAACATCATATGTACGACACGGAATGGCATGAACTACATTTTGTGAGCGATTCGGAGCGATCCGGTAATCCAAAGTCTCCTCAATTTTTATCGTTAAATTCTAAAAGTTTGTCTTCTATCTGTATCAAGCCTTCGTTATATACATCATAGTCCGGACCTCGTTGTCGGGCTATATGTCTGATGTCTTGACACAAATCGTCTTTAAAAGTGTCCCATAATTTGAAAGGTTCCGAGGGGAAACAAAATAATAATATCACTACAAACAAAGCTCGCAACCTTAACGGACATTGGGAAATCGAAGTTTCTCTCAAAGTGATTTCCCATTGGCTATCATTTTCTAGCAAACCCCTATCTCGGAAAGCGGCTTGGTAAGTTTCTTTAATAATTCCGTCAACATTTTTTAAGTCTTGGAACGATATTGGGCCACGTACATGATGAAGAAGTATCCTGAAATAAAAATACTCTGACTGGGAAGGATGAACGCTGTGTACTCTTCCTAATGCCGCATCTTTTTTTATACCGGGATGTCCAACTACTTCTTGGCCACGTTTCCTTCTTGAGAATTTATTGTTAGCCCATGTATAATAGTGAGAGACTTCATGATAGAGTAATGTTTTAGCAAATTAATCATTGTTGGATTTTGCACTATATGATGCATATTATCCGCTGAGAAGTATACTCTTTGGTCATTCTCTAAGTGTACCGCTAAGTGTACTATAGTAGGGTGTCTGTCATGTACAGAAAACTCCAACAACCTCCATACCGCCTCAGATGTACTGATGTATCGGCCGTTCAAATAATTTTCAACTTCATTGTGAGCATTTTTGGTACTAAAAGTTGCTTCATCCGATCCTTTGTTAATGTATTTACATATGCATTTTATGGCTTGTACGGAATGACAATATTCAACTTTTATGTGAGCGTTGAAAGATCGATACATTGGGGTATATGAACCGATCCATCTGTTGTCTATGTTAATTGTTCGACCTCGGATATTTAATGTAGTGATCTGCCCTCCGTTGTTGACGTCGCGTCGTCGATAAACGGGATATCCATCCTCACTGGTCTGGGTTTCAGTTACGAAATGTCGTGGATATTTTTTCGAACATATGCCATTTTTCATGCACGGTGAAGTCAAATATTTTTCCCAACATGGCCCATGTACCATATTTTTTGTGACTATTTCAAACAAATCTGGGTCTTTTTCCTTGTTAGGCAATTCAACAATTATTATTTCATCAATTTCATCGGGCTGTATTTTCGAGTCCAGCCAAAATAACATATGACAATGCGGCAATACCCTTTTTTGCCACTCAACAGTAAGCATATAACATTTAATTGACCCAAAAATTTCATCTTTTGTGAATATTTTTATCATTTTTTTCATTTTTAAGTGAAAAACTCGTGCGATGATGTCATGCCGGTCAAAAGATCGTTGACCGGGAAAAAGTTCTTGCTTTATTTCTTCCCATTCTGGATTATAGGTGAAAGTAACGAAAAGATCTGGCCTCCAATAATTGCGCACATATGTCATAGCGTCTTGAGTTTTTTCGTAACTGAATGCCGATCTTTTACTATGAGCTAAAATTCTATTGCGCGCTCTAGTTGTTAATGACCGTTGTCTATCTCTCTGTGCCATAAGCCGCTGCGAGTGTTCAGCGCTGGATTCTCGTGCACGCGTTTGCGAGTTCCTAGCTGTATATTCAGCAAGACGCTGCGAGCGCTCGACGCTCGACTGTCTTACATATAGGTGCGACGATCTCGCATTTTGTTCTGCAAGACGAACAGAACGTTCGGCGCTAGATTCTCTGGCCCGCGATTGCGACACGTACTCTCTCATATTTGCGAGACGATCTGAATTATCAGTCGAAGATTCTTTAATACGACGTAGTTTTGCTATTCTTGCTTGGGAACTACGTTTAGTTAGTTGCAATCTTGTTCTAGGCATATTGTTTCTTTTTTAAAGAGTTTATTTTTCAAATTTGAGAAAATAAGAATAAACTGAGATTTTAAGTCGAGATTGAATAAAATAATTTATAAGTAGCTCTGAGAAGAACTTTTTAGCTGTAACATAAAATTGCGCTCTGAAAATAATCAAAATATTCAATGTCGCTTCAATGTTTGGTGTTCAGTGTTTATAAAATGAAACACAAAGTGAAACTAATAAATTATTTAAAATAAGAAAAATTTATTTCTTTTTCTTTAAATAAATTATGCATGACATATATTATATATTATTGCACTTCATTGACATTAAAATCGAAATCAATTCAGTAATAAGTACGTCTATACGTCCGAGAGTCTGTCAGTTGTTAGGATCCTTACAGTAGCAACAATTAAGCAAAATTAAGCAAAAATTCCGACAAGTAAGACATTGCTCTGCAACCAGTTATTTATTTACATAGAGAACAACCGGACATTCACAATTGAATCATACAGTCAATAAACGTTCACGGTTTAAAGAAATTCAGATAGAGGCCATAAAAATATCGCTAAAGAAACCAACTTACCAGTGTGTACAGTAAGCTACGTATTACATATATGTTTATAAGAGTTCATGGTTCTGTGCCTAAAATAGAAATTTATAATATTTTTTTTAGTTTTTCTATGTTTCCATACGTTTGCATTTCATTATGAATTTAAAAAAAACATTACAATTTGTATTTATGTTCAAATATATGTTCAAGTTAAGAAAAAAATTTCACATGGCTTAGAAACACACATACGAACACGTAACTATTTAAACTGCATACAAAACAAACTAAAACAAAATTTGTCATTTTATTCATCGTTAACGTATTTGTATTAAATGAATAACATTTAAAGGTTATATTATAAAAATTAGCTAAACACGCGTTTCTCTTGAAAACATCTTCTCTCTGTTCCTCTCTTTGTTGTATGTACGTATAAATAATTCATTGACTGCGTTTAAAATAAATACAATAAAATAGTAGAATCATCTATATGACCTTAAGCAGATAATATTTTTGATTGTTATTTTATACAAATTGGTATTGATTTTAGCGCCAAACTAAGCAATCAGAAAAACAATCAACTAACTCATATTTGGTATTATATTACATATTATTTGTATATATGTATATGTGTAAAGCTAAAAATAACATTCGCCACCTTAAGATTATGTTTGTCATTGCAGCATCTAGATAGAGTCTGCAAGGACTCTACATAGTGTGATCTGGATCTTAATCTCTTCAAAAAAAGTTGAATTATTGTTCGAATTTGAAAATGGGCCAGATGTTGGAAGGTGATTAAGTTATAGAACATGATAGATTATAATATTCTCTCTTGTTTATTAATTTCAATTAATTTTCATGCATTTATGTACATAAATGGATACGATTATAAAAATTTGTATTCATTTCTATTAACAAGACAGGTAAAACCTATTGACCTTGTGCCCACTGCTTCTATTTCATAACTAGCAATCTACACAATAAAAAAAGGTTTTACAATGCAAAACGAACAAGCAATAAAACGTCATGTATGACTTCATCTACAACAAAAATAACAATATCATTTCAATCACTTACAACAAGTTTTAATACAATTCAATGTTCGCTTTTAATAATAATTTTAAAAACCTTAATTTCTAATATGAAAATTACTATAAACAAGTGAAAATATTATAGTCGGTCAAGCCCGACCATCAAATACCCTACACCACTTGATACATTATTAAGTAATATAATTTTTTTCTTTAATAAATGAAGTTTTATTTTTTTTATACTGCTTTAAATTTTTGTCTTTGAAAAATGAAAAATTTTATTTTTCTATACCTTTCTATACCTTGTATTTTCAAAAATTTCAAAATGATGCATAACTCAAATTTTTTATACTCTGCACCACCCTGTGGAAAAGGGAATATTAAGTATGTGCAGATATTTTGAATTCCTAAACGGCAAATGCCACACCCACCTTCAATTATACCGATCGATTCAGAATTAAAATCTGAATCGATTTAACCATGTCCGTCTGTCCTCGCGTCTGTGCATCTAAATTTGTGTGCAAGCTACAGGTCGCATTTTTTGAGATATTTTGATGAAATTTGGTACAAGCACATGTATTGACCCAAAAGGGAACCCTATTAAAAATATACCGGATTGGACCATTTTTAGAACTCCTCCCTATATAATTTTTTTTTATATCATAAACAAACAAAAAATAAAAAAAAATTTGATTTATGTATCATTTTGAAATTTTTGAAAATACAAGGTATAGAAAGGTATTGAAAAATAAAATTTTTAATTTTTCAAAGAAAAAAAGAAAAAATTAAAAGCAGTACAAAACAAGTAAGAAAACTAAATTTGGCTTAGGCCAAATCTTCAATACTCTTCACCTCTACAAGAATGGGCAAATATATAATTATATATATATAGTGCGCCCTCTAATAGTGTATGTCTTACGGTATCAGCATGCAAGTCTACTTTTACGTTGATTATGTTTTTTTTTTAATTGTGGGCGTGTCTGTTATCCGACTGCGCCCATTTTTTTAAGTTCATAGGTCAACTTTTGTAGCAGATATAAAGGTTTTTAATAATTATGGGCGAGTCTGTAATTTTAATATGCCCATTTTTGGCATACCAATGAAGCTAATATTCATAGATGTACATACTAAAAGTTTATAGCTCATATTTTGTGGTAGATAAATAGATTTTTGTCTATTGTGGGCGTGGCTCTGGACCGAAAAGTGCCTGTACAAAATTTCAGCTCAATATCTCAAAATTTGCGCCCGTGAAAGTGCCAACAACAGACGGACACACGGACACACATGTATAAATCGACTCAGATTTTGACGCTGATCAAGAATATATATACTTTGTAAGTTCTCTGACGCTTCCTTCTGGGTGTTCCAAACGGAAGAACAAACTTAGTATACCCTCATCACTGGGGTGGAGGGTATAAAAATAAAACTTTTCATTTATCAAAGGAAAAAATTAAATTGAATAATATAATATATCAAGTGGTGTAGGGTATTTGATGGTTGGGCTTGACCGACTATAATATGACTGTAACGTTTTTAATTGTTTCTTAATGTTAATTGTTTTGTTCAGAAATGTTAACACTGAATCTTTCACATAAGATAGCGGTATACCAAGTTTGTCAAGTTTGCAACGTGTGTGCAATGATATCAGAGACCCTACAAGACATATATATAGATTCTTGATTCCTTTCTTCTGAAGCGATTAGCAATGTTTTTACTTTGAAAAGCTCACGATTGCATACAGGTAGCTATTTATAATGGACCATATCGATTGACTGATATTAACGCACTTACTCACTTCATATGTAGCGGGCTCTATTGCAAAAATGCGGGGGGTATCACTGATTAAGCCACAACCAAATTGTAGCCTTTTTACTTGTTATTATTATTATTTATAGGTTCTTGATGGAAATAGGAAAAAAACAAGGCGATAGAATGTTGAATCCTATTGAAGGTGCATGGTCAAAAATAAAGTCCAACGTGAAGAAATATATGGGACTTCCAAATCCAACTCCACCTAGAGTAGGCGAACAACGTTTAGCGTATTTAGAAAGCATTATTGACGAAGCTAAACTAACTTTATCAAGTGGGGATTGTGCAAGATACGTTCAACATACTACAACGTTTTATGAAAGTGCAATTAATTTAGAGGATATGCCAGTTGGAACGTAAAGATACAATTTTCTAATTTTTTACTTAAATTAAGTGTTTTTAATATAACGTAAGAGAATCATTTATAAAGTTTTTATTTATATATATATATATGAATTTTAAGTTGGAGAATTTTTACTTTTATATCCATTCATTTTTTTACTACATACGAATGAAATATATGGAATAAAATATTTAAGTTTGAAGTATAAAAATTGGTTTATCTTATTTACTAAAAACCCAATTTTCAATATTAATTTTAATTTTCCTAACTTACAAATTCTCTCAATTTCAATTTGCATTTTCCCAATTTAAAATGTTAAATTACCAATTTCAATTTTTATTTTCTCAATTACAATTTGGAAGTTCCCAATTTCAATTTTGATTTTCTCAATATCAATTTTTATTTTCCCAATTTCAATTTGCAAGTTCCCAATTTCAAATGTTAAATTACCAATTTCAATTTTTATTTTCTCAATTACAATTTGGAAGTTCCCAATTTCAATTTTGATTTTCTCAATATCAATTTTTATTTTCCCAATTTCAATTTGCAAGTTCCCAATTTCAAATGCAAAATTACCAATTTCAATTTTTATTTTCTCAATTTCAATTGAGATAAATTTTAAAATTTCAATTTTTTAGTTCCCGATTTCAATTTTATTTTTTTCAATTACAATTGGTTTCGTTTTCTCAATTTCAATTTTGATTTTCTTAATTTCAATTTGTTTTTCTCAATTTCAAACTTCACTTTCTCAATTTCAATTTGGATAAAACTTAAATTTCTCAATTTCAATTTGATTTTCTCAATTTGAACTTGGAAGTTCCCAATTTCAACTTGGTTTTCTCAATTTCAATTTGGTTTTCTCAATTTCAATTTGGAAGTTCCCAATTGGAACTTGGTTTTCTCAATATCAATTTGGTTTTCTCAATTTGAATTTGGAAGTTTTCAATTTCAATTTGGATAAAACTTAAATTTCTCAATTTCAATTTGGTTTTCTCAATTATAATTTGGAAGTTCCCAATTTGAACTTGGTTTTCTCAATTTGAACTTGGAAGTTCTTAATTATAATTTGGAAGTTCCCAATTACAACTTGGTTTTCTCAATTTCAATTTGGTTTTCTCAATTTCAATTTCGTTTCATCAATTTGAATTTGGAAGTTCTCAATTTCAATTTGGTTTTCTCAATTTGAACTTGGAAGTTCTCAATTATAATTTGGAAGTTCCCAATTTCAACTTGGTTTTCTCAATTTCAATTTGGTTTTCTCAATTTCAATTTGGTTTTCTCAATTTGAACTTGGAAGTTCTCAATTTCAATTTGGTTTTCTCAATTTGAACTTGGAAGTTCTCAATTATAATTTGGAAGTTCTTCATTTGAATTCGGTTTTCTCAATTTCAATTTGGTTTTATCAATTTCAATTTGGTCTTCTCAATTTCAATTTGGTTTTCTCAATTTGAATTTGAAAGTTTTCAATTTCAATTTGGATAAAACTTAAATTTCTCAATTTCAATTTGGTTTTCTCAATTTGAACTTGGAAGTTCTCAATTTCAATTTGGTTTTCTCAATTTGAACTTGGAAGTTCTCAATTTCAATTTGGTTTTCTCAATTTGAACTTGGAAGTTCTCAATTATAATTTGGAAGTTCTTAATTTGAATTCGGTTTTCTCAATTTCAATTTGGTTTTATCAATTTCAATTTGGTCTTCTCAATTTCAATTTGGTTTTCTCAATTTGAATTTGAAAGTTTTCAATTTCAATTTGGATAAAACTTAAATTTCTCAATTTCAATTTGGTTTTCTCAATTTGAACTTGGAAGTTCTCAATTTCAATTTGGTTTTCTCAATTTGAACTTGGAAGTTCTCAATTTGAACTTGGAAGTTCTCAATTTCAATTTGGTTTTCTCAATTTGAACTTGGAAGTTCCCAATTTCAACTTGGTTTTCTCAATTTCAATTTGGTTTTCTCAATTTCAATTTGGAAGTTCCCAATTGGAACTTGGTTTTCTCAATTTCAATTTGGTTTTCTCAATTTGAACTTGGAAATTCCCAATTTCAACTTGGTTTTCTCAATTTCAATTTGAAAGTTCCCAATTGGAACTTGGTTTTCTCAATTTCAATTTGGTTTTCTCAATTTGAACTTGGAAGTTCCCAATTTCAACTTGGTTTTCTCAATTTCAATTTGGTTTTCTCAATTTCAATTTGGAAGTTCCCAATTGGAACTTGGTTTTCTCAATTTCAATTTGGTTTTCTCAATTTGAACTTGGAAATTCCCAATTTCAACTTGGTTTTCTCAATTTCAATTTGGTTTTCTCAATTTCAATTTGAAAGTTCCCAATTGGAACTTGGTTTTCTCAATTTCAATTTGGTTTTCTCAATTTGAACTTGGAAGTTACCAATTTCAACTTGGTTTTCTCAATTTCAATTTGGTTTTCTCAATTTCAATTTGGAAGTTCCCAATTGGAACTTGGTTTTCTCAATTTCAATTTGGTTTTCTCAATTTCAATTTGGTTTTCTCAATTTCAATTTGGTTTTCTCAATTTCAATTTGGAAGTTCTCAATTTCAATTTGGTTTT
Source organism: Ornithomya chloropus (assembly GCA_963971445.1). Taxonomy (NCBI): domain Eukaryota; kingdom Metazoa; phylum Arthropoda; class Insecta; order Diptera; family Hippoboscidae; genus Ornithomya; species Ornithomya chloropus. The sequence continues at coordinate 1,952,812 of OZ020531.1, forward strand.
CTCAATTTGAACTTGGAAGTTCTCAATTATAATTTGGAAGTTCTTAATTTGAATTCGGTTTTCTCAATTTCAATTTGGTTTTCTCAATTTGAACTTGGAAGTTCTCAATTATAATTTGGAAGTTCCCAATTTCAACTTGGTTTTTTCAATTTCAATTTGGTTTTCTCAATTTCAATTTGGTTTTCTCAATTTGAACTTGGAAGTTCTCAATTTCAACTTGGTTTTCTCAATTTCAATTTGGTTTTCTCAATTTCAATTTGAAAGTTCCCAATTGGAACTTGGTTTTCTCAATTTCAATTTGGTTTTCTCAATTTGAACTTGGAAGTTCCCAATTTTAACTTGGTTTTCTCAATTTCAATTTGGTTTTCTCAATTATAATTTGGAAGTTCCCAATTGGAACTTGGTTTTCTCAATTTTAATTTGGTTTTCTCAATTTCAATTTGGTTTTCTCAATTTCAATTTGGTTTTCTCAATTTCAATTTAGAAGTTCTCAATTTCAATTTGGTTTTCTCAATTTGAACTTGGAAGTTCTCAATTATAATTTGGAAGTTCTTAATTTGAATTCGGTTTTCTCAATTTCAATTTGGTTTTATCAATTTCAATTTGGTCTTCTCAATTTCAATTTGGTTTTCTCAATTTGAATTTGAAAGTTTTCAATTTCAATTTGGATAAAACTTAAATTTCTCAATTTCAATTTGGTTTTCTCAATTTGAACTTGGAAGTTCTCAATTTCAATTTGGTTTTCTCAATTTGAACTTGGAAGTTCTCAATTTGAACTTGGAAGTTCTCAATTTCAATTTGGTTTTCTCAATTTGAACTTGGAAGTCCCCAATTTCAACTTGGTTTTCTCAATTTCAATTTGGTTTTCTCAATTTCAATTTGGAAGTTCCCAATTGGAACTTGGTTTTCTCAATTTCAATTTGGTTTTCTCAATTTGAACTTGGAAATTCCCAATTTCAACTTGGTTTTCTCAATTTCAATTTGAAAGTTCCCAATTGGAACTTGGTTTTCTCAATTTCAATTTGGTTTTCTCAATTTGAACTTGGAAGTTCCCAATTTCAACTTGGTTTTCTCAATTTCAATTTGGTTTTCTCAATTTCAATTTGGAAGTTCCCAATTGGAACTTGGTTTTCTCAATTTCAATTTGGTTTTCTCAATTTGAACTTGGAAGTTCCCAATTTCAACTTGGTTTTCTCAATTTCAATTTGGTTTTCTCAATTATAATTTGGAAGTTCCCAATTGGAACTTGGTTTTCTCAATTTCAATTTGGTTTTCTCAATTTCAATTTGGTTTTCTCAATTTCAATTTGGAAGTTCTCAATTTCAATTTGGTTTTCTCAATTTGAACTTGGAAATTCCCAATTTCAACTTGGTTTTCTCAATTTCAATTTGGTTTTCTCAATTTCAATTTGAAAGTTCCCAATTGGAACTTGGTTTTCTCAATTTCAATTTGGTTTTCTCAATTTGAACTTGGAAGTTCCCAATTTCAACTTGGTTTTCTCAATTTCAATTTGGTTTTCTCAATTATAATTTGGAAGTTCCCAATTGGAACTTGGTTTTCTCAATTTCAATTTGGTTTTCTCAATTTCAATTTGGTTTTCTCAATTTCAATTTGGTTTTCTCAATTTCAATTTGGAAGTTCTCAATTTCAATTTGGTTTTCTCAATTTGAACTTGGAAGTTCTCAATTATAATTTGGAAGTTCTTAATTTGAATTCGGTTTTCTCAATTTCAATTTGGTTTTATCAATTTCAATTTGGTTTTCTCAATTTAAAACTTCAGTTTCCCAATTTCAATTTGCGAGTTCTCAATTATAATTTGGAAGTTCTCAATTTAACCTTAAAATGGTGTACACTTCCTAGAGGTTGGTGGTGATATGGGGTAGAAAAGATTTGTTTAATACTTAATAATTCGCAAACATTCTTTAGGAGTTCATTTGTAAATTCAATACCTCTATCGGACTTTAAGACTCTAAAATGACCATATTTAAGTATAAATTGTTCAACGATGGTCTGAGCTATCGTTTTTGCAGGGTAAGCTATTATATATTTCGTCAGTTCACATTACATAGTTAATATATATCTAAATCCGTTCGATATTCTTAAGGGTCCAATAATATCTATTTGTATTATTTCAAAACTATTAGCTGGTGTGTACGTTATTACTTGCTTTTCTTTTGTGTGTCGCACTTGTTTGTTTAGTTTGCAAGAGTAATCTGGCATCTCTGTTTTGAAGCTGTAATATTATTCTCGCTCGTGCAAAAAATTGCGATATCAAGTGAATAAATTAAATTTATATCAAATTTTTTTATTCAATTTTGTGTTAATAATTACAAATTGATAATTTCTTTTGTTTCACTTAGTGGTTATTTGTCTCGTATTTGGTGTACATTTTGGTGCAGTTATTTCTAGGTAATTGTTGTTGCCGTGACGGTGGTTTTTCTTTTATAGTAAGTGATCTTTTATTCTTTTGTACTTTTCTCTATTTGTGTATAATTTGCCAAGATGGAATGCTGTTATTCCAAATGCAAAAGAATGAATAGTCCAAATGAGAAAAATATTAATTCCTCCCCGGAACGATTTCTTTTCTGTTGGCTATGTGAATCAGCTGCTCACTTAAAGTGTGCTGGGTTCACAGGTAGACAATTTGATCACATTATCAATCGCGCGAAAGGGTTGCGATGGTCTTGTCCGAGTTGCCGGCAGAAGGATGTCGATTTTCACAAATTGTTTAATCAGACTCAAGCTGGCTTTAGGGAGTTATGTAGCGATTTAGCTAAGCTAACTGCTAAGTTTGATTTCTATCAAGATCTGTTTGCGTCTTGTAAATATTTGGATGGTTCTTTTCAGGATCGTGGTAAATTTGTGAAACAAGTTGATGCGCATAAGGATTCATTAGCCCCAAATATATGTGATGTACCGTATCGTACGACATCTATGTCGTCTTTAAATTCGGATACCACGTCTGGTCCTCTTGTGATTCCAACTATTGTTATTGATGACAACTTACCCTCTACTTCTAATGCTTTGTCTAAGGCTGTTAAGGATTTTCCCCAAATTAACGTTGATGTAGATTCCAACGGTAATTCTACGGATGCTGTATACAATGCGGAAGTATCGAATGTTGGCAATGTACAGAATGTTCCTTTAACGGAACCACGTTGTACGCCCGCTACTTCAGCTAGTACATTTGATTGCAACAATGTGTGTGAGTCAGTGAAGTCTGTTCCTCCTAAAAATGTTTTAACTGTTGTACCTGCCCGCAAGGCAATTTTTATCTCTCGTCTTGCTGCTGATACAACGGTTGACATGATTATGGAGTACATCAAGTCTAAAATTTCTAATGTGGATACAGCTAATATTGGCATCTTTAAATTTAGTGTCCCCCAACAGCGTGACATTTCGTCTTTCAAAATGCAATTACCGGCTAATCTTTATAATCTGGTTTCGAATAAAGTTTTTTGGCCTGAAGGGATTTTCATTAAGGACTTTGTTCCACGTAAAAGAGCTGTGGTGTCACTTATTTCCAATCCGGTTGATAATGTTCCAAAAAACTGAACAGTGTCCTGTCTTTTCTGTACCAAAACGTGCGTGGGTTGAATACTAAATTGTCAACTTTACTTCTTAACACTCTTAACTGTGACTACCACATTGTTGCCTTCACTGAAACCTGGCTTAAGCCAGGGATCCATGATTCTGAAATCTTTTGCACTAGATATCAGGTTTACAGGGAGGATAGGATTGGAAAAGTGGGCGGTGGTGTACTCATTGCTATTTCTAATTCCTTCTCTTCTCGTAAACTTGATTTTTCTATTCCTCTAGAGATTGAATTTATTTGTGTTCAATTACGAGTCGGTAGTATTTTTGTTTATATTACTTGCTCATACGTTCCACCGTCATCTAATATCGATATCTATTTAAAGCACTTTACCTTCATCTCTGACGTGTGTTCTCGGTTAAGACCGAATGATTTAATCCTTGTATTGGGTGATTTCAACTTACCTGATGTAACGTGGACTTTTGATATGGAGTGTGGGTATTTTTCACCCATTAGCTATCCCTCATATTATGAAGATATCTTTGAGTCAATTTTTGATCTCAGCTTAATGCAATTAAATCAGGTATCAAATGTTAATGGTCGGCTATTAGACTTGGTCTTTTCTAATACAAATAATCTAACTATTTTACGGGCATCTCCTCTTGTTACACCTGAAGATACCCATCATCCTTCTATTTCTATTTTGCTAAATGTATCTATTGGTGAGATTAATAACAATAATAGTTCAACCAATACTCGTTACCTCTTTCATAAAACTGATTACAAAGCGTTATCTGACTGTTTGTCTAATGTGGTCTGGGATTTGAGTTATAAGAACATTGATAATTGTCTGTCCGTTATATATGAAAAACTTTTTTTTGCTATTTCCCTAAGTGTACCAGTAGGATTAAGTCATGGGGCACAAGGTTGCCCTGCCTGGTTTTCGGATGATTTGAAATCCATCAGAAATAGAAGGAATAAGTTTTTTAAGCGTTATAAGAGAACTGGTCTCTCTGCGGATTATATCATTTATATCAAAGAAATGCGTAAATTTAATACTGTTAACAAGAAATGTTATGACGATTATGTTCTGAAAATGAAAAACAGAATATTAAGTGATCCGAGAAAGTTTTATGATTTTGTTAACTCCAAAAGAAGGGTTAAAGAATTTCCATCATATATGTACTATAATAATATTGAATCTTCCAACCCCTTTGAAATATGCAATTTCTTTGCAGATTTTTTTGCAAACTGTTATAGTGATAAAATTATCGCTTCGGATGCTTATCCTTATTATATTGAATCGTTCAATATCTTTCCCCAAGTACGTTTTTCGGAATCAGAAGTACTTAACGCTCTGAGGTCCATAAAAAGATCTTATTACCCTGGACCCGATGGTATACCGTCATGTATTATCATCTATTGTGCCGATATTTTAAGTGCACCATTAACAGCCATTTTTAACAATTGTCTCAACAATGGGTACTTTCCTAATATTTGGAAGGAGTCATACATAATACCACTTTTTAAAACAGGTTCGCGAAATTTGATCAGTAATTATAGGGGTATATCTAAACTTAGCGTTATCCCTAAACTATTTGAACGCCTATTAGTGAATAGACTTCAACCATACATCTTTTCAATCTTATCGCCCGCTCAGCATGGTTTCATTAAAGGTAAATCTACAACAACTAACCTTCTTGAACTAGCATGTTGTATATTTCGTTCATTTTCTGAGAAAACTCAAACTGATGTGTTATACACTGATTTTTCTAAAGCTTTTGACAAAGTTTCGCATTCCCTTCTATTATATAAGTTGAATCGTATAGGTCTCCCGCTTAATCTGGTGCAATGGGTTAGGTCTTATATCTCTGGGCGAACCCAACGTGTTCTTTATCAGGGTTACGTATCTTCTATTATTAATGTGTCATCTGGTGTACCGCAAGGCAGCCATCTGGGGCCTTTGTTGTTTATCCTATTTATTAACGATCTTCCGTCATGCATTAGGCATTCTAATATTTTAATGTTTGCCGATGATGTTAAAATTTTTCACTCTTATCATTCCCTTGGTGGTAGTGCGTTGTTACAGTCAGATCTGGTGGAATTGGTTAAGTGGTCTAAGTTTAATGGTATGATATTAAACTTAGACAAGTGTAAAAATATTACATTTTCAAGGTATGCTCCAATAAATGTGGATTACTTTATTGGCAATCATAGGTTGGAACATGTTTCATTTTTTAATGATCTTGGTGTTATCCTGGATCCGAAACTTAACTTTAATCTCCAAATCCGCTCTGTCGTTAATAAGTCTAAATGTCTTTTAGGATTTGTAAAGCGTTGGTCTAAAGAATTTTTGGATCCATACGTGACCAAATCTCTTTATGTTGCATTAGTACGTCCGGTTCTTGAATATGCAGTTGTCGTGTGGTCGCCTAACTATAATTTATATAAGGATAGTATTGAATCCGTGCAGAAGTCCTTTTTACGATTTGCTTTACGCGGTTTAGGTTGGGACCCCCAAATACCTTTACCACCCTATGAAAGTCGCTTAAAACTTATTAATATGACTTCGCTGTCAAATAGACGTATTTGGTTAGGTGTCTCTTTTTTCATTAAACTTTTGAACGGTGAAGTTAACTGTCCTGCTTTGTTGAACGAAGTATATATTAATGTGCCCAAAAGATGTAGTAGGCATTTTGTTTTAATTAAACTGTCACAGTGTCGCACCAATTACGAGATGTTTCACCCATTGAGGGTTATATCCAGTTGTTTTAATGAGTACTATTATTTATACGATGGATCACACAGATCCATCGAGAGTATTAAAAGTTTAATATTAAATTAATAAGATGCCGGATTGCTTTCTCCCTTTTTTTTTTTTTTTTTTTTTTTTTTTTTTTTTTTTTTACATGATTTTACATGATTTGTATTATTGTTGGTTACTTTCTAGTTCTTAAACATGCTAGTTCTTAAGTATTATAGTTTATTATTAATTAGATTCTAAGCTGCGGATGTTGTTGTTGTTGTTGTTGTTTCGGCGGTTTGCTGTTTTGCTGACTTTAGTTTTAAGTATATATAAAATAAAAAATTATTCTATTCGTTTTTTTTTTTTTAATGAATTGGCTGTATATTTAGCTAAGTTTCGATAAATAAATAAATAAATAAATCTGTGCAGTTGTTTATAAAGTTTTTTATCATTTTATTCATGTTTTTCCATATGTATCTCTGCTTCAGTTTAAGTTGTGTTTTTCGTACACCTAAATGTCCTCCATGCGCACTGTTATGGAACTCGTCTATTAATTTGTATTGAGTTAATATATCATCTATTCTTTGAGGGTCTTTGTATATTATGCAGTGTACTATACAAATTTAATGTAGTGTACTATACAAATTTATTGTAGTGTACTATACAATTTTAATGTAATGTACTATACGATTTTTACGCAGTGTACTAACAATTTTAATGTAATATATATTAAGCAGAGTAAGCACTATATTTGTACTCATTTAAACGTTAAGCGTAGTAAGCGTTATTTTTAAGTTCAGCATTTGAACGTTAAGCATTATTTTACAATTTGTAAATAGTAAGTAAGTAGGTAAGTAGGTCATACACAAAAGTAGAATTAGTATATAAATAGAAGTAATTGTAAAATAAACAATAAATCAATAAAGTAACCTTAAACAAGATTTACTCAGATTGATCCTCATAAAAAAATGTTGAATATAAATACTTACCCGGACAAAGCAGTTAATGCTACTGGATTTTGCTCTAATGGAGCGAATGTAAGTATTTATAAAAAAATAAACAAATATAAGGATACTCACCCACTCATAGCATTCCATGCTAGTGGACTTTGCTTCCTAAGCAAATGTGAGTATTCGAAAATAATCAAATTAAACTTCTTTATAATACAACAACAAACTTATTACTTGGCGATCTCGCCAAAATAATTATATCATTCCAAGAAAATCATTGCAAAAACTATATAACTATATAAAATTATTGCAAAAACTATATCGCCAACACGTTTTGCAGTTCTCAACCGTATATACCATCCGGGGCACATTCGAATAACGACTACCCCGACTATGTCCCTACACCAATTCCTCGTCCTCAACCTTTGACTATAGAAGAGTACAAAATGAGGCAACAACATCGCCGCGAAGTGGTGGAAAAACTACAAAAACACAACACACAGCACCCCACAAAAAAAAAAAGAGAGGAGGACAACACATTAAATACTTACAAACACTCCGGGATTTATACAGAGTAATAACTACTGCAGACCCAGAAAATAAAAAAAGGCTACAACAACAGGTCAAAGAACTAAAAATTCAATATAAGCAACAGAAGAAAGAAAAACGGTCGCAGCATGATGCCTTTGGTTAAGAAGTCTAATCGAATTCTGAACAAGATGATGAGCTTTGAATACATGTCTTAAAGACGTTCTCCTACTCCTACTAGACACAACGAAGGGAAATGCAGTCTTTGATATTAGAATAGTTGACTTTTTTCTTTTTAAACAGTAATTAAAATTAGAATTAATTTTTTTTTAATACAAAATAAATACAATGTTGCAGTAAAAAAAAAAAAAAAATGTATACATAAATACAAGAAAAATATAAAACTTAGTAAAAATATTGTTAATATATAAAAACATACATGTATTACACAAAAACATATGGGTAATTCATGGAGGACAGCAAAGCAATTTTAGAAAGTTTAAAGAAGATTTTAGTAAATTTAAAAGAGACATCAAATAGACCTTACAAGAAAGAAACACTAGAATCAAAGCTAGACGAAATAAATAAACTAAAACAAAAGTTTACATTACGGGGGCAACTCTTAGAAGGATCTTTAGACTGGTTCAATCTTAAGATTACATTTGATAAAACTTATAAAGATTTAGAGTGCTCGTTATCAGAATTATTGGAGTCTACCTTATCAAATCATTTCGAATTAGCATTAAAAACAGTCCCACTTTTTACAGGGAAATACAAGGAAGTCGATAACTTCTGTAAAATAATCGAACTCCTTGGTAAAAACCTGAATGACGATGGAAAAAAAGAACTATTAGAACTAGCCTATCACATAAAGTTATCACAAAATATTAAAACAGCAATTGGTTCGATACAAACTCCAAGTACTAAGTTGATAAATAAAATAAAATCGACTTATAGGAATCCAAACACAATTACTAATTTACAGACTACCTTAAACAACACCCGACAATTAGGGAGCGTTCAAAATTTCGTAGATAAGTTACTAGATTTAACAAGTCAGATAAATGAATTACAAATTAACCAACTAGGTAGCAATGTTTCTGCAGAAACTAAAAATGTCTTAACGAGAACAAATGAAAATTATGCTCTAACTATATTTAAGAACGGTGTAAGTGAACAATATAAACAAACTATATATGCAGCACAACCACAAACATTAAACCAAGCTGCAAATATTGCTTTAGAACTTGAGAGAGACCAAAACTTCCAAGCAAACTCTCAAATTCTTCACATCAAAATTCAAAATCGAACGTACAGCCAAAAGAAATATAATAATTGTTGCAATACAAATAATCATGGCAATTGTAGAAATAATTTCAGGCAAAATAGGAATTATAATTATGATTATCAAAATAATAACTATAGAAGCAATAACTATAGAAGCAAAAATCATAGAAACAGTTTCAGACAAAACCAAAATAATTTAAGACAAAATGACAATAACAGACGTCAAATAAACCCAAACAATAACTATAGACAAAACCAAAACAATACCACTAACAACAACCAAAATTTAAGACAAAATAATAATAACAGGCGTCGGAATGTCAACATAATACACAAACAGGGAAACGAATCACCGCTGGTGATGATGGATACCATCACCGACGCGTAAAGGAATACAAAATTTTAAATGTATCCAATCAGCTCACACACTTCATTGTTCTAAAATTAGAAACCAATCGAAATATCAAATTTCTCGTCGATACCGCAGCAGAAATTTCATTGTTAAAGTTAAATACATTAAAAAACATTATACCAAAAATAACAAATAATACTTGTAAACTGAGTGGAATATCTTCGGAAAAAATAGATACCCTTGGAAACACCTTTTTAGATCTATATGTCGGACAGACAAAATTTAACCATACGTTTCTTATAGTAAACAATTCTTTCCCAATAACGACTGACGGAATAATAGGAATAGATTTTCTACAACGATTTCTTTGTAAAATAGACTATGAGACAATGACACTAGATATCATCATAGAAAAGGAAACCATTACTCTTCCGATGGAAACTATATAAACAATTATATTATAATACCCCCAAGGACAGAAATAATACAACCTATTAAACTTAAACTTCAAGAAGACTCTGTAATATTGAATGATGAACTTCAACAAGGAGTGTTTTTAGCAAATTCCATTGTACCCAAATCTGGTAATTCTCACATTAAAATTCTAAACTCCACCAACAAAAAAGTGACAATAAAGACCATAAAAATAAACACAGAGCCATTGGACAACTATGTCATAATTACTAATAATAATAATGCACAATATTTTGAAAAACGCTTCAATGAACTTTTGAAAACAATTCATATCGACCACGCGGACACCGCCGCTTCAAAAAAATTAATAGACATATTCAGAGAATATCAAGACATTTTCCACCTAGACGGAGAAACCCTGACTGCTAATAATTTCTATACCCAAAAATTAATAATGAATGACAATACTCCTGTATATACTAAAAATTACAGACTACCTCAGTCACATAATACAGAAATTAATCACCAAGTACAAAAATTACTGGAATCCGATATAATCGAACCTTCTACAAGTCCGTACAATTCCCCACTACTCATTGTCCCAAAAAAAGGAACAAAAGATACAAAAACATGGAGATTAGTAGTTAATTTTAGAAAACTAAATAAAAAATTGGTTAACGATAAATTTCCATTGACAAGACTGGATGACGTATTAGACATCTTAGGGAGAGCAAAATATTTTTCCACCCTAGATGACAAGTTTCTTTTATCAAATTGATTTGGATAAAGAATCTAGACCATTAACAGCATTTTCCACTAACAAAAGACATTTCCAATTTAAAAGGTTACCCTTCGGTTTAAAAATATCATCTAATAGTTTTCAAAGAATGCTAACAATTACACTATCTGGACTAGACGCAAATGCATTTTTATACGTAGATGACAATAATCTCTTAAAAGTTTTCTCACGCTTAAGAAAATATAATTTAAAATTGAACGCCAATAAATGCCATTTTCTCCGACATGAAGTTGTATATTTAGGACACTTAATAACAAAAGATGGTATAAAAACCGACCCATCAAAATATATAATAATAAAAAATTATCCAACACCAAAAAGCATATGCGAACTCCTAAAAATCCAACAGATCTTCTCAACCCCGTACCATCACGAAACATTAGGAATAGTAGAACGTAACCACCGAGTGTTAAATGAATATATGTTATCATTTACGAAAAATGACAACTGGGACAAATGGATACCCTATTACTCTTTTGCATACAATACTACACCACATGTGACAACGAACTATACGCCATTTGAATTAGTATTTGGAAAAATACCATGTTTGCCAAGTGATAATTTTATGTCGAACGAAAAAATCTACAATCTGGAGGATTACTCCAATGAATTAAAAGTCAGACTCCAGGATTCCCAAAAAAGAGCCAAAAAGCTAATAGAATTATAAAAACGCAAACGTACTTTAAACAGTAACATTAAAGACAGCAACCCTTTAAATTTAAATATAGGTGATTTTGTTTTATTAAGGAGTAGGAATAGAAGAAAATATCAAAAACCATACGTAGGACCTTATAAAATAATATCTAAGAATGGAGTAAATTCAGTTATAGAAATTAATAATTTACTTAAAGAAGTGCACAATAATGAGTTAAAACCGTATAAAACAAATTAATACTATACAAACACAAAATTTTTTCTTTTTATATAAAAAACAAATTTTTTTTTTTTTTTTAGTGTAAGGGTGTAATGTACTATACAAATTTAATGTAGTGTACTATACGATTTTTACGCAGTGTACTACACGATTTTAACGTAATAAATATTAAGCATAGTAAGCACTATCAATCAATCATCAATCATAGTAATCAATAAATCAATAAAGTAACCTTAAACAATACTTACTCAGATTGATCCCCATTATAAATATTAAAAATAAATACTTACCCCGACAAAGCAGTTAATGCTACTGGATTTTGCTCTAATGGAGCAAATGTAAGTATTTATAAAAATAAACAAATATAAGGATACTCACCCACTCATAGCATTCCATGCTAGTGGACTTTGCTTCCTAAGCAAATGTGAGTATTCGAAAATAATCAAATTAAACTTCTTTATAATACAACAATAAACTTATTACAATTATAATATTTAATAATTCTCGTTTCTTATTTTTATTTTGTTGCAATTTATTAAATTTTCTTTTAAATTCATTTTCATTTATATGTTTAAATATGACGTCATTCTTATTTAATGCTACTTCATATATGTGCTCTTTTTCTAGTTTTGATGTCAGCTTCTCCATAATCGAATCTAAATTCGGAGGATTATCACTGCATCTTGTAATAATATTTTCTTTATTTATACTGATTTGAACTTTAGAGCTCTTCTGGCCTTTTCTTTGTTCAAACTGTAACTTTCTTAATTTCTTGACATCAGAAATAAATGTGCATTCCCAAACGTAAAGTTGATCAGACTTTGTTTGTGGTAAGCTATTCTGATTTGTCAATTTAGTAACCGGTTCATTATTTTCATATTCTTTTGATTTTTGCCCTCTTGTTATCACTTTTATATGCTTAGGTATCATATCCTTCAATGTGTCAGAGTCTAATTTAATTCTTTATAGTGCGTCTGCGTTCATAGTCATAGTCAGACAAGTCCATTCTTATTTTTGTCATTCTTGATGATGGATTGCCGTGGGTGAAAAGAGAAACTAGTGGTCTGTGGTCTGTTACCACTATAAATCTTCGTCCATATAAATATGGTCTAAAAAATTTTATTGCCCAATGTATGGCTAGTAGTTCTTTTTCTATAACTGATTTATTTACATCATGCTTAGATAGTGTTGTGTTTGCATATGAGATGGGTAGATCGTTTCCGATTTCTCCTTGTGAAAGTACTGCTCCTAATGCGAAATCCGATGCATCTGTCGTTAGTATGAATGTTTTATTAAAGTCAGGATATTGGAGTACTGGCGGACTCATTAGTTTTTGTTTCAATATATTAAAAGACTTTTCACATTCTGGAGACCAAATAAAAGGTTGATGTTTCTTTGGGTGGGATAGTCTTTTATAACTTTATATTTTGATGATTTTTTCTGTTTTAATTCCGTCATTTGTTATTAAATGGCCCAAATATACTACTTCTGGTCGTAGGAATTGGCATTTGCTTGCGTTTAGTTTTAGATTGTATTTTCTTAAACGCGAGAATACTTTGAGAAGGTTTTCGTTGTGATGTTGTAGGCTGCATCCAAATATGATTATGTCATCTACATATAAAAATGCGTTGGCATCCAATCCACTTAGAGCTATTGTAAGCATTCTTTGAAAACTATTTGAAGATATTTTTAAGTCAAAAGGTAGGCGTTGAAATTGAAAGTGACCTTTGTCAGTTGAAAATGCAGTTAGGGGCCTTGAGTCCTTGTCAAGCTTTATTTGATGAAAGGAGCTCGTCATGTCTAAAGTGGAGAAGTATTTGGCACGTCCTAATACGTCAAGTACGTCATCTAGTCTAGTTAAAGGGAATTTATCATTTATAAGTTTATTATTAAGTTTTCTAAAATCAACTACTAGTCTCCATTTTTTTGTGTTGTTTTTGTCTTTTTTTGGTACTATTAGTAAAGGTGAATTGTACGGGCTAATTGATGGTTCTATTATGTCGTTGGTTATTGATTTCTTTGTTGGTTATTGATTTCTTTGTTATGTGCTTGTGGTAATCTAAAGTTTTTTGCCTAGACCGGTGTGTTGTCATATGTTGTTAGTTTTTGTGTATAAAAGTTGTTACATATTAATTTTTCGCCGTCTAAATGAAAGATGTCTTGGTATTCAGAAAAAATTTTTTTTAGTATTTTAGTAGCATTTGTGTCTTCCTGTTTTATATTGATAGTATTTAGAAGTTTTTGTAGTCGTTCTTTATTGTATTTTGGTGTTGAATTGGTTTGGAGTACGTGGTAGTTTCTGAGTGGTTGAGAATGAATATTTAATTTTTTTTATTGTCACAGTTTCTGTTGTAGTGTTTAATATTTTGACGTGGCATGTTTCTTTACCTGGTACAATTGTATTGGCCAAAAATATTCCTTTTTGTAGTTCTTGATTTAAAATAACAGCATCTTCTTTAAACTTAAGGTGTATGGGTGTTATTATTTCTGTTCGTGGTGGAATTGTGATTGGTGACAATGAAGTGGATTCCATTGGTAAAATTTTATTTAATTCTTCTAAGTTATTTTCCAGGGTTAATGTTTCATAGTCAATTTTACAAAGATAGGAGAATAAAAAGTCGGTACCCAAGATTCCATCTGTTGAGATTGGGAAATTTTGGTCAACAATATGAAATTCGTGGTTTAGTGTTGAATTTGATATGTTAAATTTTAAGTTCGTAGTTCCTAATGTTTCTAATTTTTCTGATGTAATGCCACTTAATCTGTATGTTCTGTTTGTGTCATAAGGTGTATTGAGGGAATTTAATTTTATTAAGGAGATTTCTGCACCTGTATCTATTAAAAATTTTAAATAATTTTTACCGTCTCTTAGTACAATAAAATGTGTATGTTTATTGGATATATTAAGTATTTTAACTATAGTTTTTGCGCGTCGGTGGTAGTGTTTTATACCACCTGCGCATCGTCGTTTCCCTGGTTCTGAACTATGTTTATGTGTCTATTGTTTGTGTTTTGCCTAGGATTTATGTTTCTCTCAAAGTTTATGTTTCTGTTCCTTCTTTCTGGAAAATTATTTTGTATAGGGTATTGTTGTCTATTGTTATAGTTTCGTCTATTTTGACTATTGGGTTGCCTGTGCAAACTGTTGAATTGTTTGTTTTGGTTTGCATTATAATTTTGTTGATTATAGGTTTGTCTTTGTTGATTATAATTTCTAGAGCGAGGTTGTTTTTTAGGTATGTGCGAATATTTCACGTGTAATATTTGATTGTTATCTTTAAAGGTGTTATCTTTCTCTAATTCAAGAGCCAAGTTAACGGCTTGTTCTAGGCTTTGTGGTTGGGCAGCATAGATAGTGGTTTTGAATCTTTCATCAAGACCGTTTTTGAATGTTGTTAATGCAAGTAGCTCGTTCGTTTTAGGAATGACTGATCATTCAGTCGCTGTTGCTGTATCTCCTAGCTGTTGTATTTGGAGATTACTTAATTTTCCAATAAGCTCAATTATTCTATTTTTATAATTTGTGATATTCCCTTGTTGTTTAGTCGAGTTTAGGTTGTTGAGAATTGTCGGTATAGTGTTCGTATTCTTATAGGTTGTTTTTAATTTTATTATTAGCTCTGTAAGAGTACTTGGTGTTTGGAGTGACCCTATTGTTGTTTTTACTTTTTGCATGAGTTTAATGTGGTAAGCGAAATCAAATAGTTCTTTTTTACCCTCTTCATTTAAATTTTTTGATAATAGTTCTAAAATTTTGCAAAATGAATCGGTCTCCTTATAGTTACCATTGAAAGAAGGTAGTGTTTTCATCGCTACTTCGATATTAAAAGACATGATTGTTTTTAAGGTAGTTAGTTGTTGATGCAGTAAATCTTTTACTTTGACGTATGTGGTTTTAAATTGATTTGTTATGCTTTGGATTTCTTCTGAAGCTTTTAATTGTTGTAATGTTTGGTTAAATTCGTTTTTGTAGTATTCTATTGTAGTGTACTCACACGTTTAGATTAGTCATAAACATTACCTACACCAACATTTTTAGCAATAAGCTGATTCAATAAAAATGCATACTTGCATTTAATAAATTTTACCTTAGCATAGATTTAATAACATTAGGTAAGTTAAGTAAACACAATGTCACCTAATAACCTTCTTAAGTAACACAAGTTTATTTAATTGTGCTAGAGTAAGAATCTTTATAAGTATAAATAATGTAAATCTTGGAAGAAAAAAACAGAAAGACTTTGGCATTAACAAAACGTAGTCTTTTCTTTTCAGCGTTTGCTACATCTCCCCTTACCAGGCATATAGCCGAAAGGACGCTGCTCTCTCTTAGCAGCTGGAGGTTAGTAAATGTAGTAAATTAAAAATATAAACATCAATCTCACTTTACTATAATCACTATAATATCATAACTTGACGATCCTATAATATCATAACATGGCGATCCTATCATATCATAACACTATATCTCTTAGTTTTTCTTCTATGGTTTCCTTTTTGTATGGCCTACCAGTTGTTTTCTTAATATTAGTTTCTATCCTGGTCAGAGCCTTTATAAATCTATCAATTGGTCCATACAATTTTTGTTATTTATATATTTATTTATTTTCTTGTTTACATTACTTCTAGTGTTTTGCCTATTTCTATAGTTCTATTTTCTCTAATCTTATTTTTTACATAAGTTTTGTAATGTTTATTGATCCTATATATAATGTATACAATTATAAAAAGGAATATGCATATAGTGAGTGTTTCTAAAGTTATGTTGATTGCATCTATAGTGCTATTTTTAGAGTTATCTATATTTATGCTCGAATTTTTTTCTTCTTTGGAATTTATTTTTCCCATTTTTATTTATATATTATTCAATTTATAGTTTTAAGTTCTTTTCTCTTCTATGGTTATAGGCCTTGGTCCTGGGATGGGAGTGGGCTTATAAGTTGGAGGCGTATACTCTATGCCCTTAATATGTCGTGGTTCATATTTTTCCATTGTTGAGTAAAGCTATTGTTGGTTGAACATAAACAGGTTGGCAGGATAGCAGGATCGCCATGTTATGATATTATAGTGATTATAGTGTAATGTTTATGGGTAAAGGCAGAGGATCGCCATGTTATAATTTGTTTTTATGTTATGTAAAAGTTTTATATTGGATTAATTAGAATACTCACATTTGCTTAGAAAGCAAAGTCCACTAGCATAGTATGCTATGAGTGGGTGAGTAACCTTTTTATTAGTTTATTTTTATAGATACTTACATTTGCTCCATTAGAGCAAAATCCAGTAGCAATTATTTGCTTTGTCTGGGCAAGTAACTATTTTAAATGATATTATAGATCAATCAATGTTCTGCTACCTTTAAGATTATTTTATTGATTGATAACTAATTGTACATTTTGTTCATCTTATATACTAATTTTACTTATGTGTATGACCTACTTACTTACTTACCTACTTACTTACAAATTGTAAAAGAAGAAAATAATGCTTAGCTATCAAAATACTGAACTTAAAAAATACGCTTATTACGCTTAACAAATATAATGCTTACAATGCTAAATATTTATTACATTAAAATTGTGTAGTACAGTGCGTTATATTAAAATTGTATAGTACACTACAATAGTAATAGTAAAGTGAGATTGATATTTATATTTTTATTTTACTATATTTACTAACCTCCAGCTGCTAAGAGAGAGCAGCGTCCTTTCGGCTATATGCCTGGTAAGAGGAGTTGTAGCAAACGCTGAAAAGAAAAGACTAGGTTTTGTTAAGGCAAAACTCTTTCTGTTTTTTTCTTCCAAGATTTACATTATTTATACTTATAAAGATTCTTACTCTAGCACAATTAAATTACCTTGTGTTACTTAAGTAGGTTATTAGGTGACATTGTGTTTACTTAACTTACCTAATGTTATTAAATCTATGCTAAGGTAAAATTTATTAAATGCAAGTTTGCATTGAATCAGCTTATTGCTAAAAATGTTGGTGTAGGTAATGTTTATGACTAATCTAAACGTGTGAGTACACTACAATACAATCCATATATTACAGTTTAGTTTATAAAATTATTGCATCAATTTTATTGCAAGTTTGAACATAACATTTTGTGTATTATTGCATTAAACGATAGCAGCACCATATTCCTATAATTTTAGATCACTTTGCGGTAGTTGGGTTCTCTTTATAAAAAATACATGCTGTTGAAAAGATTTGCTAAAATTCTTCATAATTATGAGTATTACATAAAGAAAGACTTAAGTAAGGAACTTGAAAAGCTTTTGTTGAGAACTTACCGCGCACATACGAATGAAAATCAATATTTTTTCTTTATTTCTTAATATTATACATAATTTTATAAAATAAAAAAAATTACTCACACTCACACTTATACTTATATAATTATTCTCGCCAACATGGAGAACACGATTGCTTTAAACAAGTTCAATAAAACAAAAAAAACAGAAAACGAGTCAAATTTATGATAAAAAAAACCGTTTTCATATGAGCACGATATAATGTCCCGTAAGTAATTTAAAACATTGTGCTTTACTCGCAAGCCCGGCTGAGACTGAGACCAATAAGTGGTGAGAGTAAGACAAGTCCAGTCTAAGTATGAATTCAAATTTATATGCATGCTAATATGGCTAGAGACTAATGCAAACCATCAATTTCTCTCCGTTCTCCGTTCTTTAAACTAGCTTGAGCATTCTGACTGAGAAATAATCTACGTAGATAGGTAAGTTAATTGAATATTCTTACATTCATTTACGTGCATTTGTAGACATATACAAATTTATATAAATATATCTTCAAATAATCGTGTAGAGACAGGCATTTGCATATATTTTATATACAAATTCACATGGTTTAAGACTAATCCAATCTATTCCGTTTCATGTGCATTGTGGACTCTAATCTAATGCGACAAGAAGTAAGTGTCTTCACAGCACCAACTATGCTAAGAAAATATGTTATGCTTGAGTTCATCATTACATTACCTGTCTGCTGGCCAACTCAAATGTGCTTTGTAATAAGGTCAGTTGGTTGAATTAAATGGTTTTAAAACTGCCAACAGCCCGCAAAGCATTACAACCATTACCGTTGAGTGGTGCGGTCAATTAATTGTTGCTATTATTATTATGCAAATACTTCCATATAATGTGTCACCTCATACAACTGATACATATACATATAAGCTGTCTGTGCTTGTACTTGGATACCTACTTATATTTACCCTTTTTTTGAAAACTTAGAAATGTGTATGGGTGTGTGCATGTATATTATGTATTATTCATATTATTTAGAGATATTTTGATAGTTATTATTTATGGTTGACTGCTTTACTTTATTTCCATATCAAGAAACTATACATGTACTACAAATTGCATTTTATGTTAATAATGTTAAACGAAAAACTGTAAATAAGGAAATAAAAAAAAAATTATAAATAAAGATACTTTTATAGTACAAAATACAGCACGACTTTCCTCACCCTCTCAACATTGAGTAGCTTAAACTTACAATCATACTGACATTTAAGACATTCTGAAAAACAAAAACTCTTTTGAACATTTCTCAGCTAAATATTTTCAATCGCAGAGGGAGAGTATGCAACTAAAAAATTCTCTTATACACTTATTTGTTTTCTTGTTGTTGTGGTTTTACTGTTGTTTTTTTTTTGTGTGTTTTTTTACAATAAACTCTCGGATACATTGTTAAGCATTATCATAATATAATCCAAAATTGTAGTCTAGCCGGTTTTAGGGTGAATAAATTCTACAACAGCCATAGAAGTTATATAAATTGATATATGATATAGTGCGGAATGCTCATAACTTTTGTCTACCGAAAACTTCTTGATAGTAGGCATGGTTTTAAAGCGTAAAATTTAATTTTTCTTTCTAACAAACACAAATAGAACAAGTAAGAAAACTAAATTTAGCTTAGGCCAAATCTTAAATACCCTCCACCTCCACAACGGTGGGCGTAGCAAATATATATATATATTTCGCCCTCTAATAATGTAAGTCTTACGTATTAGCATGCAAGTCTACTTTTACGTTGAAAATGATTTTTTGTAAATTGTGTATTATCCGACCACGACCACTTTTGGCACGTCAGTCAATGGGATAACTATGTATATGCATATTAAATTTCAAGTTCATAGGTTAACTTTTGTAGCAGATATAAAGGTTTTTAATAATTGTGGGCGTGTCTGTAATTCTAATATGCCCATTTTTGGCATACCAATGAAGCTAATATTCATAGATGTACATACTAAAAGTTTATAGCTCATATTTTGTGGTAGATAAATAGATTTTTGTCTATTGTGGGCGTGGCTCTTCACCGAACTAAAAGTGCCTGTACAAAATTTCAGCTCAATATCTCAAATTTGCGCCCGTGAAAGTGCCCTCATCACTGAGGTGGAGGGTATAAAAAGTAATCTTGATTTAGAACGCCGCCACGTGTACTACATTTTAACTTAATAGGACAATATTTATGGCTGTATCAAAAAACTCGAAATGTCTGCACAAGTTTTCAACTCGAGACGAAGAAGGTAGATCCCCACATTTGCTCATTATTTGCTGATAACAAAAATAAAAACGTGTTAGATTCAACACTTTGTGGTATTTAGAGAACATAACATTTTTACATTTTTCTCTCACTCACACATTCAATTATAGTATAGTATAGAACGTTTCTTGAATATAAAAATGAATCAAAAATCTCTCTGTTTAGCATTAATTCAGACACATTATTACCCATATTAATAATATCCGATTGTCATATATATACAACATATGAACCATGAAAGTGTGTTAAGTAAAACTGTTCTTATGTACCATTTAAGTAGGGAAAAATCGATAAAAAAGAAAAAATTTAATTTTCATATATAATTATTGCACCCATCAAAAAACTGACATAACATGTACGCCCACAATTTATAAAGAAAATCTTTCTGTTCGGAATTCCCAGTTTTCAGTTGATAGGTATTATACCGAATCTAATTTACATTTACTATTAAAATTTCTAATTTTTTTTTTTTTTTGGTCAAAAAACGTTTGTTAAGAATTGTTACAAAATATAAGTAAAGAAGTTATGGAAACAATTTTCTACTATACTATTTTCAATTGAAATTGGTAAAAAGGCAAAATGCGTTTCAAATGCGTTTTTCTCAATTACAAATGCGATTTCTCAATTTCAAATGCGTTTCTCTCAATTACAATTGCGATTTTCTCAATAACAATTGCGATTTTCTCAATTACAAATGCGGTTATACCAATTTCATTTGAGGACTGTTTTCTCAGTTTCAAATGCGTTTTTCCCAATTCCAAATGCGTTTTCTCAATTTCAAATGGGATTTCTCAATTTCAAATGCGAATTCTCAATTTCAATTGCCTTTCTACCAACTTCAATTGAAAATGGTATAGTTACTGTTACAAGCAATCTTAAGAACCTCCCCCACTCCCTATATATACATGTAACAACAAGTAAAAAGGCTAAATTTGGTTTAGACCAAATCTTAAATACCCTCCACATCCATGCACAAATGGTGGGCGTGGCAGGTACATGATTACGCCTTCTCTTCGCTTGTGTATTACACATCAGCTTGTAAGTACGGATTTTTGTCCTTCTCGATATTACAATTGGAATTAATTCAAATATAGCGAAACAAAGTATAGAATTCAAAAGGTGCCATAGCAACGGATGCCCGGTTAGCTGGATATTTAGTTGGTTTCCAATAATGAATACGAAAAAAAAAACGAAAATCTACTTGAACTGATCATTGCAGCTTTGATTGTTATGTATGCCATTCTGACTGTCAAAAACATAAAGTTTTGCAAAGCAATCATTCATTCATTTGTTAAGTAATGAAATTGAACTAAAAATTTAATGTAACGAATTTTTGAAGATTTGTTTATCAATTTTTTAAACATAATCAATTTAGAAACAAAATTTCGGTTGAATTGAACACCATACAAAAGCAGCTCGCTGTGAAAAAGTCAATCGCAAAATTTTACATTGTGTAACGCAGCAGCAGTAACGAATAAGTAGTATGACCGAACTGCTGTCACGGGAGAGGGAATTCTTTAAATTGAATGAACAACTGAACCAAATGACTACAAAGGCTTCTACCTTGGTGACACAACAAGCTAAAATGAAATATCGTCAACAGCAACCGATGCCATCGCAACAACAGCAACAACCGAGACAAATTAAATATAATAAGCAACCAATATCACCACAACAGAGCAGTGGTTATGCTAGCTCCAAGTCGGGCAGTACCGGGGGTACTAAAACGGAACAAACTGTTGGTTGTCAAAGTCCCACAAATAAAGCCAAAGCCCAAGCCTTGATCATGAGACGGCGTCTAATCGGTGATGGCATACCTGAAAAAATTGAAAGTTCTAAAACCACGACCGCACTTTCTAAAGGCCGAGACACATACCGTGTTAATCGTTATAACGGTATACGATCAAATAAAACAACTTCCTTCCAACGTACAGATAATAGAAAAATTGTGATTTTCTCCTTTTAGATAAAACCAAAGCGGTGACAAATATTTCAACAACATCGTCCTCGGTACCACGTAGATTCATTAGAGGTGGTGGCGATATGGGTCGTTCGCCGAATTCAACAACTTTTAAAAACCCAACGCCAACGTTTACTGTGCGATATCGAAATCATAAATTTGTGCAGAGCCCCTCGTTAGAAATTTTAGTAAAAGACGAATATTCGGCGATGCATTGTAATAAGACAACAGCCAAGCGTTCATTGGGCTGCGCCCTTTTCGACAGTCACGGATTTGGAAAGGGCTCTGACACCACATCTTCTGGAGCAACTCCACGCAGTTCCGTGTTGAGCACTGGCAGTTTTGCCCACAAACAATACAGTAATGATGGCTTAATAAAGTACGTAAACGCGCGCTCATATTACCTTTATTACTAATCGTATTGATTAAGCGAGTGTTTGTGATAAACAGGGACAATAATTTTTCATTGTTGTTATTTTTTTAATCACCAGCAGACATGCGACGGACTTTCAGATTTATTATTTAATGTTAAACAATAATTTATACATACATGTGTAGAGCCTCTGACGCTTGTGTTTAGGGGTAGCAAGCGGAATAACGAACTTAGTATAGTTAGTGTCTTATGTCTTATGTGAAGCGTACAAGATTGATGGTATTTTCATGTGTATTTAAATTTATGTAGATTTCTCAAGTCCAAGATAATGATTTTGGAAGAAGATCATGAACGTTTGACCCAAGAAATGAATCAACAAAAGGACTTATTAGAAAAAGCATTGGAGTGCTCCAAACAAATGGAACAACAACGTGACCAGGCTTATGCTAAACATAATGCTTTGACGGAACAGTTAACCAAAGTTGAGATGCAGTTGGAAGAGAATAATCAGAAAGCCAAAGAGCAATCCGATCAATATTTGGTGCAACAAAAAGAAATAGAAATAGTGAAGCGTGATTTGAAAATTGCTACCCAAACTAATAAGAATCTAGAGAAGAGATTATATCGAGTTACTGAAGATTTGAATAATGCCCGTAATGCTCTAACAGGTATGAAGAACGCTGAACGTGAACTAAAGGAATTGAATCGAACAGACGCTGAAGCGAAAGATAAACAAATTAAAAGTTTAAAGAAGCAAAGAGCCGACCTGCTGAATGCCTACAAGAAGCAATTATTTCTGATAGATAATTTGAAGCGTCAGAACATATGTATGGAACAAGCGAAAATGACCGATTTCGGTGAAAAGGTGTTGTGCAAAGTCCTGGATTGGAAGGTGCCCGGTTAACACAAACATGATTTGTATTGCCGAACGCCCTCTCTAGTATTATATAGTGTAATCCGTGTTTCTGTGTTTTTGTGCTTACAACACGTTGTTTTTTTTTTTCTTGGAACTTGCGTGTTTTTTTTTTAAATCCTTTAGGATGAACATACATACATACATCTAGATATACGTGTAACCATAATATTATTATGAAATAAATTGATACTGAACAAAATAAAGCAAAAATTAATCTTATCAATTAATTTTCAATTATACGAATAAAATTCCCGAAGGTACTGCCGCTGGCAAATGCTATAAAAGCCATCAAAAATTTGCTAAACGGAGTCAGTGTATTGTGAGCAGTCTTACGTAGAAGCCAACCAAGCAGAGACAAGTTTAGCAAAAAAAAAAAAATTTGTGATAAAATATTTTGTTTCTCGTCTTACCTGTACTCGGTGAAAATGTTTGTTGTACGTTGCTCCTTGGCTTTGGTAGCCGTAGCTATCATTTTAACTGCTGTTATAATAGGATCGAGTGAGGCAGCCTACCGTAAGCCACCATTTAATGGCAGCATTTTTGGCAAACGGAATAATATTGGTAAGACTTAGACACTACAGATTATATGTTTCATTTGCTATTGCTTTGGGCATGTTTTCGTTATTCATCCTTAGATTACGATAATGCCAAGGCCATTGCAGCCATGTGTGAAATTGCAATGGAAACTTGCCAGACTTGGCTCCCTCAAACCGATAGTAAATAACTTTGAATACCGCAAAATGAATCCGGCACATACATGATTGCATGCTGTAAATTGTCGAAGTTAAGCTTCTTATAGCACTATCGACTTGAAATTCCACTTGAACTTGAATATGGCAATACAATTACTACTAATTTGTATATAAAAAAAAAAGGATGAATGTGAAATAATAAAATAGATGAAAAATTAATAAACAAAGGCTGGGCTTATTAAGCATTAACTTGCAAGTTGGAGTCAGTGCTTCTTGGGGTTTTTATAAATTGTGGGCCGCACTCTTTTTGAGACATCAACAGAAGCCACAAAATCGGTACAAAATTTCAGCATATGTCCCAATATACGCCTTTTAATATTGCAAATAGAAAAACGGACGGTCATGTCTAGGTGGGTTCAGATACTTTGCAGCATGTTTAACACTTTTCTGGATGTTGCACACACACTTTCTCCATCTTTTTGCTTATCGTCAAAATTATCACAAATTTTACCATCGCGCAACAAACGCACGCAACGCAAATTAACAAAATCACGATTTTTTATAATACCACCTCCACCACCTAAGGTTGCTGGTACGTTATATCCGTATAAGGGTAGATTTTCTGCAATTCAAATTTTTTGTTAGCAATTTCGCACGAGAGCAAAACTTTCTGGAAATTTTATCTGATAATTTTAGACTCCAAAATCGAGGGATTCCATTCAAGTTGTTTATTTATTTATTTATTTATTCATTAGAACTTAGCTATATATAACATCATATAAGACACCCAAGTCATTATAACAAGACACATTTTCAAGGAAATGATTATTAGCAGAAAAAGATGAATACTGATTGTTTATCCATCCAAACGACATTTTTTTGCACTTATTTAAGTTCAAACGCATATCATTTAAGTTACACCACGATACCAAGTTTGTAAGGTCCGATTGTAATAAACTAGTATCGTCCAGTATCAGCAAACATTAAGATTTGTGAGTATTGGATACATGATGGAAGGTCATTTAGGAAGGAAATAAATAATAAAGAAACTTCTAAATAAATAATAAAGGTCCCAAGTGGCTACCCTGAGGAACACCAGATGGAACGGAAATTAGGCGAGAATAGGTGGATCTAAACAGCACTTGTTGAGTGCGACCAGTGAAATAGCTACAAACCAAGGAGATTAAATTATACGAAAAACCAATGCGTTGCAGTTTAAATAGTAAAAGATCATGGTAGACCTTATCAAACGCTTTAGTGAAGTCTGTGTAAATGACATCAGTTTGTTTATGATGAGAATAAGCATTAAAAATGTAATTACAAAACTCTAACAAGTTAGTTGATGTTGATTTACCACGGCAAAAGCCGTGTTGACAATGAGAAATAATTGACCTTATTGATGGTGTTAGTCTTTGGGTAATCAGACATTCAAATAATTTAGGCAACACACTAAGCTTGGCAATACCTCTGTAATTCACTATAGAGTTTCTAGAACCATTTTTATAGATTGGAATAATGAAACTATTTTTCCAAATAGAAGGAAATTATTTTGTTTCTAAGCAGTTGTTGAAAATTATGGACCACATAACAAGCACAACTGCGAAGAATAGCCGAAGGAACACCATCAGGACTCGGACTGTTATACATTTTAAGACCGGATAGGGCTGTAAAAACTTCATTTTCACACCGATGGAAAGATGTCGAACGAACTAATTGGAAAGGGATAGTCAATATTACTAACATTACAAGTAGAATATGATTTTTTAAAAGTGGTCGGCAAAAACGTTAGATATCTCTAATATATTCGATGATTCCGAGTCATCGTAATACATGATCGAGGGAAATCCCGTAACCTTACGTTTCGAATTAACGAAACTGTAAAATGATTTACGATCTATAAGGAGCTCATGCTGTAAATATAGTTATTGTAACAGTTATTTTTTAGAGCATTTAATTCTCGGTTACAGTTGGAATAAATAATATAGTCCCTAAGTAGACCACTCCATTTGTAACGTTTGTATTAGTCTACTCTTTTTATTCCTTATATTTCGTAGATATCTGTTGAACCACATCGGACAAATAGTATTAGATGCAGAAGATATTGATACAGCTGTATAAAGAGCCATTAATATCATAATAGTTCAGGTTTCAGGCGTTGTGAGACAAGAAACTTCTAAGTTTAGCGCAATCAGTTTTACTAAATAGACGCAACGAATAGATATCATTATGTTTTGGCATATCACAGTGAAAAAATTCTTGAACATGAAGCAATAATAAGGAATGGTGAGTGTCCTCCTGTAATGAGAAAGGATCTGATCGTTTAATACATAAATTAGTATCAATATAAAAGACCAAATCTAAGAGCCTATAATTAGAATTAAGCATATGATTAAGTTGAAGAAGGCCAAGATCATATATGGCAAAAAGATCATTATATAATGGAGGGACGAATAATGGATAATAAGCACCAATTTGAACATTGAAGGACCATGTGACACTAGCTAGATTAAAATCACAAAGCACAAGTAGCTTATCGGTCGGTTTCAAACGGTTCAGTACATTTCTTATGTTAAGTGTTCCATGTAAATAGAAATATCACTATCAGGTGGGATGTAAGAGCATGCGATAAACAAGGAGGACATGTGAGTTTTAATTTGGACGCATACAAATTCAATGTTTAAAGGATCGATAGTAATAGCAATAAGTACGCCACCACCAATCCTAAGTAATCTATCACACCTGAAAAATTGAAAGTTCGAACAGAAAATTTCCGTATCATTGACCCATGGCTTAAGCCAGGTTTCAGTGAACACTACAACATGGTAATCACAATTTAGTGACTTTAAAAAAATATTAAGTTATTTTATATTAATACCACAGACGTTCTGATAGAATAGAGTAAGAGCATTATTTAGTTTTTTGAATCTGACGGATTGTCAAGATTAATCGGACGACGAAACTTATTACGGAGAATAAATTCCTTAACTAGGGTACCTCGAATAAAGGATTTTAAATGACGAGATTTCTCTTTCTTTTGTAGATTTAATTTTGAAAATACTTAGCTTGCTAGTACCAATATTAGGTGATATACGTTTGATATAGCTATCAACTGTACGAGTTATAGTATTCGAGGCAAACCGAGACAAAAATAATACTTTACGTGCTGGAATAACAATTAGTTCATCAATTTGTGCTGAAGCGGACATAGAAGACGTATTAAACAGAACAGATAAACCAGAATTCGTTAAACGGGGGGGCTTAGAATTACTTAGTGGACTCACTCGGGGGTGATTACGAATTGAATCGATTTGCTGACCCACGTCAGAAAGATTACATACTGGTTCGATCGGAGGTGCTGGTTCAATCAGTGGTTGGACAATAACCGTAGGAATAGCACAGGATATTCTAACGGACGGTAAAGAGGAATGTGTATTTCCCCTGACCGTATCAATGGATGGACAAGAAACCGATAAAGTAGAATTCAGGTTAGACAAAACCGGTCAGTTTTTTGAGTTCTTTGAGAAGTTCAGAAAAACCATTTTGGGTTTGCTTATACAGCTTATGAAAATCACCATCGATTTTTCTGCAGTTTCGGCAAGCCCAACGAAGCCCTTTAATTCTGTTGGTAATGTAATCAAAATCCCGACCACTGAAACCAGCACATTGAGGATGAGTGGCGCGGTCGCATAAACAACATAGCAGAAAACGATCGTTTTGAGTTTCCTTACAGCTATTGTAACAACATTTATGCATCATCACACTTAACACAAGATGTTATGTTAAGTAACAGTAACTGAGAAGTAGAATAAGTAAAAAAACTAAATTTGGCTTAGACCAAATCTTAAATACCCTCCACGTCTACACGAAAGGGCGTGGCAAATATATATATATATATATATATTGCGCCCTTTAATAGTGTATGTCTTAGCACGTAAGTCTACTTTTACGTTCAATATGGTTTTTTTTAAATTGTGGGTGTGTCTGTTATCCGATCGCGCCCATTTTTAGCACGCCAGACAATGGGATAACTACGTATACGTGTACCAAAGGTAAAGTTCCTAGGTCATTTTTTGTGGCAGATATAAAGATTTTTATTAATTGTGGGCGTGTCTGTAATCCGAATATGCCCATTTTTAGCATATCGATGAAGCAAATATATGTAGATATGCATACCAAATTTCAAGTTTGTAGCTCATATTTTGTGGTAGATAAATAGATTTTTGTCGATTGTGGGCGTGGCTCTTGACCGATTTTGCCCATTTTAAATAGCAATGTGCGTGTAAAGACTAAAAGTGCCTGTACAAAATTTCAGCTCAATATCTCAAAATTTACGCCCGTGAGAGTGCCAACAACAGACAGACACACGGACACCCGAACATACATGTCTAAATCGTCTCAGTTTTTGACGCTGATCAAGAATATGTATACTTTGTAGGGTCTCTGACGCTTCCTTCTGGGTGTTCCAAACGGAAGAACAAACTTAGTATACCCTCATCACTGATTTGGAGGGTATAATAAATTAGTGTACAACAATAGATATATGTATAAAAAAGTAACACTCACATAACGGTGAGCGCAAAAAGCAGGGTCAGCAAGGGAAAATGAATAGTTAAGAAAGAGGATTAAGAATACGAAATGGAAGGTAAGATGTACATAAAAAATACCAACCAAGTAGAGAGAAAATCTCTAATCACACCAACTATGTGCAATTCAAGAAAATAATATACCGTGCAATAACACTACAATTTAAGAAAATAATTTTATTCAATAATTATCGATTAAACTTTAATCACTTTAGAATTCAATTGAAATTAGGAGCACTAAAAACACTCGACCGAATGGTAATAGAGTTGCCAAACTATTTTTCTCAATTTGATAAATTTTGAAATTTTATTTCATTTCATTGGTACGGATACGGTTAAGAAGGAAATATTTATTATTATTATTATTATTATTTATTATTATAACAGTAGTTGGCTACATTAAAATCAGCCAACATAACAGAACACAGTAATAACAATAAATAATTATAATGCTTAAGACTATATAATCAGTACAATAAACTTAAAAATAAACCGGAACCCGCTCTCGCAACAACAACAACAACAACCACTGCAACAACAACCGCTGCAACTTACTACATGACTAATAGAACATTAAATAATTAATAGTATTGCTTAAAAATAAGGTACTAGAAATTATAAGAATTATAATATTACAGTCACATACATTTACAATATAAAGTATATATGTGACTGCTTTAGAAGTAAGTATACATTCCGCACGCATATAGTAGAAGCCAAGCAACCGTTAATTATTAGCTCTTAAAAAATTGTTCTTAAAAGAGACGACTGATTCGGACAGGGACACGTGAGAATAATAGTCATTAAAGTCTTTACAGGCTACGCGAAACGACCAAAGCATTTCATAATTGGTCCGACATTGCGGAAGAAAAATTGGCACATAGTGTCTTGAGAAACGGGCGGGTACAACAAAAGATAATTCACTTAACAACAACGAGCTATTAATATCTCCATTTATTAATTTATATATAAATGACATACCCAGCATTTTTCTTCTTTTTTCGAGTGAAGGCAGGTCAATTAGTTTAAGGCGGGTTGCGTAAGGTGGCAGGGGTAGAGCAGTGTTCCATTCTAGACCTCGCAAGGCAAACAGTAGGAATTGCTTCTGAACAGATTCTAACGAGTTAATGTGGACAGCATAAGACGGTGACCATACAACGGAGGCATATTCGAGTGTGGGTCTGTCCAATGCAGTATAAAGTCTTTTCGTTATATACGGATCTGTAAGTTCCTTGGACCATCTCTTAATAAAGCCTAACGTACCTCTTGCTTTATTTATGATTGAATTTATATGAAGATTGAAAGTTAATTTATGGTCGAGTAAAACGCCCAGGTCAACAAAGGACGTAACGCTATCTAGCGGCTGACCGTCTATGCAATAAAGTGAGGAAAATAGTACAGTTCTATAAAATGACATTTTTTTGCATTTAGAGAGGTTTAACGTCATTAGATTTATATTACACCAATCAACAAGGGAAAGTAAATCATGAGAAAGAGCACACACGTCAGTTACACTTTGAATATTATGAAATAATTTAACATCGTCGGCATACATCAGAATATTGCAATTGCTAATAACGTTAGGGAGATCGTTTATGTAGAGGACAAAAAATAACGGACCCAAATGGCTACCCTGTGGAACTCCGGAGGAAACAGAGAATATTCGTGAGTATGTGGATTTGTACAAAACTCTTTGAATGCGGTTACGTAAATAAGATGAAAACCATCTGACCAAAGGAGGCGGAAATCCCATTTTTGCAAGTTTAAGTATAAGTAAGTCATGATTTACTTGATCAAATGCTTTACTAAAATCCGTAAAGATAACGTCGGTTTGAGAACCGTTGGCAAATGATTTAATAATGTTACTAGAAAGCTCTAGTAAGTTAGTAACCGTGGATTTACCACCGCAGAAACCGTGTTGGCAAGGAGAGATGACGGATGAAATCGACCGTAACAATCTTTTAGAAACAAGAAGTTAAAACAATTTAGGTATAAAACTAAGTTGGGCAATGCCTCTGTAGTTTTTGATACATTATCTAGGGCCATTCTTATGCAAAGGTATAATGGTGCCAACTTTCCAAATTTGCGGAAACTCACCCATCGATAGAGACAAGTTAAATAGCTTTACCAAAGGCTTACATAAAACATTTGCACATTTAATTAGGATGCAAGATGGAATTCCATCTGGGCCAGGTTTGTTAGAGTATTTAAGACCGCGCAATGCAGTATACACCTCGTCCTCAGACAAAACAATGAATGGAAAGATATCAAACATTTTAATATCATAAGGATAGTCCCTGTTATTATATTGTTTATAGGTGTAGGTCGCACTGAAAAAAGAGGCGAACATATTGGCTATTTCAGTGGAATCAGATGATTCAATATTACCGTCACGCATGAAAGTTGGCAGTAAGGTGGATTTGCATTTAGAGTTGACAAATTTATAAAAGTTTTTAGGATTTGTTCTAAAACTTATACGCATTTTGCACAAATAATCACTATAGCACTTATTACTCAGCGAAACATATTTGTTCTTTGCCAAAGTGTAGCGTGAAAAATCGGATATTGAGCCAGTTTTTTTATAACGTTTAAACATCCTGTTACGCTCATTGCGAAGCATTTTCAATTCCCTTGACATCCAGATAGGACCAGTATCGATAGAGTTTTTGAAAATTACAGGGACGTACATCGAAATCGCTTCGTTAACAAAGCCATAAAACTCACTGATTAAGGCATTTATAGAATGTGAGTTAGTGGAGGTATAGTTCGTAAATACGTAAGATAACCAATCGTTCATACATATATAATTAGTTTGAGAGAACAAATATTGAGGTATACCGGTATTGTCAAGAGAACATTTATTGTTAAGAATTTCAAGAGATGTGCATATTGTAGGATGATAAATGTCTTCGGGATTAATTAACGGAATAGTTCTTGTAATAGATATTTCAGACGTATTAGAAAAAACCAGATCGAGCATTTTATTTTGAACATTTTTAATTGTATTAATTTGAGACAAACCTAGTTTGAAAATACCTGCGAAAAATTCGTCGTAATTGCAGGAAGAGTAAGGACTTAACTGACCAGACTTGTCATCATAAATCCACGATACCATAGGAAGATTAAAGTCACCTAAAGCAATTAGGAGATCATTAGTCTTGAGTGAGTTGTTAATATGACATAAAAATGACACATGATGTAAGTAGACAGCTCTATCTGAAGCAGGAGGAATATATGAACATGTCAGGTAAAGGTTCCTATTGTGTAGTTTAATGCGAACTCCAACAATCTCTATATCTCCAGTATTATTAAATGTTATAGCCTCGGAAGGAAAAAGGTTATGAACAGCTATTAAGACCCCACCACCCTTTGTAATAAGCCTATCATGTCTGTATACAGTGTAGTCACAACAGAATAATTCGGAATTAAGTACGTTCGGTTTTAACCATGTTTCAGAAAATGCAAAGAGATGAAAATCACTGCTAGCACTATCTATGTATAGATCATGTAATTTGGTATTAAGTCCCCTAACGTTTTGATAAATAATCTTAAGCGGACAGTGACTTATATTTAGTTTTTTGAGTCATTAGATGCAGTAGTAGAAAAAACAGTTTGATTAAGATATTTCATCCTCTTACGTGGTGTAAATTCTCTTATGAATGCACCCGTAGGCCAAAAATCTTCGGAAACCAGAGTATCAAAATACTGTTGTGGAATAGATATTTTATAAGAGGCCACATCACGTGGTTGTTGATTTTTAAATTTTAAAACACTTACAGAACTTCTAGGAAGGTCGGATATCTTATCACATATGTAATTTAAAATATCTTCTGCAGGTGTATCTGCAGCGACACGACTTAAGAAAATTTGTTTATTACCACCACGAAGCTGAGTAGGATTTAGACTTCTAGATAACGACCGACTTGACGTGAGCAAGTCATCAAGCTGACCTGACGGACAAGATGGTGCAGCTGGTGGGGCATCTGACTTAGCCATATGGTCCACCAATTTATCCACACACGACCCAATTGACTGTGGTGACTTCAATAATTGATCAACCAGAATAGACGGATTAACAGACGGAACAACTGCAATATTATCTGCCCTCTTGTCCGCCACAGTTGATATCACACCATTTACAGTATTGCAACGAGCGTTAGTTATGTTGTCCTTTGGAGGATGAACTACAACAGAAGGAATGTTCTGTTCAACAACAGCAGACGTGCTGTTGTCATCCAATTTGTCATCCAACACAACAGATCTAACACAGGGAGAGAACGACGCTTCAGATGCAGAATTTTTCGAGCCATGTATGGAGGGGCATGAAATACTAGCTACCCACTCCTGTACACTACCAACATCCTTTACACCGCAGCCTCGTTCAAGCAATTTACAATTATTAAATGCCTCTTGCATGGCATTAAACTTTTCGGTCAACTTTATCAAATCTTTATTTAAAGTAGAAAATGACGATTGAGTAAGCTTAAAGAGCTTATAGTACTCAATGTCCATCTTCCTACACTTTTTACAGGACCAGCGCAGACCTTTGGTTCTGTTAGTTATGTAGTCAAATTGGCGCCCACTGAAGCCTGCACATTTAGAATGCGCTGCGCCATCACAGATATAGCATAGCAAAAACGGTTCATCCTCAGCTGTTATTTTACAATTAGAATAAGAGCAATTCATTTTTGGTGCCTACGTTTGTATTAGAGAAACAATTTTTCAAGTTCTAATCACCAATGCGCCAGGAACAGTGCCGTACAATGAACACTAAGATATAAAATGTACTGACTGAAACAACAACAAAGTTGATGAATTGAGTTGTTCGCCAAATAAAACAGATATGTGCCAATTGTTATCCACAAATTAACTCACCAGAGAACTTATTATGATTTCAAATTAAATAAATTAAAATATTTTTTTAACTTTTAATAAAAAATTTGTAATTTTTCATCGAAAATTTAAGCGCTTGTTATTTAAGCATAAGATCAGACACGCGAGGTTGCCAGACTCCTTTTAACTCATACATATAGTAAATTTATTTATTAAAACAGCAAAGATCCGATATTTTCGACTTCTAATGTAAAATAAACATATGCAGACATGCGGACAGTTTACTGTCAAAATTGGATAACTCCACTTTTTGTCATGTCGTACTTCAGTAAACCGTTAGACTTGAAGATAAAGATTAAAATTCTAATTTCATTTTCTACTTTTCGTATCTAAATTATACTTTTAATTTTTTACGCTCAAGGTCCTAAATGAATTTGTTATTTTATTACTTGATTAATTAATTAAGAAAGTGATAGCAAAACTTAATTATAATTTGCTTAGATTGTTTCTTAAATGCCTGTTCCTCCTTATTATCACTGTTAAGGGCTGAATCAAGGGGTGAATAAAAATTTGCTACACTATCTGGAGCACGGTGTTTATTTTGGGTGGCCAAAAAAAGGTGCTATTAAAGGTGAGCGATTTATAGAGGCAGAGAAACCTGAAAATATTTCCGTAGACAACAAAATTTCTAAATATATGTGTTATAAATTTTTAGAGAAATAACTGTGAGCATGTCGTTCTTGGAGTCTTACACGACAATTGAAAAACCACGCTTCGTCCCACGACAAAACAAATGACGTTATAATAAATGTCACTTCAAATACTTGTTGCTTCGAATCAACCCACTAAAGGAAAAGAAGTAGGAAAATGTTTCAATAGACACTTATTTGAAGATCATTAGAATGTCAATTCTACTTACATCAAAAACAAATACTTTGCTGATAAGGAAGAAGAAGTGCATGAGAAGGATAAAACGGCAAATTGTTGCCGCCACCACCTCAAATAGAGACGTATAGATTGTATAATGTACGATTTGTTTTTGTAATGCTAGGAATATATTATCGCCATTTATCTGCAATATAGAGATAACGTTAAATAAAGCACTCAAGCCGTTTATCATCCCAATTTACCATAATGCAAATTAGCCAGAGCAGTGAAACGAAAAATAGATCGAAAGTTACAAACAAGCAAAAGAATCTACTCACCACCGACATGCGACCACCAAGATATAACCACCAAGAAATTCCTCGGTTATAAGATTTATGGAATGAGTACGGGCGACAATCAGAAAAAAGTATAAATTTTTGATTCAAAAAATGAAGGACTACACTTACACATATCGTATCCCGGGATACGACAACAACAGCGCAGCAACAGCAAAAAAAATAAAAAATAAAAATAATATATTGAAACTATTAAGGTTACTACAAACTATCTTATATTCGTGTTATATGTTTGTTGTTATATTATAAAAGAGTTTAATTTGATTATTTTCGAATACTCACATTTGCTTAGGAAGCAAAGTCCACTAGCAGGGAATGCTATGAGTGGGTGAGTATCCTTATATTTTTTTAGAAATACTTACATTCGCTTCATTAGAACAAAATCCAGTAGCATTAACTGCTTTGTCCGGTTAAGTATTTATATTCAATATTTTTTTATGAGGATCAATCTGAGTAAGTATTGTTTAAGGTTACTTTATTGATTTATTGTTCATTTTACAATTACTTCTGTTTATATACTAATTCTACTTTTGTGTATGACCTACTTACCTACTTACTTACTATTTACAAATTGTAAAATAATGCTTAACGTTCAAATGCTGAACTTAAAAATAACGCTTACTACGCTTAACGTTTAAATGAGTACAAATATAGTGCTTACTATGCTTAATATATATTACATTAAAATTGTTAGTACACTGCGTAAAAATCGTATAGTACACTACATTAAATTTGTATAGTACTTTACACCCTTACACTAAAAAAAAAAAAAAATTTTTTTTTTATATAAAAAGAAAAAATTTTGTGTTTGTATAGTATTAATTTGTTTTATACGGTTTTAACTCATTATTGTGCACTTCTTTAAGTAAATTATTAATTTCTATAACTGAATTTACTCCATTCTTAGATATTATTTTATAAGGTCCTACGTATGGTTTTTGATATTTTCTTCTATTCCTACTCCTTAATAAAACAAAATCACCTATATTTAAATTTAAAGGGTTGCTGTCTTTAATGTTACTGTTTAAAGTACGTTTGCGTTTTTCTAATTCTATTAGCTTTTTGGCTCTTTTTTAGGAATACTGGAGTCTGACTTTTAATTCATTGGAGTAATCCTCCAGATTGTAGATTTTTTCGTTCGACATAAAATTATCACTTGGCAAACATGGTATTTTTCCAAATACTAATTCAAATGGCGTATAGTTCGTTGTCACATGTGGTGTAGTATTGTATGCAAAAGAGTAATAGGGTATCCATTTGTCCCAGTTGTCATTTTTCGTAAATGATAACATATATTCATTTAACACTCGGTGGTTACGTTCTACTATTCCTAATGTTTCGTGATGGTACGGGGTTGAGAAGATCTGTTGGATTTTTAGGAGTTCGCATATGCTTTTTGGAAGCTCATTTGTAAACTCTGTACCTCTATCGGATTTTAAGACTTTGAAGTGACCACATTTTAGAATAAGTTGTTCGACAATTGTTTGAGAAATTGTTTTTGCGTCTTTACTAGGTATTGGAAATGCGATTACATTTTTTGTTAGTGCGGATTGCATCGTTAGAATATACCTGAATTCATTTGAAATCCTTAGGGGTCCTACTGTATCTATCTCAACTACTTCGAAACTGCTGTTTGGTGTAAACAGTAATAGTTTGTGGTTCTTTAGTATGTCGTATCTGTTTATTTTCTTGACAATTTGTGCAGTTGTTAACAAATTTTTTGACCATTTTGTTCATGTTTTTCCAGACATATCTTTGTTTTAATTTTAAAAGAGTTTTTCTGATACCTAAATGTCCTCCTAGTGGACTGTTATGAAATTCGTCAATTAATTTATATTGTATCACTCTATCTGTTATTCTCTGAGGGTCTTTATATAATATAATATTTAATAATTGTTCTTTTTTATTTTTCTTTTGTTGCAACTTGTTGAATTTTTCTTTAAAAGCATTCTCAGTTATGAACTTGAATATCATGTCATTCTTGTTCAATGCTACATTAAATATCTTTAATTTTTCTAATTGTGATGTCAGCTTCTCCATAATCGAATCTAAATTCGGAGGATTATCACTGCATCTTATTATTATATTTTTACTTTCTGTGTGTATTTTAACATTTTTTCTTGTAATGTTTTCAATACATTCAAATTTTATTTTTCTTAAGTTATTAATGTCAGAAATAGATGTGCAATCCCATATATGAAGTTGATCAGACTTCTGGGGAGTTGAACTATTCTGATTTTTCATATCGTTAGCTAACTCAATATTTTTCAATTTTTGCCCTCTGGTTACAACTTTTATTTGTCTTGGTATCATATCTTTCAGAGTGTCTGAATCTATCTTTATTCTTGATAATGCATCAGCATTTGTATTGTTTGAACCCTTTTTATATACTATTTCAGAGTCGTAGTCAGATAACTCCATTCTTATCCTTGTCATTCTAGATGAAGGATTATTATGTGTAAATAATGATATTAATGGTCTGTGATCAGTGACTACTATGAATTTTCTTCCAAATAGGTAGGGTCTGAAAAATTTTATTCCCCAATATATTGCCAATAATTCTTTTTCTATAACCGATTTATTGATGTCGTGTTTAGATAATGTCGTACTGGCATAAGAAATTGGTAAATCATATCCAATTTCTCCTTGGGAAAGAATTGCTCCTAGAGCAAAATCAGATGCGTCTGTAGTTAAGACAAACGTTTTGTTAAAGTCTGGGTATTGTAATATTGGTGGATTCATAAGTTTATTTTTTAATGTGTTAAATGATATTTCACATTCATTTGACCAAATGAATGGTTGATTCTTTTTTAATAAATTATTCAAGCATTTTGCTATTTTGGCAAAGTCTTTCATAAATCGCCTATAATAATTACAGAGCGCGACGAATCTTCTAACTTCGTCTGGATTTTTTGGTGTTGGATAATTTTTTATTATTATATATTTTGATGGGTCGGTTTTTATACCATCTTTTGTTATTAAGTGTCCTAAATATACAACTTCATGTCGGAAAAAATGGCATTTATTGGGGTTCAATTTTAAATTATATTTTCTTAAGCGTGAGAAAACTTTTAAGAGATTATTGTTATGATGTTGCAAACTGCAACCAAATATAATTATGTCATCTACGTATAAAAATGCATTTGCGTCTAGTCCAGATAGTGCAATTGTTAGCATTCTTTGAAAACTATTAGATGATATTTTTAAACCGAAGGGTAACCTTTTAAATTGGAAATGTCCTTTGTTAGTGGAAAATGCTGTTAATGGTCTAGATTCTTTATCCAAATCAATTTGATAAAAGGAACTTGTCATGTCCAGGGTGGAAAAATATTTTGCTCTCCCTAAGACGTCTAATACGTCATCCAGTCTTGTCAATGGAAATTTATCGTTAACCAATTTTTTATTTAGTTTTCTAAAATCAACTACTAATCTCCATGTTTTTGTATCTTTTGTTCCTTTTTTTGGGACAATGAGTAGTGGGGAATTGTACGGACTTGTAGAAGGTTCGATTATATCGGATTCCAGTAATTTTTGTACTTGGTGATTAATTTCTGTATTATGTGACTGATGTAGTCTGTAATTTTTAGTATATACAGGAGTATTGTCATTCATTATTAATTTTTGGGTATAGAAATTATTAGCAGTCAGGCTTTCTCCGTCTAGGTGAAAAATGTCTTGATATTCTCTGAATATGTCTATTAATTTTTTTGAAGCGGCGGTGTCCGCGTGGTCGATATGAATTGTTTTCAAAAGTTCATTGAAGCGTTTTTCAAAATATTGTGCATTATTATTATTATTAGTAATTATGTCATAGTTGTCTAATGGCTCTGTGTTTATTTTTAAGGTTTTTATTGTCACTTTTTTGTTGGTGGAGTTTAAAATTTTAATGTGAGAATTACCAGATTTGGGTACAATGGAATTTGCTATAAACACACCTTGTTGAAGTTCATCATTCAATATTACAGAGTCTTCTTGAAGTTTAAGTTTAATAGGTTGTATTATTTCTGTCCTTGGGGGTATTATAATATAATTGTTTATATAGTTTCCATCGGAAGAGTAATGGTTTCCTTTTCTATGATGATATCTAGTGTCATTGTCTCATAGTCTATTTTACAAAGAAATCGTTGTAGAAAATCTATTCCTATTATTCCGTCAGTCGTTATTGGGAAAGAATTGTTTACTATAAGAAACGTATGGTTAAATTTTGTCTGTCCGACATATAGATCTAAAAAGGTGTTTCCAAGGGTATCTATTTTTTCCGAAGATATTCCACTCAGTTTACAAGTATTATTTGTTATTTTTGGTGTAATGTTTTTTAATGTATTTAACTTTAACAATGAAATTTCTGCTGCGGTATCGACGAGAAATTTGATATTTCGATTGGTTTCCAATTTTAGAACAATGAAGTGTGTGAGTTGATTGGATACATTTAAAATTTTGTATTCCTTTACGCGTCGGTGATGGTATCCATCATCACCAGCGGTGATTCGTTTCCCTGTTTGTGTATTATGTTGACATTCCGACGCCTGTTATTATTATTTTGTCTCAAATTTGGGTTGTTGGTAGTGGTATTGTTTTGGTTTTGTCTATAGTCATTGTTTGGGTTTATTTGACGTCTGTTATTGTCATTTTGTCTTAAATTATTTTGGTTTTGTCTGAAACTGTTTCTATGATTTTTGCTTCTATAGTTATTGCTTCTATAGTTATTATTTTGATAATCATAATTATAATTCCTATTTTGCCTGAAATTATTTCTACAATTGCCATGATTATTTGTATTGCAACAATTATTATATTTCTTTTGGCTGTACGTTCGATTTTGAATTTTGATGTGAAGAATTTGAGAGTTTGCTTGGAAGTTTTGGTCTCTCTCAAGTTCTAAAGCAATATTTGCAGCTTGGTTTAATGTTTGTGGTTGTGCTGCATATATAGTTTGTTTATATTGTTCACTTACACCGTTCTTAAATATAGTTAGAGCATAATTTTCATTTGTTCTCGTTAAGACATTTTTAGTTTCTGCAGAAACATTGCTACCTAGTTGGTTAATTTGTAATTCATTTATCTGACTTGTTAAATCTAGTAACTTATCTACGAAATTTTGA
Source organism: Ornithomya chloropus (assembly GCA_963971445.1). Taxonomy (NCBI): domain Eukaryota; kingdom Metazoa; phylum Arthropoda; class Insecta; order Diptera; family Hippoboscidae; genus Ornithomya; species Ornithomya chloropus. Next base: position 1,992,559 of record OZ020531.1, read on the forward strand.
ACGCTCCCTAATTGTCGGGTGTTGTTTAAGGTAGTCTGTAAATTAGTAATTGTGTTTGGATTCCTATAAGTCGATTTTAGTTTATTTATCAACTCCTCTATAGTACTTGGAGTTTGTATCGAACCAATTGCTGTTTTAATATTTTGTGATAACTTTATGTGATAGGCTAGTTCTAATAGTTCTTTTTTTCCATCGTCATTCAGGTTTTTACCAAGGAGTTCGATTATTTTACAGAAGTTATCGACTTCCTTGTATTTCCCTGTAAAAAGTGGGACTGTTTTTAATGCTAATTCGAAATTAAAAGCCATTGTATCAGTCTGATTTGATAAGGTGGACTCCAATAATTCTGATAACGAGCACTCTAAATCTTTATAAGTTTTATCAAATGTAATCTTAAGATTGAACCAGTCTAAAGATCCTTCTAAGAGTTGCCCCCGTAATGTAAACTTTTGTTTTAGTTTTTTTATTTCGTCTAGCTTTGATTCTAGTGTTTCTTTCTTGTAAGGTCTATTTGATGTCTCTTTTAAATTTACTAAAATCTTCTTTAAACTTTCTAAAATTGCTTTGCTGTCCTCCATGAATTACCCATATGTTTTTGTGTAATACATGTACGTTTTTATATATTAACAATATTTTTACTAAGTTTTATATTTTTCTTGTATTTATGTATACATTTTTTTTTTTTTTTTACTGCAACATTGTATTTATTTTGTATTAAAAAAAAATTAATTCTAATTTTAATTACTGTTTAAAAAGAAAAAAGTCAACTATTCTAATATCAAAGACTGCATTTCCCTTCGTTGTGTCTAGTAGGAGTAGGAGAACGTCTTTAAGACATGTATTCAAAGCTCATCATCTTGTTCAGAATTCGATTAGACTTCTTAACCAAAGGCATCATGCTGCGACCGAATGGACTCTTCGTATTAACTTCCAGTATAAAATCAGCCTTAACATCTTAGTGGGTACTAATGCCCATATAAATACGTGATACAATGCCTCCATCATAAGTTTGAATTTCATTTAATGAGTTGGAGATATAGTTTTTGCAATAATTTTATATAGTTATATAGTTTTTTCAATGATTTTCTTGGTATGATGTAAATATTTTGGTAGGATCGCCATGTAATATGTTTGTTGTTATATTATAAAAGAGTTTAATTATATACACACATTTGCTTATGAAGCAAAGTCCACTAGCATGGAATGCTATGAGTGGGTGAGTATCCTTATATTTGTTTATTTTTTTATAAATACTTACATTCGCTCCATTAGAGCAAAATCCAGTAGCATTAACTGCTTTGTCCGGGTAAGTATTTATATTCAACATTTTTTTATGAGGATCAATCTGAGTAAATCTTGTTTAAGGTTACTTTATTGATTGATTGTTCATTTTACAATTACTTTATATACTAATTCTACTTTTGTGTATGACCTACTTACCTACTTACTTACTATTTACAAATTGTAAAATAATGCTTAACGTTTAAATGAGTACAAATATAGTGCTTGACAATAGTTTGGTAACTCTAGAGTGTTATTGACGTGTTTCGCTTTGTCTCTGATTATATTGCAAATTTTTATTGTTTCTCTACAACTTAGTGGACAATTATTGATTAAATTGTTTAATTAAAGTGTTGATTTGATCGTTAGTGAAGTGGACATAATTGGCGAATCGTATTTTCGTCTAATTTGTGGAAATTTTTACTTTGGCTGGTCATTTCTTTATGCTTTTGGTTTTTTTCTTTAATTGAGGTGACTATAATTATTTCTTTCCTTATTTTCATATTTTTTATTGTTTTGCTCGTTGCAGAGTGCTTATCTAAATAATTCTGTTAACGAAACTGTTTTTTTTAACAGGATTCAGTTGCTTTATAGTATACTTTCAGGCTACCCTGGTTAAACTTCTATACATAATTTATTATGGATTGTTGTTATCCCAAGTGTAAGATAACGCAACATGAAAATTTTCTTTTATGTTGGCTATGTGATCGGCAAGCGCACCCAAATTGTGCTGGATTTAGTGGTCGTGATTTTGATCACATCACTAATAGAAATAAGGGTTTGCGTTGGGCCTGCCCTGATTGTAGAAAAACCGATATAGAATTCTTCAAACTCTTCAAACAAACGCAACGTGCGTTTATTGAGATAGAAAAGGAGTTGAAAAGGTCAATGGACAAGCTGGTCAAATATCAATCGCTATTTAACAATTGTAAGTTGTTGGATGGTGGTGGTATTGTTTCTAATACTTGTCGTCCGTCAACTCTACAGGTTTCACCAATTCCTGACTTTTCATCTCCTTGTTTGTCTGTTGGTCCACCATCCTCTATGTCATGTACTTCAGATGAATTATCTATTTTTACATCGAGTAAGGTTCCTGTCGTAACGCCTAATCCACCATCCGATTCTCCGTCTGTTTCTCCCTCTGTGCCTCAGGCTACAATTTCAGCTGTTCTTACATCTAGTCCCAGAGCCGATGCTCCATCTCATCCAGCAACCGATGCCCTTCCTGATCCAGTGGCTGACTTTCCGTTGGAACCGCCGGTTTCCCAAAATGTGGTCACGCTGGTTTCACTAAACTCTAAATCTAATGGAACTACTACCATTTCTAATACCTGTGCTGATGTTCCTCTGGTGTCATCTGCTGGGTTGGCGGCACCGGCGGCATTACCACAGGATAGTGAATTGGTAGTGATTCCTGCGCGCAAATCTATTTTCGTTTCGAGATTTGCATCAAATACCTCAATTGATATGATCAAGAACCATATTGTCCGTAGTAAATTAATTTCTGACATTTCTAAAATATCTATAATCAAATTCAATCCTCCTTATAATAGTGAAATCTGCTCCTTTAAAATCTTAGTTCCGTCGTCAGCATTTGATATTTTCCTCGATAAGAAGTCCTGGCCTAATGGTGCACTGCTTAAGAAGTTTATACCTCGCAGAAAGTTAAATCGTCCGGTTACGCTAAATCAATCAGTCGCTGTGTCAAAAAACTAAGTAATAAGCCATCTATTCTTTATCAAAATGTCCGTGGGCTTAATACCAAGCTTCGTGATACATATTTGGCCTCTATTAGTTGTGTACAGGAACTTGGCTGAAGCCAAAGGTTAACGATTTTGAAATTTTTTCTACTGAGTATTCGGTTTTTAGAGCTGATAGAAAGCTTAAGAAGGGTGGTGGTGTGCTAGTAGCCGTTCATAGTTCTTTACCTGCAAGGTTAGTTGCGTCCACTGATACAGAGTTTATTTGTGTAAGTGCGTCTTATGGTGAGCCTAAGTTATATATAGCGTGTTCATATATTCCACCTTTGTCTGATGTGTCAATCTATTTAGAACATCTTAGAATGGTACAAGTCATACTCCACAGTCTGAGGAATATTGACAAATTAATTGTTCTAGGAGATTTTAACCTACCCAATGTCATGTGGTATTTTAACGAAGACCTTGGATATTTTACACCTACCTCGTATCCGTCTATTTTTAATGATTATTTTGATTTAATTTGTGAACTTTCTCTGTTTCAACTTAATTCAATTTATAATAGTAATAATAAATTATTGGATTTGATTTTTTCAAGTGACACTAATATAAAGGTTTCGCGTTCGTTACCTTTTGTGTAGCCTGAGGATCATTACCACCCTACATTGTTATTAATCTTAGGTGAGTTCGGTAGTGGTTTTATCAATAGACCACGAGATACCTTACATTACCTTCAATATTGCAAAACGGACTATATTAAACTTTGTAATGTTTTATCTACTTTTGCGTGGGACCTTGACTACAATAATATCGACGAGTCCTTAAATTATGTTTACAATGCTTTATCTCACGCTATTTCCTTGTCCGTTCCGATCAGACGTTTCAATTTCAATTATAACCCCCTTTGTCCAGTTTGGTTTAATGCTAATCTTAAATATGTCCGTAATAAAAAGAGTAGATTGTTTAAAAAGTTTAAGCGTAGTGGTTCACTTGTGGATTATACTAGATACTCTTCTATGAGAAGGTATTTTAATGCTTTGAAAAATAAATGCTACTCGGAGTATATTAGTTTAATAAAGTATAAACTGTATTCTGATCCCAAGACATTTTTTCGCTTTGTTGATTCTAAAAGAAAAGTTAGGAACTTTCCGTCCGTAATGTGCTACGAAAATTGTGAATCATCAGACGCATCTGTGATTGCTAATTTATTTGCTGACTTTTTTGAAAAGAATTATTCTCGTTCTTATATTTCATCCGATAATTACCCATTTCCAATAAGTTCGTTTGATATTTTTCCGCAAATCATATTATCTGGGGATGATGTACTTTCCTCCCTTTCTGCCCTAAAATTCTCCGTAATACCTGGTCCGGATGGACTCCCCTCTTGTGTTCTTCGGAACTGTGCTCCTTTTCTGTATATTCCGCTAACGCATATATTTAATAGTAGTCTGAGTCAAGGATATTTTCCCTCCATCTGGAAAAACAGCCATATTTTACCATTGTATAAAAATGGCTCGAGGGAGAATGTCGAGAACTACAGAGCCATTGCTAAACTAAGCGTCATACCAAAATTATTTGAATCATTAATAGCTAAGAGTCTTAAGTCAGCGATTAGATCAGTACTCTCACCTTGCCAACATGGTTTTACCCAGGGTAAATCAACCTCAACAAATTTGTTGGAATTTATACATTATATATGTCAAGCGTTCTCTGATTTTAAACAAACGGACGTAATTTTTACGGATTTTTTAAAAGCATTTTAACATTTAAACTTCGACGTTTGGGCTTTCCGGACAACTTTGTTCGCTGGTTCTATTCTTACCTTACCAACAGATCTCAATGTGTGTCATTTAATCGTTGCCTGTCGAGGGAAATCGTTGTTACGTCAGGAGTACCACAAGGTAGTCACTTGGGGCCACTTTTATTTGCGCTATTTGTTAATGACCTTCCCACGTCAGTTCGTAGCTCTAAAGTCTTGATGTTTGCTGACGATGTTAAGCTTTATTATCGGATTGATTCTCCGGGTTCTATTGTTACTCTTCAGTCTGACCTTTCGAGCTTGGCTAAATGGTGCGTTGTTAACGGAATGCTTTTGAATTTAAATAAGTGTAAAAAGATGTCATTTAACTGGGTTACTGCCATTCCGTCTGATTACTATATCTATAATAACTTGCTTGCTAGTGTTGATTCTTTTAAAGATTTAGGTGTTCTACTTGATTCAAGACTGAAGTTTAATTTACACATTGAAGCCTCGGTGAATAAGGCTAAGTCGTTATTAGGGTTCGTTAAAAGGTGGTCTAAGGAATTTACCGATCCTTATATTTGTAAAAGGCGTTACACTGCTCAAGTGAGACCAGTTTTGGAATATGCATGTGTTGTCTGGACTCCAAGTTATAGATGTCAGATTGATTTGTTGGAGTCAGTCCAAAGAAATTTTCTCATTTTTGCCCTTCGTGGACTAGGCTGGGACACTCGTCGCTCTCTCCCTCCTTATGAAAGTAGGCTGTTACTTATTAATTTGCCATTGCTTGAAAAAAGGCGTACCATGTTGAGCGTTATATTCATGGTTAAATTAATTCGTGGCACTATATCGTCTCCTTTCTTGTTAGAAAATATTCCGTTTAATGTACCAAGTAGGTCAACTCGCCATTATATTCCTATAAAACTAACGCATTGTCGTACAAACTATCAGCTGTTTGGTCCGTTCCGTGTCCTGTGTAAATCATTTAATGAAAAGTATTTTTTATTTGATCCGTCCGTTGACTCAGTTGACGTTATAAGGAATTACTTACTTAATCTACCAAACTATTAGAATCATTGGTCCTTAACCAATAGATTTTTCTTTTTTATATGTACTTATAGCTCATTTATTACTTTGTTGTTATTTTTATATATTAATTGATTTTAAAATATCCTTTTGCCTCATTAATTGTAACCTTTAGTTGTAAGCTTAATATTAAGTATTATTTTTAATTTTATTCTAAGTTGTTCCAGAGGTTGTTGTTGTTGTTGTTGTTGTTGCTGATGCTGCGGCCAGTGTTATTATTTTATTTATAAAAATTTTATTTTTATATTCTTATTTATATAACTATATAAATATATATTAGTTGATAATTGGTTTTTGTAACTAATAGAATAGAATAATAATAATAATAGTATATATGAATATTTATTACGTTAAAATTATGTAGTACACTGCGTAAAAATCGTATAGTACATTACACTAAAATTGTATAGTACACTACATCAGTAATAATAATAATAAGATTTTTCTCTGCATAATCTTAAGCAGTCCATCTAGCATTAATTGCGTAGCAGCATTGCTTTTATATTATTAATAGAATCGGGCAGATCAAACAGGACATACCATTACGTTTACCATTTTACACATAACGCGAAAAGGATTATGCAGCTGATAGTTGGTACGGCAGTGACCGAGATATAAAGGAACATAGTGCCTAGAGAAACGAGAGGGAATATTAAAAGAAATTTGACTCAATAAGGAAGGGGAATCAACTTCACCTTTAATTAATTTTACTAAAAAACAAACACCTAGGTTAGGTTAGGTCAGGCGGGTGTGCGCTTGTAAAAAGGCCAGTATGTAAGCCCATTGTGATACCCGACGAAATATAACACAGAGCTTTTCAGTTTAGCCACCCAGAGGCAGCTATAAATCGATTGAGGTCTAAAATGTTGACATCCGCTAGTGATCCTAGACTCTCAGGGAATCTGACTCCAATTGTTTTGAGTCGTTTTCCCTGTAGGGCCGGGCAGAGCACAGCAGGTGCTCCACAGTTTCGACCTCTTCTTCGTCTCTGCAACTTCAACAGAAGTCATTATACGGGGCACCGTATCTGTTGACCATGTGGCCTATGAGACAGTGCCCCGCTAGGACTCCTACCACCGCCGAGATCGATTTCCTGGGTATACTCAATAGGTCTTTCGTTCGTTTATAGTTTATCCGAGGCCAGAGATTGCGAGATATGTAACAGCTCGATAGAGTCCATCTACTGGTCGCCCATCTCACAGCCTCCCTGTCCAGTCGACTGTTCAGTTCAGAGAGGGGGGTCCTCTCACCAGCACTCTCTCGTTGATGTCTTGTCTACTCGCCCCAATTCTAGCACACTCGTCAGCAATCTCATTTTACGGGTATACCTGAGTGCCCAGGAATCCAGGAGATCACAACGTCGTGTTGTCGAATCTCTGAAAGCGAGCGCAGACACCGCGCTACACATTTGTATCTGACCTTCACAAATTCAAGATTGCCGCTTTGCTGTCTACGCAGATGATGACCTTTGAGGTGGTTACCATCTTTGAGGCAATCATCTGCGCTGCCAGATCAATTGCGACAATCTCCGCCTGGAAGACACTGCAGATGATTGGTAGTGAGAACGACCGTCCGTAAAGACCATAACGTCTGCACTCATAGTAAGAAACACTTAACATCTCCCGTCTTTTCTCGAGAGTTGGTAACCCAATAAGCAAACAGTAGCAAACAGTAAAAAATTTTTCCGTATATATATATTTTTTAATCACAAACGAAACGTTTTATCGACATTGTATTGATAAATATAGAACAACGTAATTAGGTGAAGGTTCAATTGTTTTTAGTAACATAAAACTAAACAAATACAAATTACTAAAGCTAAGGTGACCAACTATTTTTTGTTCAAAAAGAGTACACTTTACAAGTACTTCATAGGTGAAAAAAAAGAAGAAAAGACGATAAAATTTCTTTTAAAAACATATTTTTCTTCAGAGTGAATTTTTTTTGCTAAATGAGAATGTTCGTCTAATAATGTAGCCATATCCGAACAACTTTCATTTTGTATATTAAATTTGACTGTTAAGACGTCAGATAATGTTTTTACAGAAAGTTGCGACTTCTCACTGCTCCAATAATCATTCCCTAGTGAAAATACCCTTTCAACAGCAGCACTAGTGCCTGGACAACATAATGAAATTTCTATTAAAACTTTTAAATTTTTATGTGGAATATGTTCTACTCTAAAATACCGAAAGATTTCTACCCATCTTTTGTCAAGTTCTAGTTTCTCATCGTTCCATTTTTTCAATTTTTCTTCATTTAAATATAAATTTACTCTTCGAATTTCTTCAAAGAGGAAATTGGCATTAATAAAAATATCTTTTACTTCCTTCATTACAAATTCGACTGCTGAAGAAACTTCTTTCCACTCAATTTTACTATTTATAAGGGTCCATTTGAAACAATTTAATGCTCTAAAGTTCACTTTCCATTCTTCGATATATTCAAAGCAAATTTTATAAAAAATTTTAACTTCTTGTAAAAATTCATTTTTTATTCCCGAATTGGAATCTTCCAAAACAGTCAGTTTATTCTTTAGAATTAGTGGTAAAAATCCATTATTAAATCTTGATTTTCATTGCAGTATGAAATCGTTTAATATAATACAAACTTTTGCTGCTGAAATTTTATGTCCTTCAATTTGTAGAGTAATTTTATGAAACAATGACGCCTGACTGTGAATAAAATAAAGCATAGGTTCTGACATATCGTTTTGAAAGAATTTCTTCAAAATTGTAGGACATTTGTTAAGGCTTAAAAAATATGAACGTAGTGGATCATATAACTGCAAAACGCGTTCTAATGCTGGAGTTAAACTCACTCTTTCACTCTGTCACTTGGGATAACCAAGCAGTTTTTTGTATTGAACACCAGCCTCTTCACAAAATTCTTCCAAACTTGCTACCCATACTGTAAACCGATATCAAACTTAATGCTGTATTGATGGCATTTGATATAATGTGAGCATTACAACCAATTCCCAAAATATTTCGATCAGAAGATCTTGTAATTTTGTGTACACATTATTGACACCTTTACGGGTGCGTCCTCCAAAATTAGTATTTGTGTTATCAGCTGAGAACGCCAAAATTTTCTTACTCAAATTGTTGTCTGTTATAACTCGAAATAAGTGATTAGACAAAATGTCCCTTCGATTAATTCCAAATTTAAAATCTTAATATGAATACCGTTCTTTATATCGAAATACTTTACTAAAATTGGATAAAGTTTTATTTCATTGTAATTGCGTCTCATAGAATAAATATATATGATAATCCAGATTTTCTAATAGCATTTTCTTGCAGTATTCATTAAATACGCTGGTTACGATAGACACACATTTTGTTCGCGCACAAAAAAATGTTTCTTCACAAAATTTTTTTAATAATTTAGTAGTGCAGTCCATGCTGCGAAAACTTTGATTATGGATTACTGTGTGAAAAGCGAAAGAACCCTCCATAACTGCCAATTTTTTTCATTAGTTCCAAAAGTATTCCCTTTAAAAAATGTTGTCAATTTGGATGTTGACGCTACTGTGTCGACATTTCGATTTTTAACTACAATGAACGGAAACTCTTTTTTTAAATTTTCGTTTAAACGATTTTTCTTTCTTTTCTTATCGCTCATATTTGAATTAATAATCTAAAAATTATATTAGTAATTTATTTTTTGTTGGTTTTCTCTAACCTCAAATTAATGAAACAGAAAGGGAATTCCCATAAAACTTTGCCGTACATACTACGCTTGCGTCAAAACTGTCAAGCATGCCATACACACACAATACACAAATATTGGAGAAATAGATATATCCATCTCTTTTCACAAATGTAATTTTGACGTTGTTAGAAAAAGATGTCTATCTATCTCTCCAGGTACATAGTACGGCCTTTCCGGAAACGGCAAGCAATATGCGCGCGTGAAATTCAAATCACTCAAAATAATTTTAAATATTTAATTAATAAAATTGAAATAAATAATCTAAAACAAGTAAGAAAACTAAATTTGACTTAGGCCAAATCTTAAATACCCTCCACCTCCACAACGGTGGGCGTGGCAAATATATATATATATTTATTGCGCCCTCTAATAAACGCCTTCTAAGACGTACGGTTTGCGAAAAAAGAGTACAACACTCAGTAAATGAGTATGACTAAAGCATGCTCTAATATGTTCATTTAAAAACAAAGGCAAATAAAACAAACAAAAACACATTCAAGAGGAGAAGGTTCTGAAATTTTTGAAACCGATATTGCCTGATTTTAGTTATAAAATCTGTCTGCCTGCAGACACCTAACCCCTGTGTACCAAATTTCAGCTCGACATCTCAAAAATTACGACCGAGAGAGTGTCAGGAACAGTCAAACACACGGACACGCGGACGGACATTGTTTATATCGGTTCAGTTTTTGATCTTGAGCAAGAATATATATAGTTTGTGGGGTCTCCGACCGTGAGTGTACCAGCAATATACAGACACACAGCCACACGGACGGACATTGTTTAAATCGATTTAGTTTTTGATGCTGAGCAAAAATTAATACGCCCACAATCTACAAAAATCTCTCACGGCCACAAAAACTAGCGCACAAAGTTCAAATGTGGTATATTAGAGTATAATTGAGTAATACATCGGTGTGCCAAAAATGGGCAGCATCAAATATGAGCCACGCTCACAATTTATAAAAAACTGTTTTCGACGTAAAATTTATGTCATACGTCATAGTATGATTTATACAGCTTACTAATTTAGTGTTTTGCCACGTCTTATTGTTGAGGGTATTTAAAATTCGACCTAAGACGAATGTAGTTTTTTACTTGTTTTGTAATATTTTTACCTCAAAGCTTCTCTGTACACTATGTTAGTAGTCGTATTTGTAGATGGCAACAAAACATATTGATTTTCAGGAGATCCTACTCGAGAAAGAGCAACATACAATTGCCCATGAGAAAAGCACTCTTTCTTTAAGACGATACCAACCACCGCAAAAGTTTGTCCCTGGGATTTATTTATTGTAAGAGCAAACGAAATCTTTACAGGAAACTGTAATCTTTTAAAAGATATAGGTAAATCGGTTGCTATCATCGCGATCCGCGGAATATGAGCAAGCTGACCGGCCACAGAGCCCGTAATGATAGTTGCTACAATCACATTGTTTCTTAGTTCTTTTATCAAAAGTCTTGTACCATTACACATACTGGGAGGGCTTAAATTTCTTAATAGCATAATGGGAGTACCTACTTTTAATTTTAGTTCATGGAGTGGCAAGCCGGCAGGATTAAGGGAATTTAAAAATTCTTGTGGATAGTGCACTGAATCTTCGATGTTGCACACGGTGTCAACAGATTTGTAACATTTAAAATCACCGCGAACTTTTCCCATAATCATATTGTTTATTTCATTTATTAAGTCGTTTCTTGGTGACAATATCGCCCCTCGAACAGAGCCAGTGGAAATTTCTTTCTGTAAGATTTTTCATGTCGGGATAGATTGAATCTATAAGAATTTCTAGACTGTGAACAGTTTGAGCCAATTCATTATCCAACAATACTTGAGAGCTGTTTGCAATTAAAGTTGATAATTTTCCGTCTTCTAATTTAAGTATTTTTTGTGAGAAATTGCCACTATGATTATTACTTAAATTCGTGCGCAAATTGAAAGTTTCAATTGGTTGCCACAAAAATGATGATTTGAGACGCGCTTTAATAACGTCGGCACGTGTACCTTTTGTTATAACCGGTAGTGTTTGGTGAAAGTCTCCAGCGAAAACAAAGGTGACGCCCCCCTCATATTGCCTGAGTTTCTGATGTCTTTTAATGTACGGTCCACTGCTTCTACATGAGCTCTATGGCTCATGGTGCACTCATCCCAAATAAACAGCGACGTTTCCTGTAAGAGATGTCCCAGTGGACCATTTTGCGCATTTAGCATACAGACTGTTGTTCTAAAGACACAGCCAACGGTAATTTAAAAGTAGAATGAGCTGTTTTCCCACCATGTAATAGAGTTGCAGCAATTCCAGAAGACGCCACTGCCAGAGCTTTTCTTCCAGATTGTTGGACTTTTGCCAATACTAAATTCGCAAGAAAGGTTTTACCGGTGCCACCAGGCGCGTCCATAAAAAAATAGTCGACCACTGTTATTTTCCACACTATCAATTATAGCATCGAACGCTATTTTTTGATCTGTCACTAACTTAGCTACATTTGTGTTGACAAACACTGACAACTCGTTAACATCATATGTACGACACGGAATGGCATGAACTACATTTTGTGAGCGATTCGGAGAAGGTAATCCAAAGTCTCTTAAATTTTTATCGTTCAATTCTAAAAGTTTGTCTTCTATCTGTATCAAGCCTTCGTTATATACATCATAGTCCGGACCTCGTTGTCGGGCTATATGTCTGATGTCTTGACACAAATCGTCTTTAAAAGTGTCCCATAATTTGAAAGGTTCCGAGGGGAAACAAAATAATAATATCACTACAAACAAAGCTCGCAACCTTAACGGACATTGGGAAATCGAAGCTTCTCTCAAAGTGATTTCCCATTGGCTATCATTTTCTAGCAAACCCCTATCTCGGAAAGCGGCTTGGTAAGTTTCTTTAATAATTCCGTCAACATTTTTTAAGTCTTGGAACGATATTGGGCCACGTACATGATGAAGAAGTATCCTGAAATAAAAATACTCTGACTGGGAAGGATGAACGCTGTGTACTCTTCCTAATGCCGCATCTTTTTTTATACCGGGATGTCCAACTACTTCTTGGCCACGTTTCCTTCTTGAGAATTTATTGTTAGCCCATGTATAATAGTGAGAGACTTCATGATAGAGTAATGTATAAAATAATCATTGTTGGATTTTGCACTATATGATGCATATTATCCGCTGAGAAGTATACTCTTTGGTCATTCTCTAAGTGTACCGCTAAGTGTACTATAGTAGGGTTTCTGTCATGTACAGAAAACTCCAACAACCTCCATACCGCCTCAGATGTACTGATGTATCGGCCGTTCAAATAATTTTCAACTTCATTGTGAGCATTTTTGGTACTAAAAGTTGCTTCATCCGATCCTTTGTTAATGTATTTACATATGCATTTTATGGCTTGTACGGAATGACAATATTCAACTTTTATGTGAGCGTTGAAAGATCGATACATTATTGGGGTATATGAACCGATCCATCTGTTGTCTATGTTAATTGTTCGACCTCGGATATTTAATGTAGTGATCTGCCCTCCGTTGTTGACGTCGCGTCGTCGATAAACGGGATATCCATCCTCACTGGTCTGGGTTTCAGTTACGAAATGTCGTGGATATTTTTTCGAACATATGCCATTTTTCATGCACGGTGAAGTCAAATATTTTTCCCAACATGGCCCATGTACCATATTTTTTGTGACTATTTCAAACAAATCTGGGTCTTTTTCCTTGTTAGGCAATTCAACAATTATTATTTCATCAGTTTCATCGGGCTGTATTTTCGAGTCCAGCCAAAATAACATATGACAATGCGGCAATACCCTTTTTTGCCACTCAACAGTAAGCATATAACATTTAATTGACCCAAAAATTTCATCTTTTGTGAATATTTTTATCATTTTTTTCATTTTTAAGTGAAAAACTCGTGCGATGATGTCATGCCGGTCAAAAGATCGTTGACCGGGAAAAAGTTCTTGCTTTATTTCTTCCCATTCTGGATTATAGGTGAAAGTAACGAAAAGATCTGGCCTCCAATAATTGCGCACATATGTCATAGCGTTGAGTTTTTTCGTGGAGATACCTCGGAGAACCAGTAAATGATGACGGCAAGATGACATGCTGTCCGATATTGGCAGCATTTACGCATGCGTCTTGGTTGAAAGCATCCCTCAAATGAATATAGTCGTCAGCTCTAAGTTTTTGTTGATTTCGGGAAATAAAATTTAACCTTTCGGAAATCATCTTCGCCATCATATCCACACAATATTGATTAAACAAATCTTTGTAATAATGCAGTGTATTAAAACAGTTGGCTCTAATCATTAAACAGTATGCATAATATTGCATACGTGATACAGTCTTATTTCTTAAGGAATTATGTTGAGGAATAGTTAAATAATATCCATCGTCTGCTGATACAAACAAAAGCGGATATTGTAGAGGATTATGTGCGCGGTAATTCCGACACTCGTTTCAGCTGTCCGTCTCTACCGTGTAGTACTATATCTCTGGCCCCTTTATCTTCATCGACCAAGAGAATGGCTATTTCATTTATAGAAGGAGCGTTATATCTTCCCCTGAGCTCTGTCTGAGGTGTGCGATCGGAGTATACGAGGTGTGTTCAAAAAGTAACGAGAATTTTTAAATTTCGCGGGTTTGGAGAGAGTTTTTTTTATTATGTTGGTACACATGCCCCTGAAGTACGATAAAATTTTCAGCAATATTCATTGTTTACTTTTTAAGTGGCAGCCGCTAACGTGAGACGTGTTTTTCGAGCTCGGCGATTTTCGTTAGTGAAAAAAAATGGATCAAAGAACCTGCATTAAATTTTGCGTAAAAAATGAAATAAAGTGTAGTGAAGTTTGTAAAATGTTAACAAAGGCATATGGTGAGTCTGCTATGAGTAAAGCAAGGATTTACGAGTGGTATAAGCGTTTCCAAGATGGCCGCGAAAACGTTGAAGATGACGAACGACCCGGACACCCAACCACATCAACAACTGATGAAAACGTGAAAAAAGTGAAAGAAATGGTTATGAACGATCGCCGAATCACAATTCGCTGATGATGTTGGCATATCAGTTGGCTCATGCCATCAAATTTTTTTGGATGTTTTGGGTATGAAACGTGTGGCAGCAAAATTCGTTCCAAAATTGTTGAATTTCGAACAAAAACAGCGGCGAATGGAAGTTGCTCAGGAGTCGGTAAATGAAGTTAATAACGATGCAGAACTACTAAAACGTGTTATAACAGGTGACGAAACATGGATTTACGGATATGATGTCGAAACTAAGGCTCAATCGTCCCAGTGGAGGCATTCTGGATCGCCAAGACCAAAAAAGGCTCGACAAGTGCGGTCAAATGTGAAGGTTATGCTCACTGTGTTCTTCGATTTTAATGGCATAGTGCATCATGAATTCTTGCCACAAGGTCAAACAATCAATAAGGAGTACTACCTACAAGTTCAACGCCGTTTGCGTGAAGCAATCCGAAAGAAACGCCCGGATTTGTGGCAAAACAATTCATGGCTTTTGCACCACGATAATGCACCTGCTCACACTTCATTGCTTGTTCGTGAATTTTTGGCCAAAAACAAAACTGTAACAATGCCTCAGCCTCCATATTCGCCAGATATGGCTCCGTGTGACTTTTTTCTATTTCCAAAAATAAAGAGAACATTAAAAGGCCGTCGTTTTACAAGCATAGATGACATTAAAAGCGAATCGCTGAAAGAGCTAAAAGCTATTACAAAGATCGAGTTTCAAAAGTGTTTCGAGGATTGGAAAAAGTGTTGGCACAAGTGTATTATATCCGAGGGGGATCACTTTGAAGGGGACAAAATAGATATTGATGAATAAATAAATATTTTTTTCATAAAACAAAAATTCTCGTTATTTTTTGAACACACCTCGTATAATTAATTTTAATCTCTCCGATGTGTTGAGTTCGATATTATGTATGTTTAAAAATTCGTAAGTAAACATTGTGGCTATTCAAGATAGTCTGCAATTCGTTTATCAAATCTAGTTTTAAGCTAGGGGCCATGTTTGATCGCAATGATAGTTGGTCAGCATCTAAAACAAAATATGTATATCTGCAAAAATTGTGGGTTTCGTCTTGACGGCGGTAAAAGGCTACCTATGAGATGATAAACTTGTCCCTCTACCTTAAAAGTGGGCATAAAATTTCTTTCTCTAATATCTTTCGCTCCGAAGGAAGTCATCTGAAAAAGACTATTGTACCTACGTACGTTATTCAAAAAATGGGCAGATAATGTATGATTATTTGTCAAAAGTCTTTTTATTGGTTCTGGTGGCTCTTCAATTTTTGGAAGCATAACTTTTCCAGATGCGCAGCACATACCTTTCGTTTTATCAATCCATTTTTTAGCAAAGCATTTGGGACAAATATTATTCATTGCTCCAACTTGGATGCTGTTTTGATGAGCGTAATCAATTTGAGGATCGTAACTGAATGCCGATCTATTACTATGAGCTAAAATTCTATTGCGCGCTCTAGTTGTTAATGACCGTTGTCTATCTCTCTGTGCCATAAGCCGCTGCGAGTGTTCAGCGCTGGATTCTCGTGCACGCGTTCGCGAGTTCCTAGCTGTATATTCAGCAAGATGCTGCGAGCGCTCGACGCTCGACTGTCTTACATATAGGTGCGACGATCTCGCATTTTGTTCTGCAAGACGAACAGAACGTTCGGCGCTAGATTCTCTGGCCCGCGATTGCGACACTCTCTCTCATATTTGCGAGACGATCTGAATTATCAGTCGAAGATTCCTTAATACGACGTAGTTTTGCTATTCTTGCTTGGGAACTACGTTTAGTTAGTTGCAATCTTGTTCTAGGCATATTGTTTCTTTTTTAAAGAGTTTATTTTTCAAATTTGGGAAAATAAGAATAAACTGAGATTTTAAGTCGAGATTGAATAAAATAATTTATAAGTAGCTCTGAGAAGAACTTTTTAGCTGTACTATTAAATTGCGCTCTGAAAATAATCAAAATATTCAATGTCGCTTCAATGTTTGGTGTTCAGTGTTTATAAAACGAAACACAAAGTGAAACTGATAAATTATTTAAAAAGAGAAAATTTTATTTCTTTTTTTTAAATAAATTATGCATGACTTATATATTAATTTCAAAACCTGGTGGGGCATCTAGAGTATTTTCTCAGAATTCCATATAAAAGTTGCTTTTATTCCAAGTTCATTAAAGGTAATGGTCCAAAAATCCAGTATTGGCCAAAAATCCTCTCCAGAACCTGTTGGTGCTACTGGAGTGGGATTCATAACATATGTTCTCAGAGTTCCATATAAATGTTTCTTTTATTCCAAATTCATAAAAAAATGGTCCAAAAATCCAGTTTGGCCAAAAATTCTCTCCAGAACCTGGTGGTGCGTCTGGAGTGGAACCCATAACATATGTTCTCAGAGTTTGTAACAAGATTTTTCTTTCTTCTGGCACGGGTTTAGCCGTCGGACCAGGGTATCCCGCCCATTAATTTATAATGAAGGACGCTCTTTAAAATTTATAATATTTCACAGACACGGGTATGAGAGGAAAACGAGCATAGCGACTTTCCTAGTCACACGGCCTTCCCTCCCTGAGAATCTTAGGTTACGTAAATAATTCAATACATTTCCACTGCGTTAGTATTATAATACGAAGTAATAAATTTTTAATTCATTTGCTAAGTTTCAAAATTCATATAAAAGTGAAATATGTACATGTGATAAAGGAATTCAAATTATATATACAGTTCATTCTGTTTCTCAAAATGTGTGAACTTAAAACTAGGTAGGTATAGATATGTAGTATATATTACAAAAGTGTTAACAACGTTTATGTAATGAGTTTTAACAAAGTTTAAATAGTAAAATACAAGTTAGATACAACAAATAAGTTTAATAAATTCATTAAGTGTGGTACGGCGCAAATGCACAGTTCAGTTTTATATCCATGGTATATACATATATATATCGAAAACTAGTTAAATTAGGTGAAGCTGGGTAAATTTTCCGTAAATCTGGATGAATTAAAACGGTCGCATTTTATAAATCGTAACTTTGCCACTGCGAGCAAAGACTACTCGATACGTCCCTTCTTCTAACTGAAAACGGTGTATGCAGCGACGTCCAGGTGGTATATCTTGCATAAGTTGCTCAATACGCGGCACCAATTTGCGCAAAACCGATGGTGGTATTCCGGCCACGTGCCAACCGTGGGGTGTTACGACTGGATGTGCCGGTTGTCTATTGCCTTGTGAGCATCTCGTGCATCGAAATGCAGTAGACTGCAGTAGACTGCAGTTGCGGCGGTGGTGGTGCACGCATTGGATCATAAAGTTGGTTTGTTCGCTCACGACTGTAGAGTGTGGTGGCGAGTTCGCATTAAGACTATGTTGTTGTTGTGGTGTTGGGGAGGTTATCTCCCCTTCAGGTACGTTGGGCACACTTTCGTTGTCGGATACCAACAATCCATCTATTTGATTGATTTCTTAATAGCGATCAAGCCATGGCTATCTATCATGGAATTCATTTGCTTCTGCTAGGTATTCGGACAGTGGTGAAACGTTGCAATCCAATACCGGAGATGACGGACCCACACCCAGTTTCAAATTCTGGAGCTGGTTGCTGTTGTTGTTGTTGTTGGACATTATAGCGTGTCCCAGTATAGTTGTTGGCACCAGAATAACTCCCTTGATTGAACATTTTATTTCTAGAAGTACAAAACAAAGGAAAATGATTATATATTTTTTCTGTTGGTATCGTCTGAAGACGAAAGTTCGTTTGTATCTGTCAGGGGACTGTTATACGGACGTGACAAGTCTTGGTGTAACCTAAACCTTAAACCTCTGCAATGACTTTTGATGGCAAATTAATAACAGTATATGGCTCATCAAATTTTGGTGCCAACTTGGCTGCGTATTGATCAACTGCCCTTGATAACGGATGTTCTCGCACTAAAACTCTGTCGCCAACTTTCGGGTACCAAGGACGGCGGCGTAAATTGTAATGTCTTCTCTGGTCTGATGCAGCTTTGATCAAATTTCGTTGTATCATCCCCCAAATATCCTGCATGTGTTGAACCATTTGTGTTATATTTCCCTGCCTTGTACCTGTGCCGATCGTTACTTTATCAAACAAAGAGTTTGGGAGGCGTGGCTCTCGTGCTTGGGTAAGATAAGCCGGAATGAACCCTGTCGACTCCGCTACACTTGAATTCATGGCGAGCATGATCTCCGGAATGAATTCGTCCCAGTACTTATATTCGTTATTTGCGAACTGCGCAATGATGCTTTTGACCGTATGGTTGGTTCTCTCCGTCGGATTCTCCTGAGGAGTATAGGGCGTTGTAAATTGTTGTTTAGCCTCTATCTCATCTAGGTATTTCTTGAGTATTTTGCTTGTGAATTGGGTGCCATTATCCGCAATAAATATTTTTGGTACACCATATCTGCCTAGGATCTTTTCTCTGAACGCCTTCACGACAGCCTTGGCTGTGGCTTTTAGCATAGGTGTTAACTCCACCCATTTCGAAAACTTATCTACCATGACTAATAGGACAGTATTGCCGAGTCGCGAGCGTAGTAACGGGCCTATGAAGTCGGCGCATACTATGAAGTCGGTGCATACTGTAGGTTCTTCGGGTATATGCGTCAGCATTTCTCCAGCAGGTTTTCTTTGTGAGATTTTATACCTCTGACATGATTCACATTTCTTTATGTAATTTTTAACGTCACTTGACATTCCTGGCCAATAGTAACGATTGGCTAAAGGGAGGGTTGTCTGACGGACTCCTAGGTGACCATCGGCGGGTTGCTCGTGGTTTTCTTTGATTACCTGTTGTCTTAGATTCTTTGGTACGCATAACTTCTAAGAACTTTCATCACCTTCGTGTGAGTTAGTCGTAAAGTGTTTGTAAAGTTGTCCATTTATTACAGTATAATCTGGGAACTTATCCGGTCTGGCTTTCATTTCTTCGACTCTTTTATTGATCCACGGACACGAGGTTACAACTTGTCCTGTCGTTGAATTAGACGCTTCTTGAGTACCTGCAATTTGACAACCTTCTACGGGCTGGCAAGACAGTGTGTCCGCCACTACGTTTTGTTTGCCTTTTCTGTACTCGATGGAAAAATTATTCTGCTGGAGTTCCAGCGCCCACCTTGCAAGGCGACCAGAAGGGTTGTCCAGAGAATTTAACCACTTAAGAGACAGATGATCGGTCACTACGATGAATTTATAGCCTTCTAGATAACAACGCATTTTCCGAATACCCCATACTATTGCCAAGCATTCTTTCTCTGTTGTACTATAGTTCTTCTCGGCTTGGTTTAAGTGGCGGCTTGCATATGCAATCACCCGCTCGTTACCATCGATTTCTTGGGTGACCACCGCTCCTATGCCAACTTCGCTTGCATCGGTTTGGAGGACAAATGTTCGCAAGAAGTCCGGGCACGTCAAAACAGGGGCTTTTGTTAATTTCTGTTTTAGAGTATCAAATGCCGTCTGTTGAGCCTCTGTCCACTTCCAATGTTTACCCTTTTTTAACAACGTCGTTAACGGCTGCGAGATTTTGGCAAAGTCAGGGACAAATCGGCGGTACCAAGACGTGGTACCTAAGAATCTGCGTAATTCCTTCAAGTTTTGCGGTGGTTTTATACTCATGATGGCGCTGATTTTCTCGAGATCCGTCTTAATGCCTTCGTTTGTGACGACGTGGCCTAAATATCGCATCTCCCTTTTAAAGAATTCGCATTTTTCAACATTGAACTTCAGGTTAACTATGTGCAGTCTTCTAAACACCTCACTAAGATTCTTCATATGACCTTGTAATGATTTGCCGATCACAATTATGTCATCCAGATAAGCGAATGCGGATGGTTCGAGTTCAGGACTAATTACCGTATCTAGGGCTCGCTGGAAAGTTGCCGGTGCCGAGTGAAGGCCAAAAGGCATGACCTTCCACTGAAACAAACCACGCTCAATGACGTGTATTTGCGGCTGGCTGGCGCGACAGAAATTTGCCAATAACCACTTTCCAAGTCGAGACTACTGATATACTTTGCTTCCTTTAACCGGTCAAGAATAGCTGCAATTTGCGGCAATGAGTATGCATATGGTACAGATCTTTTGTTCAACTCACGGTAGTCAATGCATAATCGCCAAGTGTTATTTTTCTTACGGACCAATGTTATTGGAAAAGTATAGGGACTGTTGTAGGGTTCAATGCAGCCTCTTTGTAGCAACTTATCTATCTCCTCGTTTATTATCTTTTGCATTGCAGGATTTCGTGATTGGTAACGGATCATTTTGATACGATGTTCGTCGATATGGTAAGACCGGTTACAGTTTCAAACTTAGCTAGCTCTACTTCTAGAAACTCTATTTGTGATCTACGGTTATTTTTGTTAATTTGGTTCGTTGAATTTTTAGATTTTGTTGCTTTGTGACTTCGTGGGCCCTTAATGGTGCACCCTGGTTTACTTTCAATGCTTTCGGTTGCTGTTTACGTTTATTTGTTGCTTTCGTCGCGGTTTTAGCGGGTGAATTATCTTTCGACGTGCTTGACGACGTTTTTGACGTAGTCAGTGACATGACATTAAGATTTGTGGTCGACACTGGTTTTGAGTTCGTAAGAACTGCTGAATAAGTAGAACTCCGGCTCGTATTTAACGTCCGAGCAGAATTATCTGGTATTACGTTATGGAAATCGTTTGTCACTGCTGATGAGGTTAATGTAATATACTACAACTAGGTAAAAGTATTCTCTTAGCAAGACCTGATGCTCGCCTTGGCTCCAAGGCGATAAAGCTATGTTCTATATTAGGGCCAGATTTTCCAAATTGTATAGATTGTCCGGCGCATGTAAACGAGGCATCAAACGCTAGTAAAAATCCAAATCCAAGAATTACATTTTCGCTGGTTCCTGGCATAATTTTAATTTCAATGATGCGACTCATGTTACCAAGCCGAACATTGCATTTGATAGCTTGTGTAATACGACGATGTGAACCATCTGCTAGAACTACATATGTTTTTGCACACTCTCTAATATCATTGGCTCCAAGTTGTTGTGCGTATGACCTACTAAGAAAACAACATGTGGCTCTGGTATCTACTAGAGCTGTAACTTCTATATCATTTATTAGTACTCTAGCGGTAAGTCGATTCTGAGCGCAGTTAAGGAATGAAATGTTGATATCGGTGTTTGTTGCCGGGATCCGACCACCCCTCATTGATTTCGGGCCCCCTGGCGTTTCCCTGTTGGTATTGTCGACGGCAGCAATCGATGGTGCGGATGCCGACCAGTCCACAATCCCAGCAGAATAACTTTTTCGGATTTTTATAGTTTCTTATTGTATGATCTAGGCCTGCACATCGATAACAAGCTGTTCTCACATCGATTCGTGTTTGTTGAGCAGTATTACTGGTAATACTGTAATTTGTATTCCTTACTGGGTGATTATTAACTATCTCGCGATTTGAAGGGCTCTCTTGCGGTCTTTGATTATATGTTCTATTATTCTTCCTTTGTTCATTGCTGTGGTTCCTAAAAAGTTCATGGTTTACTACTCTTTTATACTCACGCACTGGCTGTGTTCTTTGCGGGGTGTTCGGAATACACTCGCAGTCTCTCGCTAGTTCTATAAGTTCAGCTAGATTTTTGAAGTCATTGCGACGGATGTAATGGAGATATTTTGGAAGCGCATTACGAAATATCCATGTGAGCTTTTCATCCTCACTCATCATTGTGTGCCTCATTTTATTTTGAATGTCCAGTAAAAAGTTTTTGAATAGTTCGTTAGGATGTTGTTTTCGAGCACGCACCTCGTCTTCCACCCTTTCCAAATATCTAGGTGGTAAAAAGAATTTAAGAAAATCAGTTTTAAAACTTTTCCAATTGTCTCAGTGAACATTGTTATTACGAAACCATGACAGCGCGTTATCCCGTAGAAATTGTGGCATTGCTGCTGATAAAGCGTGTACGTCTAGGCCATAAGTTTCGGCCATTTCCACAAGTCGTTCTATTAACGTGAATGGGTCAGGGCCGCCGTTGTACGTGATACCTCACTTCCTCACCGTTTCCATGACCATCCTTTTGCCTGCACTAGAAGGTTTCTCCGCGCTAGTTGGTTCCTCGATGAATACTTTTTTGTTACTTTTCATCGGACTTACTACTGTCTTAATTGTGTTTGTATCTTCATCATCGTCGTCGTCGGATTCGCGGTTCTCACTTCCGGCATCGGATTCTTTGTTAAGGGATGTTGACTCAGAAGTGGTTGGACCCTCATGATAGGCCTGGATCATTAACAGTCGTTTGAGTTCATCCGCAGGATGCGTTGTTGCCAAAAATTTCTTGAAACGTTGGCGAAGTTCTTCTACAATGCCGTTTGTGTCAATGCCAAATTCTTTCAAATAAGCGATGAGTTCCTCCTTTCGTAGAGGGTACACCCATGTAGTACGAAACTCGATACTCGACATGGTTAATTATTATTAGTTTTGGGTTTGGTATAGTATAGTTTGGTATAGTATACATATAATTGATGTAAATTTAATCCAAAGGCGATAAAACTGTGTTCTTTTTTTTTCGATGTAAATGTTATACGCGGATTTTTTTTTTCACAGCTGGTGAAAGTGATTGCTTATACGTAAAGGTTAACGCATTCGGATATAACGATATGATATGCACGGGTCTATGGCTGAGTGACGTTGTAAATACTTATTGTTAGGTGGTTGGTAAAATACCCGTTGAAGCAATGTAAAGATGTAAGGCTGTTTTTATTTATATATGTATATATATATTTTTCCAAGATATATTCGTCCACACTTCTGATTGTATTTATTGTCACCTATTGTTCTATACTCATAAATTTCTCTTTAATTTAATTTTTATAACTTCTCTTTTTTTTTCAACACTTGTCCCACTGTAACATCGGTATGTATATTTTATTTGTTTTATGTGCACTTGTGTATGTATGTTTTCGCACTACTTTATTTTTTTGTTTGCGCACATTCTTTTCATATGTAGGTATGTATTTACATTCACTTGCATGTATATTCACTTTATATGTGAAATATGATATGCGCGTGTGTATATGCTTATGTTAAATAAAACATTTCACTTTTCTGATTTTTCCGTATTATAAAACATTATAAAACATTACAATTTAATTTTTTTTTTCAAATTTTCCTTTATAAACATTTCCATATCAATAAATTTTAAGATATACATCCTTTCTAATTTTTTTTCCACAAGAACTTTTAGGTTTTACTTATTTTGCAAACACCATAATAATATAAGTAGGTATAGTCGGTTATAATTAGATATAATTTGTAAGTATAATTTTAATAGGGAGCACTCCAACTAACCTTTTTCCTATTATTTTTTTTTGGATATTGTACAGATATATAGTTACTACTTTACACTTTTCCCTTTTGAATTTATATATTGATTAATTTAATTTAGATTTCTTTTTTTTTTTCTTGTAATTCACATAAGCTCTTTAAATCTTACTTTTAGACATAATCATATATATAGTAAATTTTAAGTTTAGATTTTTAGGTACATTTATTACCTTCACAGGATTTTTTTTTTTCTTATAAGGATTATATGAAAAAACGTGTTTGATTCGGTTGACATACAGAAAACGAATGAAATATATTTTCTTTAGTTCAGTATACATACAAGAATAATAATAGCATGTTTATTCAAACATAGTATTTCTTAACATTTTTCCTATTCTGCGCAGATATATAAATTTATATTTTATATATAAATTAATTTTTTTTTCATGTTTTAAATTTTCCGTGGTTATGTAACCATTTAACTCACACTTTGAATACATACATGTTAATGATTTTCTGTTTGTCAAAAAAAAAAAAAAAAACAAAACAACATGAACATTGTTCGAACATGATCAAACATTCAGCTATTGATTTTAGTGCACAGGTTAATTTGTTGTTGTCTTTTAATTAGCTTAAGTGCATAACCTTGAATTTTTTTTTCTTGAATTCTTTTGAAACGTAATTTGCGGGATCTTAATAATGTATGTTTAAGTGAATGTTCTCAGGTGGATTTTGTTTTTGGCAAAATTATTTGCGGTTTTTTTTTTTCTTTTTATGTATATTTGTACATGCTTCAATGTTAATCGAAGATTATGCACGAATGTACAATTGTTTTATTAACCAAAGAGAATTTTAAGTACAGTAATGCATATGGTCAAATAATGCATGTAACCAAGGACAAGTATATGTGACTTTTGGTCACCGCACGATAAAAACAGATGGAAATTCCGTCAGACCGAAAATCTATGTACTTAGTGACCCTCTATGGCGGTCTTTTCAGGACGAGCGTCCCTGCTCGGGCGCCAATGTAACGAGATTTTCCTTTCCTCTGGCACGTCGGACCAGGGTATCCCGCCCATTAATTTATAATGAAGGACGCTCTTTAAAATTTATAATATTTCACAGAGTAGGTTTTATTTCCGTTTCTTTACTTCAAGTACATGTGTATAGTTTTACGTATTAACGTTTTATATATGAGACTTCTGTTTTAAAAATAAGTCCGTATAATTCGATGTTACTCTTGGTATCTTTAACCATACAGCCCCACTCACCACGTTGACAAATTAGTTAAGATAACCCAACCAGGCTTTACACCAAGTGTGTAGAAGCTAGGATTACACCCTTCATAACAAAACTTACTTCTGTGGAATATTCACCAGGTCTACCACCGCGTGTAACCTGGTAGTTAAAATAAATTTTATCTACGTTGTCTTAGTACACTACGAGGAGTGCATCGAGTGGCGTTTATAGCTATGACTTACGTATACGGCACGACTATGAACCACGTTGTTAATTATTTTCTCAACCAAAGTCGATGTTAACTGCTTGCTAGCTGGTGAAAGAAGAGAGCGATCGAACGTCGATCACTTATAAGAAAGCTCGGGTCTTCTATGAATATTGGAATATCGTAAATATATTCCAATTAGACTTGATGAGGTGGCAGTTGAGAAGGTGTAACCTTCCCTCAACATCAACCCTGTGAAACTCTTTGTCATCTCTAACGTACTTATATATGTAACCTTTTTATATTATTATATTGTTATGGATGAGATGTATGGTAATACAAAAAGGAGTATAGTTATTAAACTCTTTTGTTACTTTATTATTTTTGTTATGATCAATAATTGTGGTCGTCGCGCAACGCGCTAATTCAGAATCCCGCGAATCGCAGGGTATTTCACAAGTATTGATTTTATGTTTTCAATAATATGTTATATGTCAAGTTGAGTTTTTAGTCTGTTTTTATTTGAAAAATTTGTCTTCTTATATATTAAAATTATTACAAAGAATTGATTAGTAAGCATAAACTTAAACTAGGTTATTTTAATCGGAAGTGAGTGTGAGTGTTATGTATGTGTGTCAGGTGTGTTACAATTACAATTTTTATTAAAGTTAAGGTCAGTAACAATACAGTTACAATTTCTATTAAAGTTAAGGTTAGTAAGAATATAATTACAATTTCTATTAAAGTTAAGGTCAGAATGAGAATACAATTACAATGAAATTAAATCATACTTAAGAGCAGGTGTGCATTATTTTATTTGCACACTACACCCTTATCCTACAAAAAGAAAAAAAAAATTTTTTTTTTTTCTGTTTAAACAGAAAAACATTTTTTTTTGTTTATATTAAAAATAGTTTATGTTTAATGTATTTAAAATGTATCAAAATTAGAATTTAATATTAACTATTCTACGATTCTTATTATATTCTTATTTTATATGGTTTTAGTAAATTATTGTGAAACTTTTTTAACGTATCATTTATTTTGATGGTGGAATTTACACCATTTCTAGCGATTATTTGGTATGGACCAATATATGGTTTGTCATTTTTTCGTCTAATCATGTTCTTCAATAATACGTAGTCTCCTACTTTCAAGTTTAAAGGTTTGCTTTCTTTAACGTCATTGTTTAGTGTTCTTTTACTTTTCTCATTTTCTAAGAATTCTTTTGCTTTCTGTGTAGAAAATTTTATTTTGGCTTTTAATTCACTATAATAATCCTCTAAATTTTTATTTGTTTCATTTATATCAATGTTATCATTTGGCATATAGGCTGTTTTTCCAAATACTAATTCATAGGGTGTGTACCCAGTTGTTACGTGTGGGGTAGTGTTATATGCAAAACAGTAATATGGTACCCTTTTATCCCAATTGTTATTTTCTGCAAATGACAACATATATTCATTCATGACACGATGATTTCTTTCAACAGAGCCTAAAGTTTGATGATGGTAAGGGGTTGAAAATATTTGTTGAACTTTGAGTAGTTCACATACGTTTCTCAGTAATTCATTTGTAAATTCAGTTCCTCTGTCTGATTTTAGTATCTTGAAATGACCATATTTTAGTAATCCTTGTTCAACAATTGTTTTAGCTATTGTTTTAGCATCCTTACTCTGTATTGGACATGCTATTATATATTTTGTCAGTTCACATTGCATGGTGAGTATATACCTAAATCCATTGGCTATTCTTAATGGTCCTACTGTGTCAATTTCTACAACTTCAAAGCTTGTAGTGGGTGTGCTTGTTATAATTTGAGGTTCTTTTACATGTTTTATTTGTTTATTTATCATACACTCTTTATAATTATTCACGAAATTCTTAATCATTTTATTCATATTTTTCCATAGATACCTTTGTTTAAGTTTTAGGAGCGTTTTTCTAACTCCTAAATGTCCGCCGTGTGGACTATTATGATATTCATTTATTAGTTTAAACTGTATTAATTTATCATTAATCGTTCGAGGGTTTTTAAACAATATAATAATCAATTTTTGGGCATTATTATTTATCTTATTTAATTTTTCATTAACTTTTCTTTTAAAATCATTTTCATTTATGATTTTAAATATATCATCATTTTTATTTAATGCTATAGCAAATATTTTCTCTTTAATCAATCTTGATGTCAGTTTATCCATAATAGAATCGAAATTCGGTGGATTTTCACTGCATCGCAATAGTATATCTTTTTCATTTATATCTATACTAACTTTCTTCTTTGTTTTGTTTTTGCCCTTGATGAATTCAATTTTTAATTTCTTTAATTTATTTATGTCAGACATTGAAGTACAATCCCAAATATGAAGTTGATCAGGCTTCGGTTGGTTAGTACAATTTGTATGGTTAATATCATTATTCTTGTTATTATTATTATCTTTAGCGTTATCTGCTATCCTTTCATTATTCATCATTTTTAACTTTTGCCCTCTTGTCATTACATTTATCTTCTTAGGTATCATGTCTTTTAACATATCAGTATCTATTTTAATCCGTGATAAAGCGTCAGCATTTGTATTATTACTTCCTTTTTTATATATTACTGTAAAATTATAATCACATAATTCCATTCTAATGCGCGTCATTTTGGATGATGGGTTATTGTGATTGAATAATGACACTAGTGGTCTATGGTCTGTAATAACCACGAATTTACGACCGTATAGGTATGGTCTGAAAAATTTAATACCCCAATGAATAGCGAGCAATTCTTTTTCTATTATGGGTTTGTTTATGTCATGCTTTGAAAGGGTAGTGCTTGTATATGAAATTGGTAAATCGTGTCCAATTTCTCCTTGTGATAATATGGCTCCTAATGCGTAATCTGAGGCATCTGTTGTCAGTATGAATGGTTTGTCAAAGTCAGGGTATTGTAGTATAGGGGGATTCATTAATTTTTGTTTTAAAGTTTCGAATGCTTTTTGGCATTCGTTTGACCATATAAATGGTTGATGCTTTTTTAATAAGGAGTTTAGACATTTTGCAATTTGTGCAAAATCTTTTATAAATCTTCTGTAGTAATTACAAAGTGCGGCGAATCGTCTTACTTCGTCTGCATTTTTGGGTGTGGGATAGTTTTTTATAACATTAAATTTTGATGGGTCAGTTTGTATACCGTTTTTGGTTATTAGGTGTCCAAGGTATATAATTTCAGGTCTCAAAAAATTGCATTTGCTGGCATTGAGTTTCAGGTTATATTTTTGTAATCTTGTAAAAACTCTTATTAGATTGTCGTTGTGATGTTTAAGTGTGCAGCCAAACATGATGATGTCGTCTACATAGAGAAATGCGCTAGAGTCTAGTCCGCTTAAGGCTATTGTGAGCATCCTTTGAAAGCTGTTTGATGAAATTTTGAGACCGAAAGGTAGTCGTTTGAATTGGTAATGTCCTTTGTTCGTTGAAAAGGCTGTTAGAGGTCTGAAGTTTTTGTCTAAATTGATTTGGTGAAATGAACTCGTCATATCTAGAGTAGAAAAGTATTTAGCTCTTCTCAATTTGTCAAGAACGTCTTCCAGTCTGGTAAGTGGAAATTTGTCGTTTACTAATTTGTCATTTAATTTTCGAAAATCTACTACAAGACGCCATTTTTGTGTGTTGTCAGTTGTCTTTTTAGGTACTATTAGTAAGTGTGAGTTATACGGGCTTACTGAAGGTTCTACTATGTCATCGTCAATTAATTTCTGCACTTGTTTATTAATTTCTTCAGTTTGTGTGTTGTGGTAGTCGATAATTTTTGATGTATACTGGAGTATCTGGAGTATGGAGTGTCTTTTGTCTGAAGTTTCTGTGTATAAAAGTTATTTGTCGTGAGTTTTTCTCCGTCTAAGTGAAATATATCTTGAAAATTTTTGAATATCTCTATTAATGAGTTCTTAGCAATTTTGTCCTCTTGATTTATATTTATGGTGTTTAGTAGTCTGTTTAATCGTTCTTTAGTAGCCTTGTTTTGTGGCCTCGCATTAAGTATATGGTAATTTTGAAGAGGCTCTAATTGTACATTAATATTTTTAAGGTTTATGGTTTGTGCTGTTGTATTTAAAATTCTAACGTGTTTTATCCCATTACGTGGAATTATACAATTTGCTAAAAACACTCCTTTTTGAAAGTCCTTATTTAAGATAAGTGAATCCTCTTTTAATTTTATTTTTATTGGATGTATTATCTCTGATCTGGGTGGTATTGAGATAATTTTGGGTTTGTTAGTTTCCATTGGTAGTACGATATCTTCATTATTTGTATGGATATCCATAGTCATTGTTTCGAAGTCCAGTTTGCACAGGCAATCTCTTAAGAAATCAATTCCTAATATTCCATCTGTGGATATTGGGTAATTGTCCTCCACCACATGGAATTCATGCGTTAGTTCTGTTTGTCCTACTTGTAATTGTATAAATATTGTTCCAATAGTATGTATAGTTTCTGTAGTTATTCCACTTAGATTGTATATATTGTTTATTAGGTTAGCTTTTGTGATATGTAATATGTAAGATTTTATTACTGAAATATCTGCTCCTGTATCAACTAGTAATCTTATAGTTTTATTTTGCTTAGTCTGAAGTATAACATAGAAAGTGTTTCTATTAGATATATTGAGAATTTTATGTGTGTTTATACGCCAGTGATGGTGTCGTCCACCACCAGCGGTATTCCGTTTCCCTGGTTCTGTATAACGTTTAAGTATCTTCTTCTATTATTTTGATTGATGTTAGGTATTTGGGGGTATCTGGGATTGTTTTGCATGTTCGCATTCTGCCGAAAATTATTTTGTTTTGCATATTTCTTATATTATTGTTTTGCATGTTAGGATAATACCTGGAATCATTGTTTTGCATGTTAGAGTTGTGTCTGAAATTGTTGTATGTGTTTATGGGTGGCGTTCTGTTATTGAATGTGGGGTTTCGGTTTCTTTGTGTAAAATTTCTTTGAGTGTTGAAATTTCTCTGGTTATTGGTCCAGTATGAATTTTGGGGGGTGTATTGGAATTTGTTTCGTGTTTTGTTTGTTCTATTGTTCTGATTGTTTATTCTAAGTATTTGAGATTTATTTTGAAAGCCATGGTCTTTTTCCAATTCTAGAGCTAAGTTGACTGCTTGGGTTAAGAATTGTAGTTGTGCAGCGAATAGGGTCTGTTTGTACCTTTCATCGATGCCCTTTTTGAATACTGTGAGAGCATAACTATCATTCATTTTCGTTATAACCTTCCGTTCAACTGTTGTTGCTGTGTCTCCCAATTCTTGTATTTGCAAGTCATTTAATTGGTTTATCAGGTTTATTATTTTGTCTCTGTAATTTTCAACACTGCCACGTTGTTGTAAGGTGTTGAGTGTGTTCTGTAGAGTAGGTATTTTGTGTGGGTTTTTAAATGTATTTTTAATGGAGGTGTACAGTTCTTCTAATGTGTTTGGTGTTTGTATTAGGCCTATAGCAGTTTTCACTTTTTGTGATAATTTGATATGATAAACAAATTCCAGTAAGTCTGCTTTACCGTTTTCGGATAGATTTTTAGACAGTATTTCTACAAATTTGCAGAAGTTCGATCCTCCTTATAATAGTGAAATCTGTTCCTTTAAAATCTTAGTTCCGTCGTCAGCATTTGATATTTTCCTCGATAAGAAGTCCTGGCCTAATGGTGCACTGGTTAAGGAGTTTATTCCTCGCAGAAAGTTAAATCGTCCGGTTACGCTAAATCAATCAGTCGCT
The DNA here is from genome assembly GCA_963971445.1 of Ornithomya chloropus. NCBI lineage: Eukaryota > Metazoa > Arthropoda > Insecta > Diptera > Hippoboscidae > Ornithomya > Ornithomya chloropus. The sequence goes on from OZ020531.1 coordinate 2,023,634, forward strand.
GTGTCAAAAAACTAAGTAATAAGCCATATATTCTTTATCAAAATGTCCGTGGGCTTAATACCAAGCTTCGTGATACATTTTTGGCCTCTATTAGTTGTGTACATCATATTGTGGTATTTACTGAAACTTGGCTGAAGCCAAAGGTTAACGATTTTGAAATTTTTTCTACTGAGTATTCGGTTTTTAGAGCTGATAGAAAGCTTAAGAAGGGTGGTGGTGTGCTAGTAGCCGTTCATAGTTCTTTACCTGCAAGGTTAGTTGCGTCCACTGATACAGAGTTTATTTGTGTAAGTGCGTCTTATGGTGAGCCTAAGTTATATATAGCGTGTTCATATATTCCACCTTTGTCTGATGTGTCAATCTATTTAGAACATCTTAGAATGGTACAAGTCATACTCCACAGTCTGAGGAATATTGACAAATTAATTGTTCTAGGAGATTTTAACCTACCCAATGTCATGTGGTATTTTAACGAAGACCTTGGATATTTTACACCTACCTCGTATCCGTCTATTTTTAATGATTATTTTGATTTAATTTGTGAACTTTCTCTGTTTCAACTTAATTCAATTTATAATAGTAATAATAAATTATTGGATTTGATTTTTTCAAGTGACACTAATATAAAGGTTTCGCGTTCGTTACCTTTTGTGTAGCCTGAGGATCATTACCACCCTACATTGTTATTAATCTTAGGTGAGTTCGGTAGTGGTTTTATCAATAGACCACGAGATACCTTACATTACCTTCAATATTGCAAAACGGACTATATTAAACTTTGTAATGTTTTATCTACTTTTGCGTGGGACCTTGACTACAATAATATCGACGAGTCCTTAAATTATGTTTACAATGCTTTATCTTACGCTATTTCCTTGTCCGTTCCGATCAGACGTTTCAATTTCAATTATAACCCCCTTTGTCCAGTTTGGTTTAATGCTAATCTTAAATATGTCCGTAATAAAAAGAGTAGATTGTTTAAAAAGTTTAAGCGTAGTGGTTCACTTGTGGATTATACTAGATACTCTTCTATGAGAAGGTATTTTAATGCTTTGAAAAATAAATGCTACTCGGAGTATATTAGTTTAATAAAGTATAAACTGTATTCTGATCCCAAGACATTTTTTCGCTTTGTTGATTCTAAAAGAAAAGTTAGGAACTTTCCGTCCGTAATGTGCTACGAAAATTGTGAATCATCAGACGCATCTGTGATTGCTAATTTATTTGCTGACTTTTTTGAAAAGAATTATTCTCGTTCTTATATTTCATCCGATAATTACCCATTTCCAATAAGTTCGTTTGATATTTTTCCGCAAATCATATTATCTGGGGATGATGTACTTTCCTCCCTTTCTGCCCTAAAATTCTCCATGGTCCGGATGGACTCCCCTCTTGTGTTCTTCGGAACTGTGCTCCTTTACTGTATATTCCGCTAACGCATATATTTAATAATAGTCTGAGTCAAGGATATTTTCCCTCCATCTGGAAAAACAGCCATATTTTACCATTGTATAAAAATGGCTCGAGGGAGAATGTCGAGAACTACAGAGCCATTGCTAAACTAAGCGTCATACCAAAATTATTTGAATCATTAATAGCTAAGAGTCTTAAGTCAGCGATTAGATCAGTACTCTCACCTTGCCAACATGGTTTTACCCAGGGTAAATCAACCTCAACAAATTTGTTGGAATTTACACATTATATATGTCAAGCGTTCTCTGATTTTAAACAAACGGACGTAATTTTTACGGATTTTTCAAAAGCATTTGATACAGTGGATCACAGTGGATCTTTTAACGTTTAAACTTCGACGTTTGGGCTTTCCGGACAACTTTGTTCGCTGGTTCTATTCTTACCTTACCAACAGATCTCAATGTGTGTCATTTAATCGTTGCCTGTCGAGGGAAATCGTTGTTACGTCAGGAGTACCACAAGGTAGTCACTTGGGGCCACTTTTATTTGCGCTATTTGTTAATGACCTTCCCACGTCAGTTCGTAGCTCTAAAGTCTTGATGTTTGCTGACGATGTTAAGCTTTATTATCGGATTGATTCTCCGGGTTCTATTGTTACTCTTCAGTCTGACCTTTCGAGCTTGGCTAAATGGTGCGTTGTTAACGGAATGCTTTTGAATTTAAATAAGTGTAAAAAGATGTCATTTAACTGGGTTACTGCCATTCCGTCTGATTACTATATCTATAATAACTTGCTTGCTAGTGTTGATTCTTTTAAAGATTTAGGTGTTCTACTTGATTCAAGACTGAAGTTTAATTTACACATTGAAGCCTCGGTGAATAAGGCTAAGTCGTTATTAGGGTTCGTTAAAAGGTGGTCTAAGGAATTTACCGATCCTTATATTTGTAAAAGGCTTTACACTGCTCTAGTGAGACCAGTTTTGGAATATGCATGTGTTGTCTGGACTCCAAGTTATAGATGTCAGATTGATTTGTTGGAGTCAGTCCAAAGAAATTTTCTCATTTTTGCCCTTCGTGGACTAGGCTGGGACACTCGTCGCTCTCTCCCTCCTTATGAAAGTAGGCTGTTACTTATTAATTTGCCATCGCTTGAAAAAAGGCGTACCATGTTGAGCGTCATATTCATGGTTAAGTTAATTCGTGGCACTATATCGTCTCCTTTCTTGTTAGAGAATATTCCGTTTAATGTACCAAGTAGGTCAACTCGCCATTATATTCCTATAAAACTAACGCATTGTCGTACAAACTATCAGCTGTTTGGTCCGTTCAGAGTCCTGTGTAAATCATTTAATGAAAATTATTTTTTATTTGATCCGTCCGTTGACTCAGTTGACGTTATAAGGAATTACTTACTTAATCTACCAAACTATTAGAATCATTGGTCCTTAACCAATAGTTTTTTCTTTTTATATGTACTTATAGCACTTTTATTACTTTGTTGTTATTTTTATATATTAATTGATTTTATAATATCCTTTTGCCTCATTAATTGTAACCTTTAGTTGTAAGCTTAATATTAAGTTTAGCATATATTCCGTTTCCCTGGTTCTGTATAACGTTTAAGTATCTTCTTCTATTATTTTGATTGATGTTAGGTATTTGGGGGTATCTGGGATTGTTTTGCATGTTCGCATTCTGCCGAAAATTATTTTGTTTTGCATATTTCTTATATTATTGTTTTGCATGTTAGGATAATACCTGGAATCATTGTTTTGCATGTTAGAGTTGTGTCTGAAATTGTTGTATGTGTTTATGGGTGGCGTTCTGTTATTGAATGTGGGGTTTCGGTTTCTTTGTGTAAAATTTCTTTGAGTGTTGAAATTTCTCTGGTTATTGGTCCAGTATGAATTTTGGGGGGTGTATTGGAATTTGTTTCGTGTTTTGTTTGTTCTATTGTTCTGATTGTTTATTCTAAGTATTTGAGATTTATTTTGAAAGCCATGGTCTTTTTCCAATTCTAGAGCTAAGTTGACTGCTTGGGTTAAGAATTGTAGTTGTGCAGCGAATAGGGTCTGTTTGTACCTTTCATCGATGCCCTTTTTGAATACTGTGAGAGCATAACTATCATTCATTTTCGTTATAACCTTCCGTTCAACTGTTGTTGCTGTGTCTCCCAATTCTTGTATTTGCAAGTCATTTAATTGGTTTATCAGGTTTATTATTTTGTCTCTGTAATTTTCAACACTGCCACGTTGTTGTAAGGTGTTGAGTGTGTTCTGTAGAGTAGGTATTTTGTGTGGGTTTTTAAATGTATTTTTAATGGAGGTGTACAGTTCTTCTAATGTGTTTGGTGTTTGTATTAGGCCTATAGCAGTTTTCACTTTTTGTGATAATTTGATATGATAAACAAATTCCAGTAAGTCTGCTTTACCGTTTTCGGATAGATTTTTAGACAGTATTTCTACAAATTTGCAGAAGTTCGATCCTCCTTATAATAGTGAAATCTGTTCCTTTAAAATCTTAGTTCCGTCGTCAGCATTTGATATTTTCCTCGATAAGAAGTCCTGGCCTAATGGTGCACTGGTTAAGGAGTTTATTCCTCGCAGAAAGTTAAATCGTCCGGTTACGCTAAATCAATCAGTCGCTGTGTCAAAAAACTAAGTAATAAGCCATATATTCTTTATCAAAATGTCCGTGGGCTTAATACCAAGCTTCGTGATACATTTTTGGCCTCTATTAGTTGTGTACATCATATTGTGGTATTTACTGAAACTTGGCTGAAGCCAAAGGTTAACGATTTTGAAATTTTTTCTACTGAGTATTCGGTTTTTAGAGCTGATAGAAAGCTTAAGAAGGGTGGTGGTGTGCTAGTAGCCGTTCATAGTTCTTTACCTGCAAGGTTAGTTGCGTCCACTGATACAGAGTTTATTTGTGTAAGTGCGTCTTATGGTGAGCCTAAGTTATATATAGCGTGTTCATATATTCCACCTTTGTCTGATGTGTCAATCTATTTAGAACATCTTAGAATGGTACAAGTCATACTCCACAGTCTGAGGAATATTGACAAATTAATTGTTCTAGGAGATTTTAACCTACCCAATGTCATGTGGTATTTTAACGAAGACCTTGGATATTTTACACCTACCTCGTATCCGTCTATTTTTAATGATTATTTTGATTTAATTTGTGAACTTTCTCTGTTTCAACTTAATTCAATTTATAATAGTAATAATAAATTATTGGATTTGATTTTTTCAAGTGACACTAATATAAAGGTTTCGCGTTCGTTACCTTTTGTGTAGCCTGAGGATCATTACCACCCTACATTGTTATTAATCTTAGGTGAGTTCGGTAGTGGTTTTATCAATAGACCACGAGATACCTTACATTACCTTCAATATTGCAAAACGGACTATATTAAACTTTGTAATGTTTTATCTACTTTTGCGTGGGACCTTGACTACAATAATATCGACGAGTCCTTAAATTATGTTTACAATGCTTTATCTTACGCTATTTCCTTGTCCGTTCCGATCAGACGTTTCAATTTCAATTATAACCCCCTTTGTCCAGTTTGGTTTAATGCTAATCTTAAATATGTCCGTAATAAAAAGAGTAGATTGTTTAAAAAGTTTAAGCGTAGTGGTTCACTTGTGGATTATACTAGATACTCTTCTATGAGAAGGTATTTTAATGCTTTGAAAAATAAATGCTACTCGGAGTATATTAGTTTAATAAAGTATAAACTGTATTCTGATCCCAAGACATTTTTTCGCTTTGTTGATTCTAAAAGAAAAGTTAGGAACTTTCCGTCCGTAATGTGCTACGAAAATTGTGAATCATCAGACGCATCTGTGATTGCTAATTTATTTGCTGACTTTTTTGAAAAGAATTATTCTCGTTCTTATATTTCATCCGATAATTACCCATTTCCAATAAGTTCGTTTGATATTTTTCCGCAAATCATATTATCTGGGGATGATGTACTTTCCTCCCTTTCTGCCCTAAAATTCTCCATGGTCCGGATGGACTCCCCTCTTGTGTTCTTCGGAACTGTGCTCCTTTACTGTATATTCCGCTAACGCATATATTTAATAATAGTCTGAGTCAAGGATATTTTCCCTCCATCTGGAAAAACAGCCATATTTTACCATTGTATAAAAATGGCTCGAGGGAGAATGTCGAGAACTACAGAGGCATTGCTAAACTAAGCGTCATACCAAAATTATTTGAATCATTAATAGCTAAGAGTCTTAAGTCAGCGATTAGATCAGTACTCTCACCTTGCCAACATGGTTTTACCCAGGGTAAATCAACCTCAACAAATTTGTTGGAATTTACACATTATATATGTCAAGCGTTCTCTGATTTTAAACAAACGGACGTAATTTTTACGGATTTTTCAAAAGCATTTGATACAGTGGATCACAGTGGATCTTTTAACGTTTAAACTTCGACGTTTGGGCTTTCCGGACAACTTTGTTCGCTGGTTCTATTCTTACCTTACCAACAGATCTCAATGTGTGTCATTTAATCGTTGCCTGTCGAGGGAAATCGTTGTTACGTCAGGAGTACCACAAGGTAGTCAATTGGGGCCACTTTTATTTGCGCTATTTGTTAATGACCTTCCCACGTCAGTTCGTAGCTCTAAAGTCTTGATGTTTGCTGACGATGTTAAGCTTTATTATCGGATTGATTCTCCGGGTTCTATTGTTACTCTTCAGTCTGACCTTTCGAGCTTGGCTAAATGGTGCGTTGTTAACGGAATGCTTTTGAATTTAAATAAGTGTAAAAAGATGTCATTTAACTGGGTTACTGCCATTCCGTCTGATTACTATATCTATAATAACTTGCTTGCTAGTGTTGATTCTTTTAAAGATTTAGGTGTTCTACTTGATTCAAGACTGAAGTTTAATTTACACATTGAAGCCTCGGTGAATAAGGCTAAGTCGTTATTAGGGTTCGTTAAAAGGTGGTCTAAGGAATTTACCGATCCTTATATTTGTAAAAGGCTTTACACTGCTCTAGTGAGACCAGTTTTGGAATATGCATGTGTTGTCTGGACTCCAAGTTATAGATGTCAGATTGATTTGTTGGAGTCAGTCCAAAGAAATTTTCTCATTTTTGCCCTTCGTGGACTAGGCTGGGACACTCGTCGCTCTCTCCCTCCTTATGAAAGTAGGCTGTTACTTATTAATTTGCCATCGCTTGAAAAAAGGCGTACCATGTTGAGCGTCATATTCATGGTTAAGTTAATTCGTGGCACTATATCGTCTCCTTTCTTGTTAGAGAATATTCCGTTTAATGTACCAAGTAGGTCAACTCGCCATTATATTCCTATAAAACTAACGCATTGTCGTACAAACTATCAGCTGTTTGGTCCGTTCAGAGTCCTGTGTAAATCATTTAATGAAAATTATTTTTTATTTGATCCGTCCGTTGACTCAGTTGACGTTATAAGGAATTACTTACTTAATCTACCAAACTATTAGAATCATTGGTCCTTAACCAATAGTTTTTTCTTTTTATATGTACTTATAGCACTTTTATTACTTTGTTGTTATTTTTATATATTAATTGATTTTATAATATCCTTTTGCCTCATTAATTGTAACCTTTAGTTGTAAGCTTAATATTAAGTTTAGCATATATTATTTTTAATTTTATTCTAAGTTGTTCCAGAGGTTGTTGTTGTTGTTGTTGTTGCTGATGCTGCGGCCAGTGTTGTTATTTTATTTATAAAAAATTTTATTTTTATTTTCTTATTTATATAACTATATAAATATATATTAGTTGAAAATTGGTTTTGTAACTAATAGAATAAATAATAATAATTAAAAAAAGTTTTCAACTTCTTCAAATTTGCCAGAAAAGGTGGGCAATTTTTTCATTGCCAATTCCATATTAAAAGCCATTTTAAAATTTTCTAACTGTTCTTCAAAATTTTGTTTCAGACTAATGTAGGTATTTTTAAATTGTTCCTTCAGTTCTAGAGGTATTTTCTCTTGATCTAGTTTTCTAAATTGGTCTTTTAGTGTTTCTAATTCTACCAATTTGTTTTCAATCGTTTCTTCTTTGTACGGACGACTGGGCGTTTTCCTTAAATTTATTTCAATTTTTAAAAGGTTTTGTAATAATTCAGTCGATTGGTCCATACGAAAATTGTTTACAAAAAAAAAAGTGGTAAAAATTGAAATTGCTTAACTTATGTATCAAAGAGAAGTGTTACATTAAATGTGTGTATATTTACATATTATTTTCATATGTATATTTTTATTTTATTTTATTTGGTTATTCATTTTTTTTTGTAGATAAATATACTAATTTGTGAAGATAAGATATATTATAGCAAAATAAATTTTGTTTTTGGTTTTATACATTGGACAAACTTATGGCTTTATTTAATTTTGAATATGAACTGGCAATTTCCCATGGACAACGGTAGCCGAAAATATACTGCCTTCACTGTTCCCGGAAAGGGCCTTTATCAATGGAAGGTGATGCCATTCGGGCTGCATACAGCCCCTGCAACCTTCCAACGACTACTTGACCAAATCATCAGCCCGGACTTAGAACCGAGAGCATTCGCCTACTTGGATGACAACATTGTGATTGGTCGAACTCTCGAAGAACATATGGAGAACCTACGCGAAGTATTTCAGCGATTAAGAAACGCAAACCTAAAAATAAACACCGAGAAGTGCGAGTTTTTCAAAAGGGAACTGAAGTATTTGGGACATATCGTCACCAATCGTGGGATAAAAACCGACCCAGCCAAAATATCAGCAATAGCAAATCTCAAACCACTAAGGAACATTCCAGAGTTGAGAAGCTCCTTGGGCATCACGTCATGGTATAGACGCTTCGTCCCATGTTTTGCAGACATCTCGCAACCACTGACGGCCTTATTAAAAAAGGGAAGGCACTGGAAGTGGACAGATATCCAGCAGGAAGCATTCGAGACGCTTAAAAGGAGGCTAACGGAGGCTCCGGTACTCACATGTCCCGATTTCAATAAAACATTTGTCTTGAAAACAGATGCCAGTAACGTTGGCCTCAGTGCTGTGTTGACCCAACAAACGACGGAAGGAGAGAAGGTCATCGCCTACGCCAGTAGACATCTAAATAAGGCGGAAAAGAACTACAGCGTTACTGAACGGGAATGCTTAGCTATTGCATGGGGAATTCGTAAAATGCGCCCCTATTTAGAGGGCTATAAATTCAATGTAATCACCGACCACCTGTCATTAAAATGACTTAATTCGATCAACAGCCCCACCGGGAGACTAGCCAGATGGGCCCTTGAATTACAACAGTATAACTTCGAAGTAACGTATCGAAAGGGCAAAAGCAATGTAGTCGCGGACACACTATCCCGACAGCCAGAAGAAACCTGCGCTACCACTACGGACGCCACCAGTCTCCCCTACGACGGAAAAACCTGCTCATGGCTACAAAAGAGGAGGACGGAAGTCCAAGCGAATCCAGGAAAGTACCCAGACTATGCTCTTATGAACAACCAATTATATCGGCACATCCCAACGCAACATAATGGGGCTGAAGGAGGCGACACCTGGAAACTATGTGTACCCACACCGTTGAGAAAACGAGTACTCGAAGAAAATCATGATGACTCCAGTGCAGGTCATCTTCGGAATACGAAAGACGACCGCCCGTATTACCGCACTCTATTATTGGCCTGGCATGTTCAGGGACATACGAAGATATGTCCTCCGGTGTAATGTGTGCCAAAGGTACAAGGTGAGTCATCAACGACCCGCGGGTCAAATGTTGACACAAATACGAGAGGAACCTTGGGCAACATTATGCATGGACTTCATAGGTCCCTTGCCCAGGTCAACGCACGGCAATACTATGCTATTGGTAATGGTGGATAAGTTTTCTAAATGGGTCGAATTGCACCCCATGAAGAAAGCAACAACCGATGGAGTTATTAAGGCCATAAGAGAAAATTTCATCGCACGCTTTGGGTCACCCAAGATTCTAGTATCTGATAACGGTACGCAGTTCGTGAGTAAAGCAATGCAACAGTACTTGGAAAAGATAGGGGTCAAACACCAAACTACGGCACCTTCCTCCCCACACGAGAATCCCACCGAGAGGGTCAACCGCACTTTAAAAATCATGTTGGCTCAACTTACCAAGCACGACCACCGAACGTGGGACGATAACCTACCTGAAATTACTCTGGCTCTTAATTCTAGTGTTTCCGACTCTACAAATCTGTCACCGGCATATATTCTATATGGGCGTGAACCACGTTTATTAGGCACTCTGTACAATGAAGTAACCACCGGCACGGGCACGCTACCAGTCAGCGTCAAGAATAAAACAAAAATAATGAATGAAATATGGAAATTAGTACAAAATAGTCTGGCAAAAGCATCCAAAGACCAAAGTCGACATTACAATCTGAGAAGACGATCATGGAAACCAAAAATTGGCGACCTAGTAATGACACGTCAACATCCATTATCAAAAGCAAACGAATACTTTGCAGCAAAGTTGGCACCAAAATTTGTTGGTCCATTCTCAGTGACAGGGTTTCCCTCAGCCGTAATCGTTGAAGTAGAAGGTTTCGGGCAGCGTAGAACGGTTCACGTAAAGGACCTCAAGCCATATTTTAATTCTAACTCTAAAGATTTCGATGAAGGCCTCGGCAACCAAGATAACACTAAATAAACTTTTCTTTCTCTTTTTTCCATCTAGAACAAAAAAAAAAAAATATATAAAAATAAAATATAAAAAAAATATATATATATATAAGCAACCGTTGCAAAGAAGAGCTGATGGCAAAAATCAATAAACAACGACGCACTATCTTCTTAAATAGCCCTCCCACAACCTCACGAAGTTTTCGAAGCGGTCAAACCCGGAAACGCAAAGCTAATACCAGAGGCACGGGAAGCATAAGCAAGGCACCAAACAATGATCCAACTATACGCAAGCGTGGCCGCACTAAGTTTATGATGGCACCACCCCGGAAACCGGCAACACAATTCATCCACTCATCGCCGATACCACCCGAAAGATGTGCAACACTGCGCCTGGCTTCCCCATCCTAGATACAAACACCGGAAGACACGATGGTTGCAGAATCCCCAAAGACGAGCAGCGAGCACGTTCAGACCAAGGAAGCCGACATCACCGAAGACTTATATCTATCCGAGGAATCTCTCGCCTGGGGCAAGCTATTTGGTCCACTCGACGTTCTAGTGAATACTTCAACCAACTCGCACCAGAGGTCTGAAGAAATGCTCCCTGACCCGAATGATCACAATGGCCAAGGAGTTCTGAATACAGAGGATGAGACAGGCCGTGAATGTTTGCAACACCACCCACCGTCACCAGAAGTGTCCGCCGAGCCAGTCGACGATGAACGTTCGAACATCCCCGACACGATCGAAATTGGGGACGATGTTTCCATATTGACCATTAGTAGTGACACAAATGATGATGATACCTGGAATGTACCGCCACCCCAACATAGCCATACTGAGGAACACAGACAAGACGATATGCCTACGCCACCACGCCGTCAGGAGATGTACGACTTTCACGTGTTTAAAAAAATTTTGGCAAATTCCCGTAACAAAACGGACTCAAAAAATTTTAACTTTTGGTACGCCGTGGGGTAGATTTAGTGCAGCGCCTGAAGTGTTCCAAGCTGTTATGACAAAACTGTTTTCGAACCAAAAGAACGTTAATATTGCTATGGACGATATCCTTATTCATGCTAAAACTATTGAGGAGTTACGCTCTACCACAAATAAGGTGTTACAGATCATAAAGGAAAACAGTCTTAAGCTTAACAAAAGCAAATGTTTATTTGAACAAAAATCAGTAAAATTTCTTGGACACGTACTTAGCGCTAGCGGCTTAACAGTAGACCCCGATAAAGTTGAAGCATTAAAGAGGCTCAAACCTCCAAACAACAAGAAGCAACTGCAGAGGCTTTTGGGAAAATTTACATATTTGAGCAAATTCATTAAGAATTTTTCTTCGCTTACAGCACCATTAAGAGAATTACTTTCCAAATCAACCAGCTTTTACTGGGATACAAATCAACAACAAGCCTTTGATAGAATTATTAAAGAAATATCAACGTCTCCAGTATTAAAACTGCAAGTGGATGCAAGTTCGTATGCATTAGGTGCAGTTTTGCTTCAACAAAGTCAACCAGTTGCTTATGCATCTAAATCGTTAACTAACGCACAAGCAAGGTACTCACAATTAGAAAAAGAAGCATTGGCTATTAATTTCGGCTGTGAAAGATTTCACGAATATATATGGGAAAAAGACATAATAATTGAAACCGACCATAAACCGCTTGAATCAATTTTTGCAAAACCAATACATGCTACGCCTGCACGGTTACAAAAAATCAGATTAAGTCTTCTCACCTATAATCCTAAAATTGTTTATATAGGTGCAATTGAACCAACTCTTTTCCATAAAGGTTAACAGGTGTTAAGCAGAACTAATGTACATGAACCATGGAAGCCTGCAACAGTTCAAAGTCAGGTCCATGACCATTCTTATATTATCAAGAATGATGAAGGTACGTTATCACGACGGAACAGCACCAACATACGCCCTACGGAGGCCACAGTCTACAATACACCTAATGTTGTAGCCGAAAGGCAACAGGTTACTAATCAGCAGCCGGCTACTAATTAACCTGTTCAACTGCATAGTGATGCTGGCAATGCTACTGCTACTAATCAACCTTTAAGACGATCACAAAGGACTCGAGCTGTTCCTGTAATATTGCAGTACACTTGAAGAAAGGGGATGAGAAGGTGTAACCTTCCCTCAACATCAACCCTGTGAAACTCTTTGTCATCTCTAACGTACTTATATATGTAGCCTTTTTATATTATTATATATTTCTGTCTTGTCAATGAATTATCAAAAAGTTGCTAATAAAACATAAGTAAGGTTAAAGCTTCACATTAACCTTCACAGCAGTGAGTGGGGTAGCCAGATGAACTTAATCTACTTAAAACTATTTACTTAAACTAGGTACTTAACCTAATATATGTTTAGCATCCACACATGCCGCTGTCAGATTTCTCTACTTTTTAAATATTGTGAAATACTTATTGTGAATACTTAATTTCTTAATTGCCTATGTATTGTGTGTGCAATGTTTGTGTGGCAATATTACTATCAATAGTGGGTATAAAAAGGAGTTATAGTGACTATAGTACAATAGTAGGAAATATGGTCTCGGGAAGTTTTTTGTAGATATTGATATGTTCTATAATATTGTAGAACATTTTTTTGTTTTAACATCAATACTTTCCGCAGCGCATACGATAAAAGATATATTATGACTAATTTTTTTACACCTTGGGTTAGTAATAGTAGAAATGTCCAGGGATCCTCGACATTTTTTGGCAATAAATATAGCCTATGTTACTCAGTGATAATGTAGCTTTCTAATAGCGAAAAAATTTTTGAAATCGGTCTAGTAGTTTTTGAGTTTACTCGTTACATACAAAAATACAAAAATACAAATCTTTCCTCTTTATAATATTAGTATAGATATATGGTTAATAGTTATATGATTTGAGGAATTAAACTTCGTTTTTGCACAATTTTACACAATTTTTCTTCACCAAAATTGTACATAAATGGTATCAAACTTTCCAGCTAATAACACAATTTAACAACACATCAAATGTCGAAACTGTTTAATAATTTTCTTTATTCCATACATGTTATAACGTTGTGAGAAAATGTTATTAAGTTTGTTCTTCCGTTTGCAACACCCAGAAGGAGGCGTCAGAGACCCTACAAAGTATATATATTCTTGATCAGCGTCAAAAACTGAGTCGATTTAGACATGTATGTCCGTGTGTCCGTCTGTTGTTGGCACTCTCATGGGCGTAAATTTTGAGATATTGAGCTGAAATTTTTTACAGACACTTTTAGTTTTTGCACGCAGATCGCTTTTTAAAATGGGCAAAATCGGTCAAGAGCCATGCCCACAATCGACAAAAAACTATTTTTCTGCCACAAAAATTGAGCTATAAACTTGAAATTTGGTATGTACTTCTATGAATATTAGCTTCACCGATATGCTAAAAATGGGCGTATTCGGATTACAGACACGCCCACAAATTATAAAAATCTTTATATCTGCCACAAAAGTTGACCTAGGAACTTAAAATTATAGGTAGGCGTATACATAGTTATCCCATCTACCGATGTGCCAAAAACGGGCGTGGTCGGATAACTGACACGCCCACAATTTAAAAAACCATATTTAACGTAAAAGTAGACTTGCATCCTGATACGTAATAAGTTCACTATTAGAGGGCGCAATATATATATATATATATTTGCCACGCCCTTTCGTGTAGAGGTGGAGGGTATTTAAGATTTGGTCTAACCCAAATTTAGTTTTTTTTAATGATTATTAGGAAGAAAATATAAAAAAAAAAATTATTTGGTTAATGTTTACAGGTATATATACACATACGTATACATATTTAATAATAAATTTTTAAGTAAATATTATGTGTGTAAAAAAAGGAAGAGTATAGAAAGGAGTCATTCAAAGGTAATATTAAATTTTCGAAGAAAAACAAAATATCGATAATTATTCAATAAAACATACCAAGGAAATAACATTAGACAGAGATAGAGAGAGAGAAAGACAGAGAGTATCACTTAACGATAATGAAAGGATCTCCATGCGAATCCATACCTATCTGTAAACAGTATAAACAGTTAACAGCTAATAATATTTTTGATTTCATGATAAACTAACTAAAAGAAGGATTGATTAAAAATTTGTCTCATTTTGATTGGTAGTATGTAGGTGTAGTACACTGCACACTTTTACAAATGTTAACAATTGTGTTTTTTCGGGGGAGATCTTATGTTATATGTAATAAAGATTTATGCGTATGTATGTGTCATGTTTTACGAATTAAAACTGTTACCCAAATAACAAACATTACATTTAATTATGCATAAAAATGTGTGATTTTTTTATACCCTCCACATGAGATGGGGATAAGATTTGCAATATCCAGAAGGAGACGTCATCGCAGATAATGGACACGCCCACAATCCACAAAAACCCATATATCTAGCACAAAAGTTGACCTATGAACTTGAAATTCGGAAAGCATATTTATAGTTATCCCTTCCATCGATGTGCCAAAAAAGGTCGAATAACAGACGCGTTCACAATTTCCAAAAAATAACATACTTCACGTAAATTTGAACTGATACACTATTAGAGGGCGTAATCATATACATCTGCCACGCCCACCGTTTGTATGTGGATGCGGAGGGTACTTAAAATTTGGCCTAAGCCAAATTTACTTTTCTTACTTGTTAAAGTTTTTTTAAAATAAATTCCAGCTTTTTATATTTTACTACCACCCACCATGCATCACACTACATCACATTAGCAATCTAACGCTATTCCTACCCATGTGGGAATACTTGTGGTTTGATCTAAATCAAATACAGCTTTGCGTTACTTGGTTATCTCTTGACCTGCTTTTGTTCGGTAGGAATAGTGTTAAATATAATTTATATCACAAATCGATTTTGAGTTACTTGATTTTTACAAAATCTTTAGCTTTACTTTAATTTCTATTCCATTTTGTGTTATGCCTGAAAGCATTTTGTATAAAATTTTTTAGATGTTTAGATGAATATTTTTAACACGTTCACTGTGACGCTATTTATTAAACGAAAAAAGCAGGACCCTACCTTGTTTTTTACTTGAATTAATATTAACTTTTTATAAGTAAAAATCTACAAGAACACAGAAAGAAAACATGGAGTTTACATAGCCCCGATAACTGTAAATGGAATAACATCGATAACATATTTTGCGCAGATCTGGCATTGCAAATATTTTGCGCCACCTGCATACCCTTTAACACTCGACCAAACACTGTGTGTTTGTTGTCCAACCATGGCTAAAGATATTATAGAAAACGTTTATATAATTAGAATAAACACATGAATGTTCATAAAGTTATTTACCGTGAGCAAAACTGTTATGAAGAATTGACTGCCATTAGTATTGGGACCAGCATTAGCTATACTAACGGTCAATCATGTCTTAGGCTAGATACAATTCATCTTGCCTGTATCAGTACCTGTAGAATCACCTCTTTGTACCAGGCCTTAATAACACGATAAAAAAATAATATATTGTAAATGCTAGATATATATAATAATATAATATTTTAAACGATTCGATAAATGTGTACTTTTCTGTTTACCCATTCTTTGAGTCCACCCAGAAATTTTCCACCGTTTTAGGGCCCTCCTTATAAAATAATTTTATATGTATATTGCCCATTGTGGTATGGAGGACTGTATTTTCATACATGCGTTGAATGCCTAAAGAAAGCAAATACGAAATATTAATTGATTGGTTTGTTTTGAAAGTGATCTAAATCCACTTTTACAAAAACATCGAAATTTGTACGATTACGAAGGCATGTTTTCATTCAAATAGCTGAATCGGTGTGTTTAGAACATGAACGCCACTTTCAAGTACACACTTAAACAATAACAATAAGAATAATAAAAACACTATCTTCTATCATTAGGTAGCAGCATGTTAGGCAATATTTGCCTCGGCCTTCTGGTACAGCTATTTTATCTTCCTTGAAAGGCTTTTCGTTAAATACATCCGGATCAACATCTTGCATTTGTGTGTAAGTGCTTAATTCATCATACACCCTCATCAACTTGCCAGGTTGAAATTAAAATACTCTGACTTTCCGATCCGTGGAAATACTGGCAAAGCGTTTACCATCTTGAGCCACGGCCAATGCGGTTACGGTGGTTTTACATTTTACAAATTCAAACAGGCCTAATAACTTTGTTGAATCAATCAAAACATTTCAACAGAAAAAGAACATTTGTGGTATACTTACTTATGTCTAATTTGGAGCTGAAATTTACTAATTTTTGGGGAAATTTATAATCATACTTGAAATTTTGCCAATACTCTAAGATACCATTGCGATCAATTGAGATAGCCACCTCCATTGGTACATTGTAGCAGATGGCAACTACAGGAGTAAAATTCAATTTGTCCAAGATATTTAAAACATTGCCATTGTCTTTCCCATCATAGATATATATTTTGTTTGAATCCTTATCAGTGCTAAGCTAATGTGCCAAGGCAAAAATATACCGTTATACTTTAAATTTACACCGATAGGAATTCTCAAAATTTGAATTCTTCGCATAAACGACTTGAAATTAAAAATTATTTATCAAACTAACTTAAGCTAATCTTTCAACCGCATCGCCAGGAGAATGTATTCATCAACTGGTTAAGGGAGTAAACCCCAATTTAATAATATTAATCATATCAAAATTAATCACGTCAAACTGTAATAATTATGGGTAAAAGGCAAAGGATTGCCATGTTATAATTTGTTTTTATGTTATGTAAAGTTTTATATTGGATTATTTAGGATACTCACATTAGCTTAGAAAGCAAAGTCCACTAGCATAGTATGCTATGTGTGGGTGAGTAACCTTTTTATTAGTTTATTTTTATAGATACTTACATTTGCTCCATTAGAGCAAAATCCAGTAGCAATTATTTGCTTTGTCTGGGCAAGTAACTGTTTAAATGATATTATAGATCAATCAATGTTCTGCTACCTTTAAGATTATTTTATTGATTGATAACTAATTGTACATTTTGTTCATCTTATATACTAATTTTACTTATGTGTATGACCTACTTACTTACTTACCTACTTACTTACAAATTGTAAAAAAAGAAAATAATGCTTAGCTATAAAAATACTGAACTTAAAAAATACGCTTATTACGCTTAACAAATATAATGCTTACAAAGCTAAATATTTATTACATTAAAATTGTGTAGTACAGTGCGTTATATTAAAATTGTATAGTACACTACACCCTTACCCTATAAAAAAAATTTTTTTTTTATTCAGAAAAGAAAAAAAAAATTTGTGTGTTCATTATATATTTTGTATAAGATTAATTTGTTTTATACGGTTTCAACTCATTATTGTGCACTTCTTTAAGTAAATTATTAATTTCTATAACTGAATTTACTCCATTCTTAGATATTATTTTATAAGGTCCTACGTATGGTTTTTGATATTTTCTTCTATTCCTATTCCTTAATAAAACAAAATCACCTATATTTAAATTTAAAGGGTTGCTGTCTTTAATGTTACTGTTTAAAGTACGTTTGCGTTTTTCTAATTCTATTAGCTTTTTGGCTCTTTTTTGGGAATACTGGAGTCTGACTTTTAATTCATTGGAGTAATCCTCCAGATTGTAGATTTTTTCGTTCGACATAAAATTATCAATTGGCAAACATGGTATTTTTCCAAATACTAATTCAAATGGCGTATAGTTCGTTGTCACATGTGGTGTAGTATTGTATGCAAAAGAGTAATAGGGTATCCATTTGTCCCAGTTGTCATTTTTCGTAAATGATAACATATATTCATTTAACACTCGGTGGTTACGTTCTACTATTCCTAATGTTTCGTGATGGTACGGGGTTGAGAAGATCTGTTGGATTTTTAGGAGTTCGCATATGTTTTTTAGAAGCTCATTTGTAAACTCTGTACCTCTATCGGATTTTAAGACTTTGAAGTGACCATATTTTAGAATAAGTTGTTCGACAATTATTTGAGAAATTGTTTTTGCGTCTTTACTAGGTATTGGGAACGCGATTACATATTTTGTTAGTGCGCATTGCATCGTTAGAATATACCTGAATCCATTTGAAATCCTTAGGGGTCCTACTGTATCTATCTCAACTACTTCGAAACTGCTGTTTGGTGTTACAGTAATAGTTTGTGGTTCTTTAGTATGTCGTATCTGTTTATTTTCTTGACAATTTGTGCAGTTGTTAACAAATTTTTTGACCATTTTGCTCATGTTTTTCCAGACATATCTTTGTTTTAATTTTAAAAGAGTTTTTCTGATACCTAAATGTCCTCCTAGTGGACTGTTATGAAATTCGTCAATTAATTTATATTGTATCACTCTATCTGTTATTCTCTGAGGGTCTTTATATAATATAATATTTAATAATTGTTCTTTTTTATTTTTATTTTGTTGCAACTTGTTGAATTTTTCTTTAAAAGCATTCTCAGTTATGAACTTGAATATCATGTCATTCTTGTTCAATGCTACATTAAATATCTTTAATTTTTCTAATTGTGATGTCAGCTTCTCCATAATCGAATCTAAATTCGGAGGATTATCACTGCATCTTATTATTATATTTTTACTTTCTGTGTGTATTTTAACATTATTTTTTCTTGTAATGTTTTCAATACATTCAAATTTTATTTTTTTTAAGTTATTAATGTCAGAAATAGATGTGCAATCCCATATATGAAGTTGATCAGACTTCTGGGGAGTTGAACTATTCTGATTTTTCATATCGTTAGCTAACTCAATATTTTTCAATTTTTGCCCTCTGGTTACAACTTTTATTTGTCTTGGTATCATATCTTTCAGAGTGTCTGAATCTATCTTTATTCTTGATAATGCATCAGCATTTGTATTGTTTGAACCCTTTTTATATACTATTTCAAAGTCGTAGTCAGATAACTCCATTCTTATCCTTGTCATTCTAGATGAAGGATTATTATGTGTAAATAATGATATTAATGGTCTGTGATCAGTGACTACTATGAATTTTCTTCCAAATAGGTAAGGTCTGAAAAATTTTATTCCCCAATATATTGCCAATAATTCTTTTTCTATAACCGATTTATTGATGTCGTGTTTAGATAATGTCGTACTGGCATAAGAAATTGGTAAATCATACCCAATTTCTCCTTGGGAAAGAATTGCTCCTAGAGCAAAATCAGATGCGTCTGTAGTTAAGACAAACGTTTTGTTAAAGTCTGGGTATTGTAATATTGGTAGGTTCATAAGTTTATTTTTTAATGTGTTAAATGATATTTCACATTCATTTGACCAAATGAATGGTTGATTCTTTTTTAATAAATTATTCAAGCATTTTGCTATTTTGGCAAAGTCTTTAATAAATCGCCTATAATAATTACAGAGCGCGACGAATCTTCTAACTTCGTCTGGATTTTTTGGTGTTGGATAATTTTTTATTATTATATATTTTGATGGGTCGGTTTTTATACCATCTTTTGTTATTAAGTGTCCTAAATATACAACTTCATGTCGGAAAAAATGGCATTTATTGGGGTTCAATTTTAAATTATATTTTCTTAAGCGTGAGAAAACTTTTAAGAGATTATTGTTATGATGTTGCAAACTGCAACCAAATATAATTATGTCATCTACGTATAAAAATGCATTTGCGTCTAGTCCAGATAGTGCAATTGTTAGCATTCTTTGAAAACTATTAGATGATATTTTTAAACCGAAGGGTAACCTTTTAAATTGGAAATGTCCTTTGTTAGTGGAAAATGCTGTTAATGGTCTAGATTCTTTATCCAAATCAATTTGATAAAAGGAACTTGTCATGTCCAGGGTGGAAAAATATTTTGCTCTCCCTAAGACGTCTAATACGTCATCCAGTCTTGTCAATGGAAATTTATCGTTAACCAATTTTTTATTTAGTTTTCTAAAATCAACTACTAATCTCCATGTTTTTGTATCTTTTGTTCCTTTTTTTGGGACAATGAGTAGTGGGGAATTGTACGGACTTGTAGAAGGTTCGATTATATCGGATTCCAGTAATTTTTGTACTTGGTGATTAATTTCTGTATTATGTGACTGATGTAGTCTGTAATTTTTAGTATATACAGGAGTATTGTCATTCATTATTAATTTTTGGGTATAGAAATTATTAGCAGTCAGGCTTTCTCCGTCTAGGTGAAAAATGTCTTGATATTCTCTGAATATGTCTATTAATTTTTTTGAAGCGGCGGTGTCCGCGTGGTCGATATGAATTGTTTTCAAAAGTTCATTGAAGCGTTTTTCAAAATATTGTGCATTATTATTATTATTAGTAATTATGTCATAGTTGTCTAATGGCTCTGTGTTTATTTTTAAGGTTTTTATTGTCACTTTTTTGTTGGTGGAGTTTAAAATTTTAATGTGAGAATTACCAGATTTGGGTACAATGGAATTTGCTATAAACACACCTTGTTGAAGTTCATCATTCAATATTACAGAGTCTTCTTGAAGTTTAAGTTTAATAGGTTGTATTATTTCTGTCCTTGGGGGTATTATAATATAATTGTTTATATAGTTTCCATCGGAAGAGTAATGGTTTCCTTTTCTATGATGATATCTAGTGTCATTGTCTCATAGTCTATTTTACAAAGAAATCGTTGTAGAAAATCTATTCCTATTATTCCGTCAGTCGTTATTGGGAAAGAATTGTTTACTATAAGAAACGTATGGTTAAATTTTGTCTGTCCGACATATAGATCTAAAAAGGTGTTTCCAAGGGTATCTATTTTTTCCGAAGATATTCCACTCAGTTTACAAGTATTATTTGTTATTTTTGGTGTAATGTTTTTTAATGTATTTAACTTTAACAATGAAATTTCTGCTGCGGTATCGACGAGAAATTTGATATTTCGATTGGTTTCCAATTTTAGAACAATGAAGTGTGTGAGTTGATTGGATACATTTAAAATTTTGTATTCCTTTACGCGTCGGTGATGGTATCCATCATCACCAGCGGTGATTCGTTTCCCTGTTTGTGTATTATGTTGACATTCCGACGCCTGTTATTATTATTTTGTCTCAAATTTGGGTTGTTGGTAGTGGTATTGTTTTGGTTTTGTCTATAGTCATTGTTTGGGTTTATTTGACGTCTGTTATTGTCATTTTGTCTTAAATTATTTTGGTTTTGTCTGAAACTGTTTCTATGATTTCTGCTTCTATAGTTATTGCTTCTATAATTATTATTTTGATAATCATAATTATAATTCCTATTTTGCCTGAAATTATTTCCACAATTGCCGTGATTATTTGTATTGCAACAATTATTATATTTCTTTTGGCTGTACGTTCGATTTTGAATTTTGATGTGAAGAATTTGAGAGTTTGCTTGGAAGTTTTGGTCTCTCTCAAGTTCTAAAGCAATATTTGCAGCTTGGTTTAATGTTTGTGGTTGTGCTGCATATATAGTTTGTTTATATTGTTCACTTACACCGTTCTTAAATATAGTTAGAGCATAATTTTCATTTGTTCTCATTAAGACATTTTTAGTTTCTGCAGAAACATTGCTACCTAGTTGGTTAATTTGTAATTCATTTATCTGACTTGTTAAATCTAGTAACTTATCTTCAAAATTTTGAACGCTCCCTAATTGTCGGGTGTTGTTTAAGGTAGTCTGCAAATTAGCAATTGTGTGTGGATTCTTATAAGTCGATTTTAGTTTATTTATCAACTCCTCTATAGTACTTGGAGTTTGTACCGAACCAATTGCTGTTTTAACATTTTGTGATAACTTTATGTGATAGGCTAGTTCTAATAGTTCTTTTTTTCCATCATCATTCAGGTTTTTAATAAGGAGTTCGACTATTTTGCAGAAGTTATCGACTTCCTTGTATTTCCCTGTAAAAAGTGGGACTGTTTTTAATGTTAATTCGAAATTAAAAGCCATTGTATCAGTCTGATTTGATAAGGTAGACTCCAATAATTCCGATAACGAGCACTCTAAATCTTTATAAGTTTCATCAAATTTAATTTTAAGATTGAGCCAGTCTAAAGATCCTTCTAAGAGTTGCCCCAGTAATGTAAACTTTTGTCTCAGTTTTTTTATTTCGTCTAGCTTTGATTCTAGTGTTTCTTTCTTGTAAGGTCTATTTGGTGTCTTTTTTAAATTTACTAAAATCTTCTTTAAACTTTCTAAAATTGCTTTGCCGTCCTCCATGAATTACCTATGTGTACGTCTTTATATACTAACAAAATTTTTACTAAGTTTTTATATTTTACTTGTATTTATGTATATATAAAAAAAAAATTTTTTTTTTTAAACATTACTTATACTTTTTATAATCTTTTTGTTAACGTATTCTTTGTAGTATTTGTTTACTCTATATAGTATGTAAATTACTAAAATTAAAATTACTATAACTACAAGAGACTCAGTTGTTATCTCTATCGTCGTAACTCTACTGTTATTGCTGTTACTGTTGTTATTGCTGTAATATACATTTACTTCCTCCTTCTGCTTGCTCCTTGCAGATCCCATACTTATATAGTAAAAAGGCTACTGTGTTTAGTGTCGTATATGGAAATATATATACTAATGTGCTTTGTCAAGTTTCTTTTTTTCCTTCTTCTGTTGCTTATACTGAGATTTTAATTCTTCGACCTGTTGTTTTAGTTTCTTTTTATTTTCTGGGTCCGCAATAGTTATCACTCTGTACAAATCTCGGAGTTTTTGAAGGTATTTAACGTGTCGACCTCCTCTCTTTTTTTTTTTTTGGGTGCTGTACAGGTTTTTTTACCACATCGCAGCGATGTTGTTGCCTTGCTTTATACTCTTCTATAGTCAAAGGTCGTGGACGTGGGATTGGAGTTGGGACATAGACGGGCTGGCTTTTAACAAATTCTGCCCCAGGGGGTATGTACGGACGATAACTTTAAAACGTATAATGTAATGTTGTTTTTGCAATAGTTGCATTTAGAATATTAGATATAATTTTGGCAAAAAAAAAAAAAAGGCAAAGGATTGCCATGTTATAATTTGTTTTTATGTTATGTAAAGTTTTATATTGGATTATTTAGGATACTCACATTAGCTTAGAAAGCAAAGTCCACTAGCATAGTATGCTATGTGTGGGTGAGTAACCTTTTTATTAGTTTATTTTTATAGATACTTACATTTGCTCCATTAGAGCAAAATCCAGTAGCAATTATTTGCTTTGTCTGGGCAAGTAACTATTTAAATGATATTATAGATCAATCAATGTTCTGCTACCTTTAAGATTATGTTATTGATTGATAACTAATTGTACATTTTGTTCATCTTATATACTAATTTTACTTATGTGTATGACCTACTTACTTACTTACCTACTTACTTACAAATTGTAAAAAAAGAAAATAATGCTTAGCTATAAAAATACTGAACTTAAAAAATACGCTTATTACGCTTAACAAATATAATGCTTACAAAGCTAAATATTTATTACATTAAAATTGTGTAGTACAGTGCGTTATATTAAAATTGTATAGTACACTACAAAACACTTTGGGACATTTGTCAGCAGATGCTGATCACAGTAACGTACCGCTGGCATTAGTTGTTAACGAATGCAATGGCACTGTAAAACAAACATTTTTGAGTTATGTAAATATATTTAAGAATTACTTACTTAGATGACTTCTAAAATGCTTAACGAATTCGATATCCTCCTCCACTTTCTTCCAAAACTTTATATGACCATCTGCACTGCCAGTTATAATAAAATCAGTTCGCGTAACTACCAAATGCGTAATAATATCACGATGCATATAACTTTTCTCATAGCATTCTGCATCCGGTAAGTTGTCCAAATAAACATGCTGTGCAAATTGATATATAAAAAAAAGGGGGTTTTGTTTTTGCTGCGTGTTTATTATTATTAGTTAGTTATTTTATTTTAAGATCTTTTTCTTAGAGTGTTATAGATTTTCTTGGTGTGTAAAGAGAGTAGCACAAATTCAATATACACCAAAAAAAGGCGATCTTTTCAACGTGATCAGAGCGGAAAGAATTCAAACAATGTAAAAAATAAGTGAAAATAGTATAGTCGGTCAAGTCTGACCGTCAAATACCCTACACCACTTGATATATTATATTATTCAATTTAATTTTTTCTTTAATAAATGAAAAGTTTTATCTTTTTATACCCTCCACCTCAGTGATGAGGATATACTAAGTTTGTTCTTCCGTTTGCAACACACAGAAGGAGGCGTCAGAGACCCTACAAAGTATATATATTCTTGATCAGCGTCAAAAACTGAGTCGATGTAGACATGTATGTCCGTGTGTCCGTGTGTCCGTCTGTTGTTGGCACTCTCATGGGCGTAAATTTTGAGATATTGAGCTGAAATTTTTTACAGACACTTTTAGTTTTTGCACGCAGATCGCTTTTTAAAATGGACACAATCGGTCAAGAGCCACGCTCACAATCAACAAAAATCTATTTATCTGCCACAAAAATTTAGTTATAATCTTAAAGTTTTATATGTACGTCTATAAATATTTGATTCATTGATGTGCCAAAGATGGACGTATTCGGATAACAGACACGCTCATACTCAATAAAAATGTTTATATCTGCCACAAAAGTTGACTTAGGAAGTTGGACACGCCCACAATTTACAAAAAACCACATTTAACGTAAAAGTAGACTTGCATGCTGATACGTAAGACATACACTATTAGAGGGCGCAATATATATATATATATATATATTTGCCACGCCCACCGTTGTGGAGGTGGAGGGTGTTTAAGATTTGGCCTAAAAAATTTCTGACTTATGAGTCATTTTCTTTGTTTATGATATCAAAAAAAAAAGTTATATAGGGAGGCGTTCTAAAAATGGGCCAATCCAGTCCATTTTCAAGAGTTTATTTTTGGTTCAATGCTTTTCCGCGTATCAAATTTTATCGAAATATCTCAAAAAATATTAGGATATCATATGGGGAGGGGTTCTACAATTGGTCCAATCTGGTCCATTTTCAATAGGGTTCCCCTTTGGGCCAATCTTTGTACTAAATTTCATTAAATTCAATTTCATCATGTCTTTGTACTAAATTTCATCAAAATGTCTTGAAAAATGCGACCTGTAGCTTGCGCACAAATTTAGATGGACAGATACGAGGACAAACGGACATGCGGATATGGTTAAATCGATTCAGATTTTGATTGATCGGTATAATTGAAGATGGGTGTGGCATTTGCCGTTTAGGAATTACAAACATCCGCACAAACTTATTGTACCCTTTTCCACAGGGTGTTGCATAACTCCATCCATCCAGCGATAATACGTCATCATATACGCCAGCCATATCTAGGGAAAATAAAATTTTAATAAAACATTCCAAGAGCGTATAGAGGTTAGAAATAATAGAGTAAATGGATGTGATTGTGATCAGAGTTGGTGAAAGGTCATCTATTACAGTTATTACTATTGGGTATTGTGGCTGAATAGTCACAGGGGGGTAGCAAAATAATTTTAGAGATCGGTCGTTTGATGTATCCACTTGCAGTGAATAATTCGACGACCCTAACACTACCATCGGCGCCGGAAAATACACGGGTAACACGACCTAATTGGC
The DNA here is from genome assembly GCA_963971445.1 of Ornithomya chloropus. NCBI lineage: Eukaryota > Metazoa > Arthropoda > Insecta > Diptera > Hippoboscidae > Ornithomya > Ornithomya chloropus. The sequence goes on from OZ020531.1 coordinate 2,049,347, forward strand.
ATAACTTATTGTGACGTCAGACGGGTCGGGTTCTGGAGGGGGTATTATTGCATCACCTATTAGGAAATGACCAGGGGTCAAAGGGTTCAAAACATTGGGGTCATTGTTCATAGCACATAATGGTCAAGCGAATTCACACAAGCCAGGGCCGAGGCCTATAGCGTATAGAAACGTACGCATTCACCTGCGAACATTGTGCATTTTAAGCTCCTGCACAGAAAGGGCGTATTCGGATTACAGACACGCCCACAATTAATAAAAATCTTTATATCTGCCACAAAAGTTGACCTAGGAACTTGAAATTATAGGTAGGCGTATACATAGTTATCCCATCTACCGATGTGCCAAAAATGGGCGCGGTCGGATAACAGACACGCCCACAATTTTAAAAAACCATATTTAACGTAAAAGTAGACTTGCATCCTGATACGTAATAAGTACACTATTAGAAGGCGCAATACATATATATATATATTTGCCACGCCCTTTCGTGTAGAGGTGGAAGGTATTTAAGAATTGGTCTAAGCCAAATTTAGTTTTCTTACTTGTTTTAAATTAATAAAGCCTTCCCAAGTTTGCTTTATTAATTTAAAAATATCAATATATCCTTTTCTCTACACTTTGGACAAGACCAACGGAGACCATAAGTCCTGAAATTGATACAATCCAATGTTTTTCCCTTAAAACCTGCGCATTTAGAATGTGCTGATTAATCGCAAAACCAGCAAAATATAAAAGTCTCCTCCGTATATTTACGCAATTTACAATTAGGATAGCAGCATTCCATTTTGTAAACTGCCAAAAAGTATCCAAGCAAGTGTGTAAATTGTATAAAACCAGAGACTCCAAATCCCGAGACGGAGTGTCACTCTCTTAAATTCTTGCCGGCAGAATCTCAAGATCAAGTCAAGGCCCATATCGTACGGTCAAAGTTATCGTAAAAAGCACAAATATATTTACTGAATTCGTTCCACTGATTTGTTCTATTAAATGCAGCTGGTTTTTATTGATTTTATACAATTCTTAAAGACTCGCTTGATACGTTTCTGCAATAAAAAATTTTTGAAAAAAAAACTTTACAAAACATCAAGAAAACATGTATAAAGGGTCGAAAAGTGGAAAAGTGGAACGAAGAACGTAATAGAAAACATCCTTATTTTCATTTATTAATTACATATTCATTCATTCATAATATATGAAACTACATGCGTATAAGTGTTTGTGATCTATGGAATTCCCTTTAAAAAACAACCCAAGTCGTGTGCCACAAACACAAACATTTGCTTGCCTTGTATGTGTAATCTATGGTATTCCCTTTTCTTTGCTTATAAGCATAGAAAAAGCAACAAAAGTAACATGCGTAAAAAACCAAGAACAAAAAAAAAACCAATGCGGCAAGTATTTAAGAGAGTGACACTCCGTCTCGGTTTTTGAAGTCTCTGATAGAACAAAAACGAAAGATAAATAAATAAAAAAGTATATATTACAACTATAACAACTCTAGACAGATGAAATAGTGAAAATGAAGGACATCATAACTAGAATTTTCTTTATAATTTGGTAAAACAAAGCCCCTGCCTACAACACACTTATTAATTATTAATAAGCACTAAACGAGAAAAAATCGACCAATAACCATAAAAAAGATTTAACGATAAAATAACCGACAAGATGCTTATCCCGAAACAAAAGTTATAAATTGTAACAAGAAAACAACCCTATCAATAGGCCGTTCACACAAAATATAACAATTTGAGCAATCACAAATTGCAAAAGTGTTCTTAGTGCTCGCAAAATGATCACTACAAAATAAGATGATACTGTTAAGAAAAAAATAAAGATTTTTTAAAGTATTAATGTACCGTATAATTGAATTAATTTAATAACAAAATAAGCGCGCAGCAAAAAATATGACCGAACACGATCGCGTTGCCATATATCATATCAATATAACATTAACATACTCCTTAATTTTGAAAACTTGGGGAAACTCAAAGGTTTGGTTAAAATATCTTCTTGCATGTTTTCAGACGGACAATACTTGATTTCGAGAATATTTGTATAAACAAGATCACGTAAGAAATGATACTTTGTGTCTACATGTTTCGTTCTTCGACTTCGCTTTTCATTATGGACAAATTTGATGCAACTTTGATTATCCTCAAAGATCAAATATGGAGCTTCTTTATATATGCCAAAATCAACTAAGAGCTTTCTCAGCCATATTGCTTCCCGTACTGCTTCAGCTAAAGCTATGTATTCTGCTTCCGTTGTTGATAAAAACACACATTGCTGTTTTCTGCATGCCCAACTTATGCAACCTCCATTTAATTTAAAAACAAAACCACTGTTAGACTTTCTGTCACTACAATTTTGAGCCCAATCAGCATCTGCAAAACCGATCAGATTTTGAGTTCCATCGCAGCCAAGCTTTAATTTCAAGTCTTTCGTCTCTTTAAAGTATTTTATGAGTCGCTTCAACTCATTCCAATCATCCTTTGTAGGCTTGCTAGCATGCTGGCTTAAAATAGATACTGCAGCTGAAATGTCCGGTCGAGTGTTAACGGATAAAAAGATTAAACATCCAATCAATTCTTGATATTTTCTGTTGCTGTCCAATAAAATCATTTTTTTTCGATCTGCATTAATGTATCCAGAAACCAAAGGTATTTTTGATGTTTTACTATCTGATAACGAAGCTCTTCCAGCAATTGATCTTATATATTGGCTTTGCAAAAAGCTATAGAAACCGTTCTCATCCCTTTCAATTTTAAAAGGGTCTCTACTTTCTGGAAAAAATGATTGGTTTTGGTTGCGACTAATATGTCATCTACATATACAATAATGTAAATGTATTTACAATTTTCCAAAAAAAGAAATAAACAAGGATCAAAACTTGACTGGACAAATCCTTCTTCTTTCAGAATACATACAAACAAGTTCCTTATTATCCTGTGCAACTTTGTAACCTGGTAGTTGCTTCATGTAAATGTGTTTTTCTAAATATCCGTTAAGAAAAGCTGTTTTTATATCAAAGTGCCGCACATCATAATTTTTTGTCCCAGCTATAACTAAGAACATTCTTAAAGTCGTTCGACTAACAACTGGGACAAATACTTCATCATAATCAACCCCGTATTTTTAGCTGAAGCCCTGCGCCACAAGACGAGCTTTATATTTTACTATTTGACCATCTGCGTCTCGCTTTATTTTAAAAATCCACCTGCAACCAATAGATTTTCTTATTTCACGCAAGGACGTGATTTTCCATGTCTTATTTGAGCGTAAAGACTTAATTTCATCGTCCATGGCCTCAATCTACTTATCTTTGTCAACACATTCAATTGCTTGTTTAAATGTTTTAGGTTCAACACATTTGCAAACTGAGCTGGTAGAACTCCTTTGTTAATTCGTGCTGATCTTCTAACTTGTATTTGATTTATTTATTTGATTTATTTATTATAAAGTAGTTGGCTACATTGAAATCAGCCAACGTAAACAAGAACAAAGTAAAACAATAAATAATGTAATGCTTAACCCTAGATAAAAAAAATCAGTAAACTTAAAAATAACCGGAACCAGCTTCCGCAGCAACAACAATAACAACAACAACACCCACTGCAACAACAGCTGCTGAAACTTACTAGAATAACTAATAGAACTTGAACCAAATAATTAATAATATTGCTTAAAAATAAATTACTAGAATAAAATTACAATTTAGTTGAAATTAATATTAATTAATAATTAGGAGGAATTATAATAATTAGATGTACAATATAAAAAAAAATAAGTAAAATAAAAATGTATTACAGTACATTATAATCATATTATTACAGTCACATACATTGAAACGGTTGTTTCCTCCGGTTAGTCCGGTCCAAGCCGAGGTAGCAGATCGGTTTTCCCCAGGGGCTCCTTTTCAAGAAATTTATTTGAATAAAGGACTCGGGTGTGGTGTTAAATAGTATTAATTCACTCTGTATTTATCGCTTGACACTATCTTCACTTATCCAATACAATAATGCCGCTGTGTTGCTATGTTTAAAACTAAGTACAGCAAAAAGGCTAACACGGTGACCTGCAAACAACCACGATTCTAGAATTTCCACGTTATAATACCTCTCGCGGTTTCTCTGACGGATCCGGTGTACTTGCCTTGTAGGTCTTCCCTACACCCTGTATGTATAGTTTTCAGTTAAAACTCATAGCGTGGAGAGCAAAGGGGTCCCACGGCTGCTACCGCGGCCTATGGGCACTCTTTATTCTCCTATCCATAACCAACGAAATATCAACCGGCCGAATACCGCAGCCAAGCTGGTCGTTCAATAGTCATGTATATGGCGCGATGAATTGTTGTCGTACACCCAAATGATCTAGAAATTGTGTAAATTGTTTACTGCTAAATTGGGTGCCATTGTCTGTAACCAGGCACTTAGGTACACCGAACTTGGATATTATTCTTTCCCTAAAGGCTTGCTGAACAGCAGCGGTCGTGGCACGTCGCAATGGTACTGCTTCTACCCATTTGGTAAAACGATCAAAGAAAACTAGTATCGTTTTATGGCCCCGCTTGGATCGCGGGAGTGGTCCTATGAAATCCGCGCATACCGTCTACCACGTTTCGTTTGGGATTTGTGTCAGCATCTTTCCTGGTGGTTTTTGCTGGACTGCTTTATGTTTTTGACACGAATCGCACTTACGTACATAATTAGCAATATCTCGGAACATTCCCGGCCAAAAGTATCTGTTTAGTATTCGTTTTGTCGTTTTTCGCACTACTAATATGCGGTGGCGGGCGTTTGTAGGAATACTTAGTTTCCAGGGTGTATCCTCAGCGTCATCTTCATGTCGGGAGAACCTACGGTACACATTGCCGTTTTCTATTATATACTCTGTTGTATCCTGTGTTTTAAATTATTCAACCATGTACATTGTCCATCGCTAGCTTTAGCTGAATATAATTTTGCTGCCTTGTATGGTTGTCGACTCAATGCGTCTGCTAGCACATTATATTTGCCTTTACGATATTCTATGTCAAAAATAAACTTCTGTAACTCTAACGCCCATCGTTGCGAGATCGTCGCACCTATACGTAAGACATTTGAGCGTCGAGCGCTCGTAGCGTCTTGCTGAAAATAGAGCTAGAAACTCGCAAACACTGGCTAGAGAAAACAGCGCCGAACATTCTATTCGTCTTGCAGAACAAAATGAGAGATCGTCGCACCTATACGTAAGACATTTGAGCGTCGAGCGCTCGTAGCGTCTTGCTGAAAATAGAGCTAGAAACTCGCAAACACTGGCTAGAGAAAACAGCGCCGAACATTCTATTCGTCTTGCAGAACAAAATGCGAGATCGTCGCACCTATACGTAAGACAGTCGAGCGTCGAGCGCTCCCAGCGTCTTGCTGAAAATAGAGCTAGAAACTCGCAAACACTGGCAAGAGAAAACAGCGCCGAACATTCTATTCGTCTTGCAGAACAAAATGCGAGATCGTCGCACCTATACGTAAGACAGTCGAGCGTCGAGCGCTCCCAGAGTCTTGCTGAAAATAACGCTAGAAACTCACAAGCACTAGCAAGAGAAAACAGCGCCGAACATTCTATTCGTCTTGCAGAACAAAATGCGAGATCGTCGCACCTATACGTAAGACAGTCGAGCGTCGAGCGCTCCCAGAGTCTTGCTGAAAATAACGCTAGAAACTCACAAACACTAGCAAGAGAAAACAGCGCCCAACGTTCTAATTGTCTTGCAGAACAAAAAGCGAGATTGTCGCACCTTTACGTAAGACAGTCGAGCGTCGAGCGCTCGTAGCGTCTTGCTGAAAATAGAGCTAGAAACTCGCAAACACTGGCAAGAGAAAACAGCGCCGAACATTTTATTCGTCTTGCAGAACGAAATGCGAGATCGTCGCACCTATACGTAAGACAGTCGAGCGTCGAGCGCTCCCAGAGTCTTGCTGAAAATAACGCTAGAAACTCACAAGCACTAGCAAGAGAAAACAGCGCCCAACGTTCTAATTGTCTTGAAGAACAAAAAGCGAGATCGTCGCACCTATACGTAAGACAGTCGAGCGTCGAGCGCTCGTAGCGGTTGGCTGAAAATAACGCTGGAAACTCGCAAACACTGGCAAGAGAAAACAGCGCCGAACATTCTATTCGGCTTGCAGAACAAAATGCGAGATCGTCGCATCTATACGTAAGGACATTCGAGCGCAGAGCGCTCCCAGCGTCTTGCTGAAAATAGAGCTAGAAATTTGCAAACACTGAGAAGAGAAAACAGCGCCCAACGTTCTAATTGTCTTGAAGAACAAAATGCGAGATCGTCGCACCTATACGTAAGACAGTCGAGCGTCGAGCGCTCGTAGCGGTTGGCTAAAAATAGAGCTAGAAACTCGCAAACACTGGCAAGAGAAAACAGCGCCGAACATTCTATTCGTCTTGCAGAACAAAATGCGAGATCGTCGCATCTATACGTAAGGACATTCGAGCGCAGAGCGCTCCCAGCGTCTTGCTGAAAATAACGCTAGAAACTCACAAGCACTAGCAAGAGGAAACAGCGCCCAACGTTCTAATTGTCTTGAAGAACAAAATGCGAGATCGTCGCACCTATACGTAAGACAGTCGAGCGTCGAGCGCTCGTAGCGGTTGGCTGAAAATAGAGCTAGAAACTCGCAAACACTATCAAGAGAAAACAGCGCCGAACATTCTATTCGTCTTGCAGAACAAAATGCGAGATCGTCGCACCTATACGTAAGACAGTCGAGCGTCGAGCGCTCCTAGAGTCTTGCTGAAAATAACGCTAGAAACTCACAAGCACTAGCAAGAGGAAACAGCGCCCAACGTTCTAATTGTCTTGAAGAACAAAAAGCGAGATCGTCGCACCTATGCGTAAGACAGTCGAGCGTCGAGCGCTCGTAGCGGTTGGCTGAAAATAACGCTGGAAACTCGCAAACACTGGCAAGAGAAAACAGCGCCGAACATTCTATTCGTCTTGCAGAACAAAATGCGAGATCGTCGCACCTATACGTAAGACAGTCGAGCGTCGAGCGCTCGTAGCGGTTGGCTGAAAATAGAGCTAGAAACTCACAAGCACTAGCAAGAGAAAACAGCGCCGAACATTCTATTCGTCTTGCAGAACAAAATGCGAGATCGTCGCATCTATACGTAAGGACATTCGAGCGCAAAGCGCTCCCAGCGTCTTGCTGAAAATAGAGCTAGAAATTTGCAAACACTGAGAAGAGAAAACAGCGCCCAACGTTCTAATTGTCTTGAAGAACAAAATGCGAGATCGTCGCACCTATACGTAAGACAGTCGAGCGTTGAGCGCTCCTAGAGTCTTGCTGAAAATAACGCTAGAAACTCACAAGCACTAGCAAGAGGAAACAGCGCCGAACATTCTATTCGTCTTGCAGAACAAAATGCGAGATCGTCGCATCTATACGTAAGGACATTCGAGCGCAGAGCGCTCCCAGCGTCTTGCTGAAAATAGAGCTAGAAATTTGCAAACACTGAGAAGAGAAAACAGCGCCCAACGTTCTAATTGTCTTGAAGAACAAAATGCGAGATCGTCGCACCTATACGTAAGACAGTCGAGCGTCGAGTGCTCCTAGAGTCTTGCTGAAAATAACGCTAGAAACTCACAAGCACTAGCAAGAGGAAACAGCGCCCAACGTTCTAATTGTCCTGAAGAACAAAAAGCGAGATCGTCGATCCTATGCGTAAGACAGTCGAGCGTCGAGCGCTCGTAGCGGTTGGCTGAAAATAACGCTGGAAACTCGCAAACACTGGCAAGAGAAAACAGCGCCGAACATTCTATTCGTCTTGCAGAACAAAATGCGAGATCGTCGCACCTATACGTAAGACAGTCGAGCGTCGAGCGCTCGTAGCGGTTGGCTGAAAATAGAGCTAGAAACTCGCAAACACTATCAAGAGAAAACAGCGCCGAACATTCTATTCGTCTTGCAGAACAAAATGCGAGATCGTCGCACCTATACGTAAGACAGTCGAGCGTCGAGCGCTCCTAGAGTCTTGCTGAAAATAACGCTAGAAACTCACAAGCACTAGCAAGAGGAAACAGCGCCCAACGTTCTAATTGTCTTGAAGAACAAAAAGCGAGATCGTCGCACCTATGCGTAAGACAGTCGAGCGTCGAGCGCTCGTAGCGGTTGGCTGAAAATAACGCTGGAAACTCGCAAACACTGGCAAGAGAAAACAGCGCCGAACATTCTATTCGTCTTGCAGAACAAAATGCGAGATCGTCGCACCTATACGTAAGACAGTCGAGCGTCGAGCGCTCGTAGCGGTTGGCTGAAAATAGAGCTAGAAACTCACAAGCACTAGCAAGAGAAAACAGCGCCGAACATTCTATTCGTCTTGCAGAACAAAATGCGAGATCGTCGCATCTATACGTAAGGACATTCGAGCGCAAAGCGCTCCCAGCGTCTTGCTGAAAATAGAGCTAGAAATTTGCAAACACTGAGAAGAGAAAACAGCGCCCAACGTTCTAATTGTCTTGAAGAACAAAATGCGAGATCGTCGCACCTATACGTAAGACAGTCGAGCGTTGAGCGCTCCTAGAGTCTTGCTGAAAATAACGCTAGAAACTCACAAGCACTAGCAAGAGGAAACAGCGCCGAACATTCTATTCGTCTTGCAGAACAAAATGCGAGATCGTCGCATCTATACGTAAGGACATTCGAGCGCAGAGCGCTCCCAGCGTCTTGCTGAAAATAGAGCTAGAAATTTGCAAACACTGAGAAGAGAAAACAGCGCCCAACGTTCTAATTGTCTTGAAGAACAAAATGCGAGATCGTCGCACCTATACGTAAGACAGTCGAGCGTCGAGTGCTCCTAGAGTCTTGCTGAAAATAACGCTAGAAACTCACAAGCACTAGCAAGAGGAAACAGCGCCCAACGTTCTAATTGTCCTGAAGAACAAAAAGCGAGATCGTCGATCCTATGCGTAAGACAGTCGAGCGTCGAGCGCTCGTAGCGGTTGGCTGAAAATAACGCTGGAAACTCGCAAACACTGGCAAGAGAAAACAGCGCCGAACATTCTATTCGTCTTGCAGAACAAAATGCGAGATCGTCGCACCTATACGTAAGACAGTCGAGCGTCGAGCGCTCGTAGCGGTTGGCTGAAAATAACGCTGGAAACTCGCAAACACTGGCAAGAGAAAACAGCGCCGAACATTCTATTCGTCTTGCAGAACAAAATGCGAGATCGTCGCACCTATACGTAAGACAGTCGAGCGTCGAGCGCTCGTAGCGGTTGGCTGAAAATAGAGCTAGAAACTCACAAGCACTAGCAAGAGAAAACAGCGCCGAACATTCTATTCGTCTTGCAGAACAAAATGCGAGATCGTCGCACCTATACGTAAGACAGTCTAGCGTCGAGCGCTCCCAGCGTCTTGCTGAAAATAACGCTAGAAACTCACAAACACTAGCAAGAGAAAACAGCGCCGAACATTCTATTCGTCTTGCAGAACAAAATGCGAGATCGTCGCACCTATACGTAAGACAGTCGAGCGTTGAGCGCTCCTAGAGTCTTGCTGAAAATAACGCTAGAAACTCACAAGCACTAGCAAGAGGAAACAGCGCCGAACATTCTATTCGTCTTGCAGAACAAAATGCGAGATCGTCGCATCTATACGTAAGGACATTCGAGCGCAGAGCGCTCCCAGCGTCTTGCTGAAAATAGAGCTAGAAATTTGCAAACACTGAGAAGAGAAAACAGCGCCCAACGTTCTAATTGTCTTGAAGAACAAAATGCGAGATCGTCGCACCTATACGTAAGACAGTCGAGCGTCGAGCGCTCCTAGAGTCTTGCTGAAAATAACGCTAGAAACTCACAAGCACTAGCAAGAGGAAACAGCGCCCAACGTTCTAATTGTCTTGAAGAACAAAAAGCGAGATCGTCGCACCTATGCGTAAGACAGTCGAGCGTCGAGCGCTCGTAGCGGTTGGCTGAAAATAACGCTGGAAACTCGCAAACACTGGCAAGAGAAAACAGCGCCGAACATTCTATTCGTCTTGCAGAACAAAATGCGAGATCGTCGCACCTATACGTAAGACAGTCAAGCGTCGAGCGCTCGTAGCGGTTGGCTGAAAATAGAGCTAGAAACTCACAAGCACTAGCAAGAGAAAACAGCGCCGAACATTCTATTCGTCTTGCAGAACAAAATGCGAGATCGTCGCACCTATACGTTAGACAGTCGAGCGTCGAGCGCTCCTAGAGTCTTGCTGAAAATAACGCTAGAAACTCACAAGCACTAGCAAGAGGAAACAGCGCCCAACGTTCTAATTGTCTTGAAGAACAAAAAGCGAGATCGTCGCACCTATGCGTAAGACAGTCGAGCGTCGAGCGCTCGTAGCGGTTGGCTGAAAATAACGCTGGAAACTCGCAAACACTGGCAAGAGAAAACAGCGCCGAACATTCTATTCGTCTTGCAGAACAAAATGCGAGATCGTCGCACCTATACGTAAGACAGTCGAGCGTCGAGCGCTCGTAGCGGTTGGCTGAAAATAGAGCTAGAAACTCGCAAACACTGGCAAGAGAAAACAGCGCCGAACATTCTATTCGTCTTGCAGAACAAAATGCGAGATCGTCGCACCTATACGTAAGACAGTCGAGCGTCGAGCGCTCGTAGCGGTTGGCTGAAAATAGAGCTAGAAACTCGCAAACACTATCAAGAGAAAACAGCGCCGAACATTCTATTCGTCTTGCAGAACAAAATGCGAGATCGTCGCACCTATACGTAAGACAGTCGAGCGTCGAGCGCTCCTAGAGTCTTGCTGAAAATAACGCTAGAAACTCACAAGCACTAGCAAGAGGAAACAGCGCCCAACGTTCTAATTGTCTTGAAGAACAAAAAGCGAGATCGTCGCACCTATGCGTAAGACAGTCGAGCGTCGAGCGCTCGTAGCGGTTGGCTGAAAATAACGCTGGAAACTCGCAAACACTGGCAAGAGAAAACAGCGCCGAACATTCTATTCGTCTTGCAGAACAAAATGCGAGATCGTCGCACCTATACGTAAGACAGTCGAGCGTCGAGCGCTCGTAGCGGTTGGCTGAAAATAGAGCTAGAAACTCGCAAACACTATCAAGAGAAAACAGCGCCGAACATTCTATTCGTCTTGCAGAACAAAATGCGAGATCGTCGCACCTATACGTAAGACAGTCGAGCGTCGAGCGCTCCTAGAGTCTTGCTGAAAATAACGCTAGAAACTCACAAGCACTAGCAAGAGGAAACAGCGCCCAACGTTCTAATTGTCTTGAAGAACAAAAAGCGAGATCGTCGCACCTATGCGTAAGACAGTCGAGCGTCGAGCGCTCGTAGCGGTTGGCTGAAAATAACGCTGGAAACTCGCAAACACTGGCAAGAGAAAACAGCGCCGAACATTCTATTCGTCTTGCAGAACAAAATGCGAGATCGTCGCACCTATACGTAAGACAGTCGAGCGTCGAGCGCTCGTAGCGGTTGGCTGAAAATAGAGCTAGAAACTCGCAAACACTATCAAGAGAAAACAGCGCCGAACATTCTATTCGTCTTGCAGAACAAAATGCGAGATCGTCGCACCTATACGTAAGACAGTCGAGCGTCGAGCGCTCCTAGAGTCTTGCTGAAAATAACGCTAGAAACTCACAAGCACTAGCAAGAGGAAACAGCGCCCAACGTTCTAATTGTCTTGAAGAACAAAAAGCGAGATCGTCGCACCTATGCGTAAGACAGTCGAGCGTCGAGCGCTCGTAGCGGTTGGCTGAAAATAACGCTGGAAACTCGCAAGCACTGGCAAGAGAAAACAGCGCCGAACATTCTATTCGTCTTGCAGAACAAAATGCGAGATCGTCGCACCTATACGTAAGACAGTCGAGCGTCGAGCGCTCGTAGCGGTTGGCTGAAAATAGAGCTAGAAACTCACAAGCACTAGCAAGAGAAAACAGCGCCGAACATTCTATTCGTCTTGCAGAACAAAATGCGAGATCGTCGCATCTATACGTAAGGACATTCGAGCGCAAAGCGCTCCCAGCGTCTTGCTGAAAATAGAGCTAGAAATTTGCAAACACTGAGAAGAGAAAACAGCGCCCAACGTTCTAATTGTCTTGAAGAACAAAATGCGAGATCGTCGCACCTATACGTAAGACAGTCGAGCGTTGAGCGCTCCTAGAGTCTTGCTGAAAATAACGCTAGAAACTCACAAGCACTAGCAAGAGGAAACAGCGCCGAACATTCTATTCGTCTTGCAGAACAAAATGCGAGATCGTCGCATCTATACGTAAGGACATTCGAGCGCAGAGCGCTCCCAGCGTCTTGCTGAAAATAGAGCTAGAAATTTGCAAACACTGAGAAGAGAAAACAGCGCCCAACGTTCTAATTGTCTTGAAGAACAAAATGCGAGATCGTCGCACCTATACGTAAGACAGTCGAGCGTCGAGTGCTCCTAGAGTCTTGCTGAAAATAACGCTAGAAACTCACAAGCACTAGCAAGAGGAAACAGCGCCCAACGTTCTAATTGTCCTGAAGAACAAAAAGCGAGATCGTCGATCCTATGCGTAAGACAGTCGAGCGTCGAGCGCTCGTAGCGGTTGGCTGAAAATAACGCTAGAAACTCACAAGCACTAGCAAGAGAAAACAGCGCCGAACATTCTATTCGTCTTGCAGAACAAAATGCGAGATCGTCGCACCTATACGTAAGACAGTCGAGCGTCGAGCGCTCGTAGCGGTTGGCTGAAAATAACGCTGGAAACTCGCAAACACTGGCAAGAGAAAACAGCGCCGAACATTCTATTCGTCTTGCAGAACAAAATGCGAGATCGTCGCACCTATACGTAAGACAGTCGAGCGTCGAGCGCTCGTAGCGGTTGGCTGAAAATAGAGCTAGAAACTCACAAGCACTAGCAAGAGAAAACAGCGCCGAACATTCTATTCGTCTTGCAGAACAAAATGCGAGATCGTCGCACCTATACGTAAGACAGTCTAGCGTCGAGCGCTCCCAGCGTCTTGCTGAAAATAACGCTAGAAACTCACAAACACTAGCAAGAGAAAACAGCGCCGAACATTCTATTCGTCTTGCAGAACAAAATGCGAGATCGTCGCACCTATACGTAAGACAGTCGAGCGTTGAGCGCTCCTAGAGTCTTGCTGAAAATAACGCTAGAAACTCACAAGCACTAGCAAGAGGAAACAGCGCCGAACATTCTATTCGTCTTGCAGAACAAAATGCGAGATCGTCGCATCTATACGTAAGGACATTCGAGCGCAGAGCGCTCCCAGCGTCTTGCTGAAAATAGAGCTAGAAATTTGCAAACACTGAGAAGAGAAAACAGCGCCCAACGTTCTAATTGTCTTGAAGAACAAAATGCGAGATCGTCGCACCTATACGTAAGACAGTCGAGCGTCGAGCGCTCCTAGAGTCTTGCTGAAAATAACGCTAGAAACTCACAAGCACTAGCAAGAGGAAACAGCGCCCAACGTTCTAATTGTCTTGAAGAACAAAAAGCGAGATCGTCGCACCTATGCGTAAGACAGTCGAGCGTCGAGCGCTCGTAGCGGTTGGCTGAAAATAACGCTGGAAACTCGCAAACACTGGCAAGAGAAAACAGCGCCGAACATTCTATTCGTCTTGCAGAACAAAATGCGAGATCGTCGCACCTATACGTAAGACAGTCAAGCGTCGAGCGCTCGTAGCGGTTGGCTGAAAATAGAGCTAGAAACTCACAAGCACTAGCAAGAGAAAACAGCGCCGAACATTCTATTCGTCTTGCAGAACAAAATGCGAGATCGTCGCACCTATACGTTAGACAGTCGAGCGTCGAGCGCTCCTAGAGTCTTGCTGAAAATAACGCTAGAAACTCACAAGCACTAGCAAGAGGAAACAGCGCCCAACGTTCTAATTGTCTTGAAGAACAAAAAGCGAGATCGTCGCACCTATGCGTAAGACAGTCGAGCGTCGAGCGCTCGTAGCGGTTGGCTGAAAATAACGCTGGAAACTCGCAAACACTGGCAAGAGAAAACAGCGCCGAACATTCTATTCGTCTTGCAGAACAAAATGCGAGATCGTCGCACCTATACGTAAGACAGTCGAGCGTCGAGCGCTCGTAGCGGTTGGCTGAAAATAGAGCTAGAAACTCGCAAACACTGGCAAGAGAAAACAGCGCCGAACATTCTATTCGTCTTGCAGAACAAAATGCGAGATCGTCGCATCTATACGTAAGGACATTCGAGCGCAGAGCGCTCCCAGCGTCTTGCTGAAAATAGAGCTAGAAATTTGCAAACACTGAGAAGAGAAAACAGCGCCCAACGTTCTAATTGTCTTGAAGAACAAAATGCGAGATCGTCGCACCTATACGTAAGACAGTCGAGCGTCGAGCGCTCCTAGAGTCTTGCTGAAAATAACGCTAGAAACTCACAAGCACTAGCAAGAGAAAACAGCGATGAACATTTTATTCGTCTTGCAGAACAAAATGCGAGATCGTCGCACCTATACGTAAGACAGTCGAGCGCAGAGCGCTCCCAGCGTCTTGCTGAAAATAGAGCTAGAATCTCGCAAACACTGGCAAAAGAAAACAGCGCCGTACATTCTATTCGTCTTGAAGAACAAAATGCGAGATCGTCGCACCTATACGTAAGACAGTCGAGCGTCGAGCGCTCCCAGAGTCTTGCTGAAAATAACGCTAGAAACTCGCAAACACTGAGAAGAGAAAACAGCGCCGAACATTCTATTCGTCTTGCAGAACAAAATGCGAGATCGTCGCACCTATACGTAAGACTGACGAGCGTCGAGCGCTCCCAGCGTCTTGTTGAAAATAACGCTAGAAACTCGCAAACACTGGCAAGAGAAAACAGCGCCAAACGTTCTATTCGTCTTGAAGAACAAAATGCGAGATCGTCGCACCTATACGTAAGACAGTCGAGCGTCGAGCGCTCCTAGAGTCTTGCTGAAAATAACGCTAGAAACTCACAAGCACTAGCAAGAGGAAACAGCGCCCAACGTTCTAATTGTCCTGAAGAACAAAATGCGAGATCGTCGCACCTATACGTAAGACAGTCGAGCGTCGAGCGCTCCTAGAGTCTTGCTGAAAATAACGCTAGAAACTCACAAGCACTAGCAAGAGGAAACAGCGCCCAACGTTCTAATTGTCCTGAAGAACAAAATGCGAGATCGTCGCACCTATACGTAAGACAGTCGAGCGTCGAGCGCTCCTAGAGTCTTGCTGAAAATAACGCTAGAAACTCGCAAGCACTAGCAAGAGGAAACAGCGCCCAACGTTCTAATTGTCCTGAAGAACAAAATGCGAGATCGTCGCACCTATACGTAAGACAGTCGAGCGTCGAGCGCTCCTAGAGTCTTGTTGAAAATAACGCTAGAAACTCGCAAACACTGGCAAGAGAAAACAGCGCCGAACATTCTATTCGTCTTGCAGAACAAAATGCGAGATCGTCGCACCTATACGTAAGACAGTCGAGCGTCGAGCGCTCGTAGCGGTTGGCTGAAAATAGAGCTAGAAACTCGCAAACACTATCAAGAGAAAACAGCGCCGAACATTCTATTCGTCTTGCAGAACAAAATGCGAGATCGTCGCATCTATACGTAAGGACATACGAGCGCAGAGCGCTCCCAGCGTCTTGCTGAAAATAGAGCTAGAAATTTGCAAACACTGAGAAGAGAAAACAGCGCCCAACGTTTTAATTGCCTTGAAGAACAAAAAGCGAGATCGTCGCACCTATACGTAAGACAGTCGAGCGTCGAGCGCTCCCAGAGTCTTGCTGAAAATAACGCTAGAAACTCACAAGCACTAGCAAGAGAAAACAGCGCCCAACGTTTTAATTGTCTTGAAGAACAAAATGCGAGATCGTCGCACCTATACGTAAGACAGTCGAGCGTCGAGCGCTCGTAGCGGTTGGCTGAAAATAACGCTGGAAACTCGTAAACACTGGCAAGAGAAAACAGCGCCGAACATTTTATTTGTCTTGCAGAACAAAATGCGAGATCGTCGCACCTATACGTAAGACAGTCGAGCGTCGAGCGCTCGTAGCGGTTGGCTGAAAATAACGCTGGAAACTCGCAAATACTGGCAAGAGAAAACAGCGCCGAACATTCTATTCGTCTTGCAGAACAAAATGCGAGATCGTCGCATCTATACGTAAGGACATTCGAGCGCATAGCGCTCCCAGCGTCTTGCTGAAAATAGAGCTAGAAATTTGCAAACACTGAGAAGAGAAAACAGCGCCCAACGTTCTAATTGTCTTGAAGAACAAAATGCGAGATCGTCGCACCTATACGTAAGACAGTCGAGCGTCGAGCGCTCCCAGCGTCTTCCTGAAAATAACGCTAGAAACTCGCAAACACTAGCAAGAGGAAACAGCGCCCAACGTTCTAATTGTCTTGCAGAACAAAATGCGAGATCGTCGCACCTATACGTAAGACAGTCGAGCGTCGAGCGCTCCCAGAGTCTTGCTGAAAATAACGCTAGAAACTCACAAGCACTAGCAAGAGAAAACAGCGCCGAACATTTTATTCGTCTTGCAGAACAAAATGCGAGATCGTCGCACCTATACGTAAGACAGTCGAGCGTCTAGCGCTCGTAGCGTTTGGCTGAAAATAGAGCTAGAAACTCGCAAACACTGGCAAGAGAAAACAGCGCCGAACATTTTATTCGTCTTGCAGAACAAAATGCGAGATCGTCGCACCTATACGTAAGACAGTCGAGCGTCGAGCGCTCCTAGAGTCTTGCTGAAAATAACGCTAGAAACTCAAAGCACTAGCAAAAGGAAACAGCGCCCAACGTTCTAATTGTCTTGAAGAACAAAAAGCGAGATCGTCGCACCTATACGTAAGACAGTCGAGCGTCGAGCGCTCGTAGCGTCTTGCTGAAAATAACGCTAGAAACTCACAAGCACTAGCAAGAGAAAACAGCGCCGAACATTCTATTCGTCTTGCAGAACAAAATGCGAGATCGTCGCACCTATACGTAAGACAGTCGAGCGTCGAGCGCTCCTAGAGTCTTGCTGAAAATAACGCTAGAAACTCACAAGCACTAGCAAAAGGAAACAGCGCCCAACGTTCTAATTGTCTTGAAGAACAAAAAGCGAGATCGTCGCACCTATACGTAAGACAGTCGAGCGTCGAGCGCTCGTAGCGGTTGGCTGAAAATAACGCTGGAAACTCGCAAATACTAGCAAGAGAAAACAGCGCCGAACATTCTATTCGTCTTGCAGAACAAAATGCGAGATCGTCGCACCTATACGTAAGACAGTCGAGCGTCGAGCGCTCCCAGCGTCTTGCTGAAAATAACGCTAGAAACTCGCAAACACTGGCAAGAGAAAACAGCGCCGAACATTCTATTCGTCTTGCAGAACAAAATGCGAGATCGTCGCACCTATACGTAAGGACATTCGAGCGCAGAGCGCTCCCAGCATCTTGCTGAAAATAGAGCTAGAAATTTGCAAACACTGAGAAGAGAAAACAGCGCTTAACGTTCTAATTGTCTTGAAGAACAAAATGCGAGATCGTCGCACCTATACGTAAGACAGTCTAGCGTAGAGCGCTCCCAGCGTCTTGCTGAAAATAGAGCTAGAATCTCGCAAACACTAGCAAGAGAAAACAGCGCCGGACATTCTATTCGTCTTGCAGAACAAAATGCGAGATCGTCGCACCTATACGTAAGACAGTCGAGCGTCGAGCGCTCCCAGAGTCTTGCTGAAAATAACGCTAGAAACTCACAAACACTAGCAAGAGAAAACAGCGCCCAACGTTCTAATTGTCTTGCAGAACAAAAAGCGAGATTGTCGCACCTTTACGTAAGACAGTCGAGCGTCGAGCGCTCGTAGAGTCTTGCTGAAAATAACGCTAGAAACTCACAAGCACTAGCAAGAGGAAACAGCGCCCAACGTTCTAATTGTCCTGAAGAACAAAATGCGAGATCGTCGCACCTATACGTAAGACAGTTGAGCGTCGAGCGCTCCTAGAGTCTTGCTGAAAATAACGCTAGAAACTCACAAGCACTAGCAAGAGGAAACAGCGCCCAACGTTCTAATTGTCCTGAAGAACAAAATGCGAGATCGTCGCACCTATACGTAAGACAGTCGAGCGTCGAGCGCTCCTAGAGTCTTGCTGAAAATAACGCTAGAAACTCGCAAGCACTAGCAAGAGGAAACAGCGCCCAACGTTCTAATTGTCCTGAAGAACAAAATGCGAGATCGTCGCACCTATACGTAAGACAGTCGAGCGTCGAGCGCTCCTAGAGTCTTGCTGAAAATAACGCTAGAAACTCGCAAACACTGGCAAGAGAAAACAGCGCCGAACATTCTATTCGTCTTGCAGAACAAAATGCGAGATCGTCGCATCTATACGTAAGGACATTCGAGCGCAGAGCGCTCCCAGCGTCT
This sequence comes from Ornithomya chloropus, assembly GCA_963971445.1. Taxonomy (NCBI): domain Eukaryota; kingdom Metazoa; phylum Arthropoda; class Insecta; order Diptera; family Hippoboscidae; genus Ornithomya; species Ornithomya chloropus. The sequence goes on from OZ020531.1 coordinate 2,067,739, forward strand.
TGCTGAAAATAGAGCTAGAAATTTGCAAACACTGGGAAGAGAAAACAGCGCTTAACGTTCTAATTGTCTTGAAGAACAAAATGCGAGATCGTCGCACCTATACGTAAGACAGTCGAGCGTCGAGCGCTCCCAGAGTCTTGCTGAAAATAACGCTAGAAACTCACAAACACTAGCAAGAGAAAACAGCGCCCAACGTTCTAATTGTCCTGAAGAACAAAATGCGAGATCGTCGCACCTATACGTAAGACAGTCGAGCGTCGAGCGCTCCTAGAGTCTTGCTGAAAATAACGCTAGAAACTCACAAGCACTAGCAAGAGAAAACAGCGCCCAACGTTCTAATTGTCCTGAAGAACAAAATGCGAGATCGTCGCACCTATACGTAAGACAGTCGAGCGTCGAGCGCTCCTAGAGTCTTGCTGAAAATAACGCTAGAAACTCGCAAACACTGGCAAGAGAAAACAGCGCCGAACATTCTATTCGTCTTGCAGAACAAAATGCGAGATCGTCGCACCTATACGTAAGACAGTCGAGCGTCGAGCGCTCCCAGAGTCTTGCTGAAAATAACGCTAGAAACTCACAAACACTAGCAAGAGAAAACAGCGCCCAACGTTCTAATTGTCCTGAAGAACAAAATGCGAGATCGTCGCACCTATACGTAAGACAGTCGAGCGTCGAGCGCTCCTAGAGTCTTGCTGAAAATAACGCTAGAAACTCACAAGCACTAGCAAGAGGAAACAGCGCCCAACGTTCTAATTGTCCTGAAGAACAAAATGCGAGATCGTCGCACCTATACGTAAGACAGTCGAGCGTCGAGCGCTCCTAGAGTCTTGCTGAAAATAACGCTAGAAACTCGCAAACACTAGCAAGAGAAAACAGCGCCGGACATTCTATTCGTCTTGCAGAACAAAATGCGAGATCGTCGCACCTATACGTAAGACAGTCGAGCGTCGAGCGCTCCCAGAGTCTTGCTGAAAATAACGCTAGAAACTCACAAACACTAGCAAGAGAAAACAGCGCCCAACGTTCTAATTGTCTTGCAGAACAAAATGCGAGATCGTCGCACCTATACGTAAGACAGTCGAGCGTCGAGCGCTCCTAGAGTCTTGCTGAAAATAACGCTAGAAACTCACAAGCACTAGCAAGAGGAAACAGCGCCCAACGTTCTAATTGTCTTGAAGAACAAAAAGCGAGATCGTCGCACCTATGCGTAAGACAGTCGAGCGTCGAGCGCTCGTAGCGGTTGGCTGAAAATAACGCTGGAAACTCGCAAACACTGGCAAGAGAAAACAGCGCCGAACATTCTATTCGTCTTGCAGAACAAAATGCGAGATCGTCGCACCTATACGTAAGACAGTCGAGCGTCGAGCGCTCCTAGAGTCTTGCTGAAAATAACGCTAGAAACTCACAAGCACTAGCAAGAGGAAACAGCGCCCAACGTTCTAATTGTCCTGAAGAACAAAATGCGAGATCGTCGCACCTATACGTAAGACAGTCGAGCGTCGAGCGCTCCTAGAGTCTTGCTGAAAATAACGCTAGAAACTCGCAAACACTGGCAAGAGAAAACAGCGCCGAACATTCTATTCGTCTTGCAGAACAAAATGCGAGATCGTCGCATCTATACGTAAGGACATTCGAGCGCAGAGCGCTCCCAGCGTCTTGCTGAAAATAGAGCTAGAAATTTGCAAACACTGAGAAGAGAAAACAGCGCTTAACGTTCTAATTGTCTTGAAGAACAAAATGCGAGATCGTCGCACCTATACGTAAGACAGTCGAGCGTCGAGCGCTCCTAGAGTCTTGCTGAAAATAACGCTAGAAACTCACAAGCACTAGCAAGAGGAAACAGCGCCCAACGTTCTAATTGTCCTGAAGAACAAAATGCGAGATCGTCGCACCTATACGTAAGACAGTCGAGCGTCGAGCGCTCCTAGAGTCTTGCTGAAAATAACGCTAGAAACTCGCAAACACTGGCAAGAGAAAACAGCGCCGAACATTCTATTCGTCTTGCAAAACAAAATGCGAGATCGTCGCATCTATACGTAAGGACATTCGAGCGCAGAGCGCTCCCAGCGTCTTGCTGAAAATAGAGCTAGAAACTCGCAAACACTGGCAAGAGAAAACAGCGCCGAACATTCTATTCGTCTTGCAGAACAAAATGCGAGATCGTCGCACCTATACGTAAGACAGTCGAGCGTCGAGCGCTCCCAGAGTCTTGCTGAAAATAACGCTAGAAACTCACAAACACTAGCAAGAGAAAACAGCGCCCAACGTTCTAATTGTCTTGCAGAACAAAAAGCGAGATTGTCGCACCTTTACGTAAGACAGTCGAGCGTCGAGCGCTCGTAGCGTCTTGCTGAAAATAGAGCTAGAAATTTGCAAACACTGAGAAGAGAAAACAGCGCCCAACGTTTAAATTGTCTTGAAGAACAAAATGCGAGATCGTCGCACCTATACGTAAGACAGTCGAGCGTCGAGCGCTCCTAGAGTCTTGCTGAAAATAACGCTAGAAACTCACAAGCACTAGCAAGAGGAAACAGCGCCCAACGTTCTAATTGTCCTGAAGAACAAAATGCGAGATCGTCGCACCTTTACGTAAGACAGTCGAGCGTCGAGCGCTCCTAGAGTCTTGCTGAAAATAACGCTAGAAACTCGCAAACACTGGCAAGAGAAAACAGCGCCGAACATTCTATTCGTCTTGCAGAACAAAATGCGAGATCGTCGCATCTATACGTAAGGACATTCGAGCGCAGAGCGCTCCCAGCGTCTTGCTGAAAATAGAGCTAGAAATTTGCAAACACTGAGAAGAGAAAACAGCGCTTAACGTTCTAATTGTCTTGAAGAACAAAATGCGAGATCGTCGCACCTATACGTAAGACAGTCGAGCGTCGAGCGCTCCTAGAGTCTTGCTGAAAATAACGCTAGAAACTCACAAGCACTAGCAAGAGGAAACAGCGCCCAACGTTCTAATTGTCCTGAAGAACAAAATGCGAGATCGTCGCACCTATACGTAAGACAGTCGAGCGTCGAGCGCTCCTAGAGTCTTGCTGAAAATAACGCTAGAAACTCGCAAACACTGGCAAGAGAAAACAGCGCCCAACATTTAAATTGTCTTGAAGAACAAAATGCGAGATCGTCGCAGCTATACGTAAGACAGTCGAGCGTCGAGCGCTCGTAGCGTTTGGCTGAAAATAGAGCTAGAAACTCGCAAACACTGGCAAGAGAAAACAGCGCTGAACGCGTTATTCGCCTTGCAGAACAAAATGCGAGATTGTCGCAGCTATACGTAAGACAGTCGAGCGTCGAGCGCTCCCAGAGTCTTGCTGAAAATAATGCTAGAAACTCGCAAACACTGGCAAGAGAAAACAGCGCCGAACATTCTATTCGTCTTGCAGAACAAAATGCGAGATCGTCGCACCTATACGTAAGACAGTCGAGCGTCGAGCGCTCCCAGAGTCTTGCTGAAAATAACGCTAGAAACTCACAAGCACTAGCAAGAGGAAACAGCGCCCAACGTTCTAATTGTCCTGAAGAACAAAAAGCGAGATCGTCGCACCTATACGTAAGACAGTCGAGCGTCGAGCGCTCGTAGCGGTTGGCTGAAAATAACGCTGGAAACTCGCAAACACTTGCAAGACAAAACAGCGCCGAACATTCTATTCGTCTTGCAGAACAAAATGCGGGATCGTCGCACCTATACGTAAGACAGTCGAGCGTCGAGCGCTTCCAGAGTCTTGCTGAAAATAACGCTAGAAACTTACAAGCACTAGCAAGAGAAAACAGCGCCCAACATTCTATTCGTCTTGCAGAACAAAAAGCGAGATCGTCGCACCTATACGTAAGACAGTCGAGCGTCGAGCGCTCGTAGCGTCTTGCTGAAAATAGAGCTAGAAACTCGCAAACACTGGCAAGAGAAAACAGCGCCGAACATTCTATTCGTCTTGCAGAACAAAATGCGAGATCGTCGCATCTATACGTAAGGACATTCGAGCGCAGAGCGCTCCCAGCGTCTTGCTGAAAATAGAGCTAGAAATTTGCAAACACTGAGAAGAGAAAACAGCGCCCAACGTTTTAATTGTCTTGAAGAACAAAATGCGAGATCGTCGCACCTATACGTAAGACAGTCGAGCGTCGAGCGCTCGTAGCGTCTTGCTGAAAATAGAGCTAGAAACTCGCAAACACTGGCTAGAGAAAACAGCGCCGAACATTCTATTCGTCTTGCAGAACAAAATGCGAGATCGTCGCACCTATACGTAAGACAGTCTAGCGTAGAGCGCTCCCAGCGTCTTGCTGAAAATAACGCTAGAAACTCACAAACACTAGCAAGAGAAAACAGCGCCGGACATTCTATTCGTCTTGCAGAACAAAATGCGAGATCGTCGCACCTATACGTAAGACAGTCGAGCGTCGAGCGCTCCCAGAGTCTTGCTGAAAATAACGCTAGAAACTCACAAACACTAGCAAGAGAAAACAGCGCCCAACGTTCTAATTGTCTTGCAGAACAAAAAGCGAGATTGTCGCACCTTTACGTAAGACAGTCGAGCGTCGAGCGCTCGTAGCGTCTTGCTGAAAATAGAGCTAGAAATTTGCAAACACTGAGAAGAGAAAACAGCGCCCAACGTTTAAATTGTCTTGAAGAACAAAATGCGAGATCGTCGCACCTATACGTAAGACAGTCGAGCGTCGAGCGCTCCTAGAGTCTTGCTGAAAATAACGCTAGAAACTCACAAGCACTAGCAAGAGGAAACAGCGCCCAACGTTCTAATTGTCTTGAAGAACAAAAAGCGAGATCGTCGCACCTATGCGTAAGACAGTCGAGCGTCGAGCGCTCGTAGCGGTTGGCTGAAAATAACGCTGGAAACTCGCAAACACTGGCAAGAGAAAACAGCGCCGAACATTCTATTCGTCTTGCAGAACAAAATGCGAGATCGTCGCACCTATACGTAAGACAGTCGAGCGTCGAGCGCTCCCAGAGTCTTGCTGAAAATAACGCTAGAAACTCACAAACACTAGCAAGAGAAAACAGCGCCCAACGTTCTAATTGTCTTGCAGAACAAAAAGCGAGATTGTCGCACCTTTACGTAAGACAGTCGAGCGTCGAGCGCTTCCAGAGTCTTGCTGAAAATAACGCTAGAAACTCACAAGCACTAGCAAGAGGAAACAGCGCCCAACGTTCTAATTGTCTTGAAGAACAAAATGCGAGATCGTCGCACCTATACGTAAGACAGTCGAGCGTCGAGCGCTCCTAGAGTCTTGCTGAAAATAACGCTAGAAACTCACAAGCACTAGCAAGAGGAAACAGCGCCCAACGTTCTAATTGTCTTGAAGAACAAAAAGCGAGATCGTCGCACCTATGCGTAAGACAGTCGAGCGTCGAGCGCTCGTAGCGGTTGGCTGAAAATAACGCTGGAAACTCGCAAACACTGGCAAGAGAAAACAGCGCCGAACATTCTATTCGTCTTGCAGAACAAAATGCGAGATCGTCGCACCTATACGTAAGACAGTCGAGCGTTGAGCGCTCCTAGAGTCTTGCTGAAAATAACGCTAGAAACTCACAAGCACTAGCAAGAGAAAACAGCGCCCAACGTTCTAATTGTCTTGAAGAACAAAATGCGAGATCGTCGCACCTATACGTAAGACAGTCGAGCGTCGAGTGCTCCCAGCGTCTTGCTGAAAATAACGCTAGAAACTCGCAAACACTAGCAAGAGGAAACAGCGCCCAACGTTCTAATTGACTTGAAGAACAAAAAGCGAAATCGTCGCACCTATACGTAAGACAGTCGAGCGTCGAGCGCTCGTAGCGGTTGGCTGAAAATAACGCTGGAAACTCGCAAACACTGGCAAGAGAAAACAGCGCCGAACATTCTATTCGTCTTGCAGAACAAAATGCGAGATCGTCGCACCTATACGTAAGACAGTCGAGCGTCGAGCGCTCGTAGCGGTTGGCTGAAAATAGAGCTAGAAACTCACAAGCACTAGCAAGAGAAAACAGCGCCGAACATTCTATTCGTCTTGCAGAACAAAATGCGAGATCGTCGTACCTATACGTAAGACAGTCGAGCGTCGAGCGCTCCCAGAGTCTTGCTGAAAATAACGCTAGAAAATCGCAAACACTGGCAAGAGAAAACAGCGCCGAAAATTCTATTCGTCTTGCAGAACAAAATGCGAGATCGTCGCACCTATACGTAAGACAGTCGAGCGTCGAGCGCTCCCAGAGTCTTGCTGAAAATAACGCTAGAAACTCACAAGCACTAGCAAGAGAAAACAGCGCCGAACATTTTATTCGTCTTGCAGAACAAAATGCGAGATCGTCGCACCTATACGTAAGACAGTCGAGCGTCTAGCGCTCGTAGCGTTTGGTTGAAAATAGAGCTAGAATCTCGCAAACACTGGCAAGAGAAAACAGCGCCGAACATTCTATTCGTCTTGCAGAACAAAATGCGAGATCGTCGCACCTATACGTAAGACAGTCGAGCGTCGAGCGCTCCCAGAGTCTTGCTGAAAATAACGCTAGAAACTCACAAGCACTAGCAAGAGGAAACAGCGCCGAACATTCTATTCGTCTTGCAGAACAAAATGCGAGATCGTCGCACCTATACGTAAGACAGTCTAGCGTCGAGCGCTCCCAGCGTCTTGCTGAAAATAGGGCCAGAAACTCGCAAACACTGGCAAGAGAAAACAGCGCCCAACGTTCTACTCGTCTTGAAGAACAAAAAGCGAGATCGTCGCAGCTATACGTAAGACAGTCGAGCGTCGAGCGCTCCCAGCGTCTTGATGAAAATAACGCTAGAAACTCGCAAACACTGGCAAGAGAAAACAGCGCCCAACGTTCTACTCGTCTTGCAGAACAAAATGCGAGATCGTCGCACCTATACGTAAGACAGTCGAGCGTCGAGCGCTCCTAGAGTCTTGCTGAAAATAACGCTAGAAACTCACAAGCACTAGCAAGAGGAAACAGCGCCCAACGTTCTAATTGTCTTGAAGAACAAAAAGCGAGATCGTCGCACCTATGCGTAAGACAGTCGAGCGTCGAGCGCTCGTAGCGGTTGGCTGAAAATAACGCTGGAAACTCGCAAACACTGGCAAGAGGAAACAGCGCCGAACATTCTATTCGTCTTGCAGAACAAAATGCGAGATCGTCGCACCTATACGTAAGACAGTCGAGCGTTGAGCGCTCCTAGAGTCTTGCTGAAAATAACGCTAGAAACTCACAAGCACTAGCAAGAGAAAACAGCGCCCAACGTTCTAATTGTCTTGCAGAACAAAAAGCGAGATTGTCGCACCTTTACGTAAGACAGTCGAGCGTCGAGCGCTCTTAGCGTCTTGCTGAAAATAACGCTAGAAATTTACAAGCACTAGCAAGAGGAAACAGCGCCCAACGTTCTAATTGTCTTGAAGAACAAAATGCGAGATCGTCGCACCTATACGTAAGACAGTCGAGCGTCGAGCGCTCCTAGAGTCTTGCTGAAAATAACGCTAGAAACTCACAAGCACTAGCAAGAGGAAACAGCGCCCAACGTTCTAATTGTCCTGAAGAACAAAATGCGAGATCGTCGCACCTATACGTAAGACAGTCGAGCGTCGAGCGCTCCTAGAGTCTTGCTGAAAATAACGCTAGAAACTCGCAAACACTGGCAAGAGAAAACAGCGCCGAACATTCTATTCGTCTTGCAGAACAAAATGCGAGATCGTCGCATCTATACGTAAGGACATTCGAGCGCAGAGCGCTCCCAGCGTCTTGCTGAAAATAGAGCTAGAAATTTGCAAACACTGGGAAGAGAAAACAGCGCTTAACGTTCTAATTGTCTTGAAGAACAAAATGCGAGATCGTCGCACCTATACGTAAGACAGTCGAGCGTCGAGCGCTCCCAGAGTCTTGCTGAAAATAACGCTAGAAACTCACAAACACTAGCAAGAGAAAACAGCGCCCAACGTTCTAATTGTCCTGAAGAACAAAATGCGAGATCGTCGCACCTATACGTAAGACAGTCGAGCGTCGAGCGCTCCTAGAGTCTTGCTGAAAATAACGCTAGAAACTCACAAGCACTAGCAAGAGGAAACAGCGCCCAACGTTCTAATTGTCCTGAAGAACAAAATGCGAGATCGTCGCACCTATACGTAAGACAGTCGAGCGTCGAGCGCTCCTAGAGTCTTGCTGAAAATAACGCTAGAAACTCGCAAACACTGGCAAGAGAAAACAGCGCCGAACATTCTATTCGTCTTGCAGAACAAAATGCGAGATCGTCGCACCTATACGTAAGACAGTCGAGCGTCGAGCGCTCCCAGAGTCTTGCTGAAAATAACGCTAGAAACTCACAAACACTAGCAAGAGAAAACAGCGCCCAACGTTCTAATTGTCCTGAAGAACAAAATGCGAGATCGTCGCACCTATACGTAAGACAGTCGAGCGTCGAGCGCTCCTAGAGTCTTGCTGAAAATAACGCTAGAAACTCACAAGCACTAGCAAGAGGAAACAGCGCCCAACGTTCTAATTGTCCTGAAGAACAAAATGCGAGATCGTCGCACCTATACGTAAGACAGTCGAGCGTCGAGCGCTCCTAGAGTCTTGCTGAAAATAACGCTAGAAACTCGCAAACACTAGCAAGAGAAAACAGCGCCGGACATTCTATTCGTCTTGCAGAACAAAATGCGAGATCGTCGCACCTATACGTAAGACAGTCGAGCGTCGAGCGCTCCCAGAGTCTTGCTGAAAATAACGCTAGAAACTCACAAGCACTAGCAAGAGGAAACAGCGCCCAACGTTCTAATTGTCCTGAAGAACAAAATGCGAGATCGTCGCACCTATACGTAAGACAGTCGAGCGTCGAGCGCTCCTAGAGTCTTGCTGAAAATAACGCTAGAAACTCGCAAACACTAGCAAGAGAAAACAGCGCCGGACATTCTATTCGTCTTGCAGAACAAAATGCGAGATCGTCGCACCTATACGTAAGACAGTCGAGCGTCGAGCGCTCCTAGAGTCTTGCTGAAAATAACGCTAGAAACTCGCAAACACTGGCAAGAGAAAACAGCGCCGAACATTCTATTCGTCTTGCAGAACAAAATGCGAGATCGTCGCATCTATACGTAAGGACATTCGAGCGCAGAGCGCTCCCAGCGTCTTGCTGAAAATAGAGCTAGAAATTTGCAAACACTGAGAAGAGAAAACAGCGCTTAACGTTCTAATTGTCTTGAAGAACAAAATGCGAGATCGTCGCACCTATACGTAAGACAGTCGAGCGTCGAGCGTTCCTAGAGTCTTGCTGAAAATAATGCTAGAAACTCACAAGCACTAGCAAGAGGAAACAGCGCCCAACGTTCTAATTGTCCTGAAGAACAAAATGCGAGATCGTCGCACCTATACGTAAGACAGTCGAGCGTCGAGCGCTCCTAGAGTCTTGCTGAAAATAACGCTAGAAACTCGCAAACACTGGCAAGAGAAAACAGCGCCGAACATTCTATTCGTCTTGCAGAACAAAATGCGAGATCGTCGCATCTATACGTAAGGACATTCGAGCGCAGAGCGCTCCCAGCGTCTTGCTGAAAATAGAGCTAGAAACTCGCAAACACTGGCAAGAGAAAACAGCGCCGAACATTCTATTCGTCTTGCAGAACAAAATGCGAGATCGTCGCACCTATACGTAAGACAGTCGAGCGTCGAGCGCTCCCAGAGTCTTGCTGAAAATAACGCTAGAAACTCACAAACACTAGCAAGAGAAAACAGCGCCCAACGTTCTAATTGTCTTGCAGAACAAAAAGCGAGATTGTCGCACCTTTACGTAAGACAGTCGAGCGTCGAGCGCTCGTAGCGTCTTGCTGAAAATAGAGCTAGAAATTTGCAAACACTGAGAAGAGAAAACAGCGCCCAACGTTTAAATTGTCTTGAAGAACAAAATGCGAGATCGTCGCACCTATACGTAAGACAGTCGAGCGTCGAGCGCTCCTAGAGTCTTGCTGAAAATAACGCTAGAAACTCACAAGCACTAGCAAGAGGAAACAGCGCCCAACGTTCTAATTGTCCTGAAGAACAAAATGCGAGATCGTCGCACCTATACGTAAGACAGTCGAGCGTCGAGCGCTCCTAGAGTCTTGCTGAAAATAACGCTAGAAACTCGCAAACACTGGCAAGAGAAAACAGCGCCGAACATTCTATTCGTCTTGCAGAACAAAATGCGAGATCGTCGCATCTATACGTAAGGACATTCGAGCGCAGAGCGCTCCCAGCGTCTTGCTGAAAATAGAGCTAGAAATTTGCAAACACTGAGAAGAGAAAACAGCGCTTAACGTTCTAATTGTCTTGAAGAACAAAATGCGAGATCGTCGCACCTATACGTAAGACAGTCGAGCGTCGAGCGCTCCTAGAGTCTTGCTGAAAATAACGCTAGAAACTCACAAGCACTAGCAAGAGGAAACAGCGCCCAACGTTCTAATTGTCCTGAAGAACAAAATGCGAGATCGTCGCACCTATACGTAAGACAGTCGAGCGTCGAGCGCTCCTAGAGTCTTGCTGAAAATAACGCTAGAAACTCGCAAACACTGGCAAGAGAAAACAGCGCCCAACATTCTATTCGTCTTGCAGAACAAAATGCGAGATCGTCGCAGCTATACGTAAGACAGTCGAGCGTCGAGCGCTCGTAGCGTTTGGCTGAAAATAGAGCTAGAAACTCGCAAACACTGGCAAGAGAAAACAGCGCTGAACGCGTTATTCGCCTTGCAGAACAAAATGCGAGATTGTCGCAGCTATACGTAAGACAGTCGAGCGTCGAGCGCTCCCAGAGTCTTGCTGAAAATAATGCTAGAAACTCGCAAACACTGGCAAGAGAAAACAGCGCCGAACATTCTATTCGTCTTGCAGAACAAAATGCGAGATCGTCGCACCTATACGTAAGACAGTCGAGCGTCGAGCGCTCCCAGAGTCTTGCTGAAAATAACGCTAGAAACTCACAAGCACTAGCAAGAGGAAACAGCGCCCAACGTTCTAATTGTCCTGAAGAACAAAAAGCGAGATCGTCGCACCTATACGTAAGACAGTCGAGCGTCGAGCGCTCCTAGAGTCTTGCTGAAAATAACGCTAGAAACTCGCAAACACTGGCAAGAGAAAACAGCGCCGAACATTCTATTCGTCTTGCAGAACAAAATGCGAGATCGTCGCATCTATACGTAAGGACAGTCGAGCGTCGAGCGCTTCCAGAGTCTTGCTGAAAATAACGCTAGAAACTCACAAGCACTAGCAAGAGAAAACAGCGCCGAACATTCTATTCGTCTTGCAGAACAAAATGCGAGATCGTCGCACCTATACGTAAGACAGTCTAGCGTAGAGCGCTCCCAGCGTCTTGCTGAAAATAACGCTAGAAACTCACAAACACTAGCAAGAGAAAACAGCGCCGGACATTCTATTCGTCTTGCAGAACAAAATGCGAGATCGTCGCACCTATACGTAAGACAGTCGAGCGTCGAGCGCTCCTAGAGTCTTGCTGAAAATAACGCTAGAAACTCGCAAACACTGGCAAGAGAAAACAGCGCCGAACATTCTATTCGTCTTGCAGAACAAAATGCGAGATCGTCGCACCTATACGTAAGACAGTCGAGCGTCGAGCGCTCCCAGAGTCTTGCTGAAAATAACGCTAGAAACTCACAAACACTAGCAAGAGAAAACAGCGCCCAACGTTCTAATTGTCCTGAAGAACAAAATGCGAGATCGTCGCACCTATACGTAAGACAGTCGAGCGTCGAGCGCTCCTAGAGTCTTGCTGAAAATAACGCTAGAAACTCACAAGCACTAGCAAGAGGAAACAGCGCCCAACGTTCTAATTGTCCTGAAGAACAAAATGCGAGATCGTCGCACCTATACGTAAGACAGTCGAGCGTCGAGCGCTCCTAGAGTCTTGCTGAAAATAACGCTAGAAACTCGCAAACACTAGCAAGAGAAAACAGCGCCGGACATTCTATTCGTCTTGCAGAACAAAATGCGAGATCGTCGCACCTATACGTAAGACAGTCGAGCGTCGAGCGCTCCCAGAGTCTTGCTGAAAATAACGCTAGAAACTCACAAGCACTAGCAAGAGGAAACAGCGCCCAACGTTCTAATTGTCCTGAAGAACAAAATGCGAGATCGTCGCACCTATACGTAAGACAGTCGAGCGTCGAGCGCTCCTAGAGTCTTGCTGAAAATAACGCTAGAAACTCGCAAACACTGGCAAGAGAAAACAGCGCCGAACATTCTATTCGTCTTGCAGAACAAAATGCGAGATCGTCGCACCTATACGTAAGACAGTCGAGCGTCGAGCGCTCCCAGAGTCTTGCTGAAAATAACGCTAGAAACTCACAAACACTAGCAAGAGAAAACAGCGCCCAACGTTCTAATTGTCCTGAAGAACAAAATGCGAGATCGTCGCACCTATACGTAAGACAGTCGAGCGTCGAGCGCTCCTAGAGTCTTGCTGAAAATAACGCTAGAAACTCACAAGCACTAGCAAGAGGAAACAGCGCCCAACGTTCTAATTGTCCTGAAGAACAAAATGCGAGATCGTCGCACCTATACGTAAGACAGTCGAGCGTCGAGCGCTCCTAGAGTCTTGCTGAAAATAACGCTAGAAACTCGCAAACACTGGCAAGAGAAAACAGCGCCGAACATTCTATTCGTCTTGCAGAACAAAATGCGAGATCGTCGCACCTATACGTAAGACAGTCGAGCGTCGAGCGCTCCCAGAGTCTTGCTGAAAATAACGCTAGAAACTCACAAACACTAGCAAGAGAAAACAGCGCCCAACGTTCTAATTGTCCTGAAGAACAAAATGCGAGATCGTCGCACCTATACGTAAGACAGTCGAGCGTCGAGCGCTCCTAGAGTCTTGCTGAAAATAACGCTAGAAACTCACAAGCACTAGCAAGAGGAAACAGCGCCCAACGTTCTAATTGTCCTGAAGAACAAAATGCGAGATCGTCGCACCTATACGTAAGACAGTCGAGCGTCGAGCGCTCCTAGAGTCTTGCTGAAAATAACGCTAGAAACTCGCAAACACTAGCAAGAGAAAACAGCGCCGGACATTCTATTCGTCTTGCAGAACAAAATGCGAGATCGTCGCACCTATACGTAAGACAGTCGAGCGTCGAGCGCTCCCAGAGTCTTGCTGAAAATAACGCTAGAAACTCACAAGCACTAGCAAGAGGAAACAGCGCCCAACGTTCTAATTGTCCTGAAGAACAAAATGCGAGATCGTCGCACCTATACGTAAGACAGTCGAGCGTCGAGCGCTCCTAGAGTCTTGCTGAAAATAACGCTAGAAACTCGCAAACACTAGCAAGAGAAAACAGCGCCGGACATTCTATTCGTCTTGCAGAACAAAATGCGAGATCGTCGCACCTATACGTAAGACAGTCGAGCGTCGAGCGCTCCTAGAGTCTTGCTGAAAATAACGCTAGAAACTCGCAAACACTGGCAAGAGAAAACAGCGCCGAACATTCTATTCGTCTTGCAGAACAAAATGCGAGATCGTCGCATCTATACGTAAGGACATTCGAGCGCAGAGCGCTCCCAGCGTCTTGCTGAAAATAGAGCTAGAAATTTGCAAACACTGAGAAGAGAAAACAGCGCTTAACGTTCTAATTGTCTTGAAGAACAAAATGCGAGATCGTCGCACCTATACGTAAGACAGTCGAGCGTCGAGCGTTCCTAGAGTCTTGCTGAAAATAACGCTAGAAACTCACAAGCACTAGCAAGAGGAAACAGCGCCCAACGTTCTAATTGTCCTGAAGAACAAAATGCGAGATCGTCGCACCTATACGTAAGACAGTCGAGCGTCGACCGCTCCTAGAGTCTTGCTGAAAATAACGCTAGAAACTCGCAAACACTGGCAAGAGAAAACAGCGCCGAACATTCTATTCGTCTTGCAGAACAAAATGCGAGATCGTCGCATCTATACGTAAGGACATTCGAGCGCAGAGCGCTCCCAGCGTCTTGCTGAAAATAGAGCTAGAAACTCGCAAACACTGGCAAGAGAAAACAGCGCCGAACATTCTATTCGTCTTGCAGAACAAAATGCGAGATCGTCGCACCTATACGTAAGACAGTCGAGCGTCGAGCGCTCCCAGAGTCTTGCTGAAAATAACGCTAGAAACTCACAAACACTAGCAAGAGAAAACAGCGCCCAACGTTCTAATTGTCTTGCAGAACAAAAAGCGAGATTGTCGCACCTTTACGTAAGACAGTCGAGCGTCGAGCGCTCGTAGCGTCTTGCTGAAAATAGAGCTAGAAATTTGCAAACACTGAGAAGAGAAAACAGCGCCCAACGTTTAAATTGTCTTGAAGAACAAAATGCGAGATCGTCGCACCTATACGTAAGACAGTCGAGCGTCGAGCGCTCCTAGAGTCTTGCTGAAAATAACGCTAGAAACTCACAAGCACTAGCAAGAGGAAACAGCGCCCAACGTTCTAATTGTCCTGAAGAACAAAATGCGAGATCGTCGCACCTATACGTAAGACAGTCGAGCGTCGAGCGCTCCTAGAGTCTTGCTGAAAATAACGCTAGAAACTCGCAAACACTGGCAAGAGAAAACAGCGCCGAACATTCTATTCGTCTTGCAGAACAAAATGCGAGATCGTCGCATCTATACGTAAGGACATTCGAGCGCAGAGCGCTCCCAGCGTCTTGCTGAAAATAGAGCTAGAAATTTGCAAACACTGAGAAGAGAAAACAGCGCTTAACGTTCTAATTGTCTTGAAGAACAAAATGCGAGATCGTCGCACCTATACGTAAGACAGTCGAGCGTCGAGCGCTCCTAGAGTCTTGCTGAAAATAACGCTAGAAACTCACAAGCACTAGCAAGAGGAAACAGCGCCCAACGTTCTAATTGTCCTGAAGAACAAAATGCGAGATCGTCGCACCTATACGTAAGACAGTCGAGCGTCGAGCGCTCCTAGAGTCTTGCTGAAAATAACGCTAGAAACTCGCAAACACTGGCAAGAGAAAACAGCGCCCAACATTCTATTCGTCTTGCAGAACAAAATGCGAGATCGTCGCAGCTATACGTAAGACAGTCGAGCGTCGAGCGCTCGTAGCGTTTGGCTGAAAATAGAGCTAGAAACTCGCAAACACTGGCAAGAGAAAACAGCGCTGAACGCGTTATTCGCCTTGCAGAACAAAATGCGAGATTGTCGCAGCTATACGTAAGACAGTCGAGCGTCGAGCGCTCCCAGAGTCTTGCTGAAAATAATGCTAGAAACTCGCAAACACTGGCAAGAGAAAACAGCGCCGAACATTCTATTCGTCTTGCAGAACAAAATGCGAGATCGTCGCACCTATACGTAAGACAGTCGAGCGTCGAGCGCTCCCAGAGTCTTGCTGAAAATAACGCTAGAAACTCACAAGCACTAGCAAGAGGAAACAGCGCCCAACGTTCTAATTGTCCTGAAGAACAAAAAGCGAGATCGTCGCACCTATACGTAAGACAGTCGAGCGTCGAGCGCTCCTAGAGTCTTGCTGAAAATAACGCTAGAAACTCGCAAACACTGGCAAGAGAAAACAGCGCCGAACATTCTATTCGTCTTGCAGAACAAAATGCGAGATCGTCGCATCTATACGTAAGGACAGTCGAGCGTCGAGCGCTTCCAGAGTCTTGCTGAAAATAACGCTAGAAACTCACAAGCACTAGCAAGAGAAAACAGCGCCGAACATTCTATTCGTCTTGCAGAACAAAATGCGAGATCGTCGCACCTATACGTAAGACAGTCTAGCGTAGAGCGCTCCCAGCGTCTTGCTGAAAATAACGCTAGAAACTCACAAACACTAGCAAGAGAAAACAGCGCCGGACATTCTATTCGTCTTGCAGAACAAAATGCGAGATCGTCGCACCTATACGTAAGACAGTCGAGCGTCGAGCGCTCCCAGAGTCTTGCTGAAAATAACGCTAGAAACTCACAAACACTAGCAAGAGAAAACAGCGCCCAACGTTCTAATTGTCTTGCAGAACAAAAAGCGAGATTGTCGCACCTTTACGTAAGACAGTCGAGCGTCGAGCGCTCGTAGCGTCTTGCTGAAAATAGAGCTAGAAATTTGCAAACACTGAGAAGAGAAAACAGCGCCCAACGTTTAAATTGTCTTGAAGAACAAAATGCGAGATCGTCGCACCTATACGTAAGACAGTCGAGCGTCGAGCGCTCCTAGAGTCTTGCTGAAAATAACGCTAGAAACTCACAAGCACTAGCAAGAGGAAACAGCGCCCAACGTTCTAATTGTCTTGAAGAACAAAAAGCGAGATCGTCGCACCTATGCGTAAGACAGTCGAGCGTCGAGCGCTCGTAGCGGTTGGCTGAAAATAACGCTGGAAACTCGCAAACACTGGCAAGAGAAAACAGCGCCGAACATTCTATTCGTCTTGCAGAACAAAATGCGAGATCGTCGCACCTATACGTAAGACAGTCGAGCGTCGAGCGCTCGTAGCGGTTGGCTGAAAATAGAGCTAGAAACTCGCAAACACTGGCAAGAGAAAACAGCGCCGAACATTCTATTCGTCTTGCAGAACAAAATGCGAGATCGTCGCACCTATACGTAAGACAGTCGAGCGTCGAGCGCTCGTAGCGGTTGGCTGAAAATAAAGCTGGAAACTCGCAAACACTGGCAAGAGAAAACAGCGCCGAACATTCTATTCGTCTTGCAGAACAAAATGCGAGATCGTCGCACCTATACGTAAGACAGTCGAGCGTCGAGCGCTCGTAGCGGTTGGCTGAAAATAACGCTGGAAACTCGCAAACACTGGCAAGAGAAAACAGCGCCGAACATTCTATTCGTCTTGCAGAACAAAATGCGAGATCGTCGCACCTATACGTAAGACAGTCGAGCGTCGAGCGCTCGTAGCGGTTGGCTGAAAATAACGCTGGAAACTCGCAAACACTGGCAAGAGAAAACAGCGTCGAACATTCTATTCGTCTTGCAGAACAAAATGCGAGATCGTCGCACCTATACGTAAGACAGTCGAGCGTCGAGCGCTCCCAGAGTCTTGCTGAAAATAACGCTAGAAACTCACAAACACTAGCAAGAGAAAACAGCGCCCAACGTTCTAATTGTCTTGCAGAACAAAAAGCGAGATTGTCGCACCTTTACGTAAGACAGTCGAGCGTCGAGCGCTCGTAGCGTCTTGCTGAAAATAACGCTAGAAACTCACAAGCACTAGCAAGAGGAAACAGCGCCCAACGTTCTAATTGTCTTGAAGAACAAAATGCGAGATCGTCGCACCTATACGTAAGACAGTCGAGCGTCGAGCGCTCCTAGAGTCTTGCTGAAAATAACGCTAGAAACTCACAAGCACTAGCAAGAGGAAACAGCGCCCAACGTTCTAATTGTCTTGAAGAACAAAAAGCGAGATCGTCGCACCTATGCGTAAGACAGTCGAGCGTCGAGCGCTCGTAGCGGTTGGCTGAAAATAACGCTGGAAACTCGCAAACACTGGCAAGAGAAAACAGCGCCGAACATTCTATTCGTCTTGCAGAACAAAATGCGAGATCGTCGCACCTATACGTAAGACAGTCGAGCGTTGAGCGCTCCTAGAGTCTTGCTGAAAATAACGCTAGAAACTCACAAGCACTAGCAAGAGAAAACAGCGCCCAACGTTCTAATTGTCTTGAAGAACAAAATGCGAGATCGTCGCACCTATACGTAAGACAGTCGAGCGTCGAGTGCTTCCAGCGTCTTGCTGAAAATAACGCTAGAAACTCGCAAACACTAGCAAGAGGAAACAGCGCCCAACGTTCTAATTGTCTTGAAGAACAAAAAGCGAAATCGTCGCACCTATACGTAAGACAGTCGAGCGTCGAGCGCTCGTAGCGGTTGGCTGAAAATAACGCTGGAAACTCGCAAACACTGGCAAGAGAAAACAGCGCCGAACATTCTATTCGTCTTGCAGAACAAAATGCGAGATCGTCGCACCTATACGTAAGACAGTCGAGCGTCGAGCGCTCGTAGCGGTTGGCTGAAAATAGAGCTAGAAACTCACAAGCACTAGCAAGAGAAAACAGCGCCGAACATTCTATTCGTCTTGCAGAACAAAATGCGAGATCGTCGTACCTATACGTAAGACAGTCGAGCGTCGAGCGCTCCCAGAGTCTTGCTGAAAATAACGCTAGAAAATCGCAAACACTGGCAAGAGAAAACAGCGCCGAACATTCTATTCGTCTTGCAGAACAAAATGCGAGATCGTCGCACCTATACGTAAGACAGTCGAGCGTCGAGCGCTCCCAGAGTCTTGCTGAAAATAACGCTAGAAACTCACAAGCACTAGCAAGAGAAAACAGCGCCGAACATTTTATTCGTCTTGCAGAACAAAATGCGAGATCGTCGCACCTATACGTAAGAAGGTCGAGCGTCTAGCGCTCGTAGCGTTTGGTTGAAAATAGAGCTAGAATCTCGCAAACACTGGCAAGAGAAAACAGCGCCGAACATTCTATTCGTCTTGCAGAACAAAATGCGAGATCGTCGCACCTATACGTAAGACAGTCGAGCGTCGAGCGCTCCCAGAGTCTTGCTGAAAATAACGCTAGAAACTCACAAGCACTAGCAAGAGGAAACAGCGCCGAACATTCTATTCGTCTTGCAGAACAAAATGCGAGATCGTCGCACCTATACGTAAGACAGTCTAGCGTCGAGCGCTCCCAGCGTCTTGCTGAAAATAGGGCCAGAAACTCGCAAACACTGGCAAGAGAAAACAGCGCCCAACGTTCTACTCGTCTTGAAGAACAAAAAGCGAGATCGTCGCAGCTATACGTAAGACAGTCGAGCGTCGAGCGCTCCCAGCGTCTTGATGAAAATAACGCTAGAAACTCGCAAACACTGGCAAGAGAAAACAGCGCCCAACGTTCTACTCGTCTTGCAGAACAAAATGCGAGATCGTCGCACCTATACGTAAGACAGTCGAGCGTCGAGCGCTCCTAGAGTCTTGCTGAAAATAACGCTAGAAACTCACAAGCACTAGCAAGAGGAAACAGCGCCCAACGTTCTAATTGTCTTGAAGAACAAAAAGCGAGATCGTCGCACCTATGCGTAAGACAGTCGAGCGTCGAGCGCTCGTAGCGGTTGGCTGAAAATAACGCTGGAAACTCGCAAACACTGGCAAGAGGAAACAGCGCCGAACATTCTATTCGTCTTGCAGAACAAAATGCGAGATCGTCGCACCTATACGTAAGACAGTCGAGCGTCGAGCGCTCCCAGCGTCTTGCTGAAAATAGAGCTAGAAATTTGCAAACACTGAGAAGAGAAAACAGCGCCCAACGTTTTAATTGTCTTGAAGAACAAAATGCGAGATCGTCGCACCTATACGTAAGACAGTCGAGCGTCGAGCGCTCGTAGCGGTTGGCTGAAAATAACGCTGGAAACTCGCAAACACTGGCAAGAGAAAACAGCGCCGAACATTCTATTCGTCTTGCAGAACAAAATGCGAGATCGTCGCACCTATACGTAAGACAGTCGAGCGTCGAGCGCTCCTAGAGTCTTGCTGAAAATAACGCTAGAAACTCACAAGCACTAGCAAAAGGAAACAGCGCCCAATGTTCTAATTGTCTTGAAGAACAAAAAGCGAGATCGTCGCACCTATGCGTAAGACAGTCGAGCGTCGAGCGCTCGTAGCGGTTGGCTGAAAATAACGCTGGAAACTCGCAAACACTGGCAAGAGGAAACAGCGCCGAACATTCTATTCGTCTTGCAGAACAAAATGCGAGATCGTCGCACCTATACGTAAGACAGTCGAGCGTCGAGCGCTCCCAGCGTCTTGCTGAAAATAGAGCTAGAAATTTGCAAACACTGAGAAGAGAAAACAGCGCCCAACGTTTTAATTGTCTTGAAGAACAAAATGCGAGATCGTCGCACCTATACGTAAGACAGTCGAGCGTCGAGCGCTCCCAGAGTCTTGCTGAAAATAACGCTAGAAACTCACAAACACTAGCAAGAGAAAACAGCGCCCAACGTTCTAATTGTCTTGCAGAACAAAAAGCGAGATTGTCGCACCTTTACGTAAGACAGTCGAGCTTCGAGCGCTCGTAGCGTCTTGCTGAAAATAGAGCTAGAAATTTGCAAACACTGAGAAGAGAAAACAGCGCCCAACGTTTTAATTGTCTTTTTATTTATTTATTTCATTTTATGCTACAATATAAATTCAGCAACTTAGAACTATTGATAGATTTGATTACATGATTACAACAATTTAAAAAATTTAAACAGAAATGTGAGAAGGTGTAACCTTCCCTCAACATCAACCCTGTGTTACTCTCTTTTTAGTATTACTTTGTCATCTCTAACTTACATACACACATATATATATTCTGTATCACTGTCGTGTGCTTGAATCGTTAAAAAGTTGTCAATAAAATAAAAAGTAAGATTAAAGCTTCGCTTTAACCTTCACATGGTGCCGAAACCCGAATTCGTTTTTGAGGATTAATTAAAACAGTTCCATTAACTACAAATATTGTGCAAAAAAAAAAATGACACAAAATAATTCCCAGGTACAAAACAACCTCGGAATAGCCAACTTCCTCCGGCCACCAAAACCACTTGCCGTAGAACACGACAAGGACATGGGCAAAGAGTGGAAGCTCTGGAAACAGCAATACGAGTATTACGAAATAGCCACCGAAATTACCTCAAAAGATGAAAGAATTCAAATTGCAACATTCATGTCAGCTATTGGCGTCACAGCAATCGAAATATACAATTCGCTGACAAGTGAAAATCCAAACACTCTTGCGGAAGCAAAACAAATATTTGATGCATATTTTATGCCAAAGCCGAACGTAACATTCGAACGATATAAGTTTCACAAAATTACCCAAAAAGAAGGTGAAACCATAGACGAATTGATGACGCGGCTACGCCTACAGGTAAAAAACTGCGACTTTGGCAGTCTTACAGACAGTATTTTACGTGATCAGCTTATATTGGGGATAAAAAGCGATGTTGTACGCACAAAGCTCCTTTCCGAAGACATCACTCTACAAAAAGCACTACAAATATGCCAAGCCACGGAACAGGCGCAAAAACAAACTGCTGAAATCCATCAGGAGCAGGAGAAAAGCATTAATTTCGTCAAACATAGTGGTAAGGTCAAGACATTTGATTGCCATAAGTGTGGGAAAAACCATGCCGCTCGTGATTGTCCGGCATTTCGTCATGTCTGCAAAAAATGTAATATAAAAAATCATTTTGAAAGCATGTGCAAAAATACTAAAACAGGACCCACTAAAAACAAAGGCAACAAAAATCGAAACAAACAGGTCGCTGCTGTGTATGATAACACCCCTGTACTTATGGGTGATGAAGTTTTTATTGGCAGCATTGGTCAACATAAGTCACCAGATACAGACAAATTTAATGAAATGGTCGAAATAAATAATCAAAAATTCATCATAAAATTAGATACAGGCGCACAATGCAATGTGTTGCCCAAAAGAATCGCAAATTCTGTAAAAGCTTCAATTCGTCCATGCTATGTAAAACATTTGATTGCATTTGGCAATTATAAATTAAAAGTGATCGGTGAAACCACATTAAAATGCAAAACGTCTACACAAGATGCAAATATTAATTTTAAAATTGTTGATTCTAATGTGAATCCTATACTTGGCGCTACCACATGTGAAGCATTACATTTAATACAAAGAATTAACACGATCGATTTGGACCAATCTTTATTTGAAGGCCTAGGCTGTATAAAAAATTTCGAGTACGATATAGATTTAGTCGATAATCCTAAATTTGACATAAGTGCAGCCAGACGAGTACCTTATAAAATTAAGCAAGAAGTGCGTGACGAATTGAATCGTATGGTAGAATTAGGTGTTATCGAACCAACATCAGAACCGACACCAGCCGTCTCACCAATGGTTATCGTAAGGAAAAATAATAAAATAAGAATATGTATCGATCCGACAAGCGTCAACAAAAATATTCAACGTCGGCATTATCCGATGAGTACATTGGATGAGATAGCAGCAAACCTTCAAGGTGCCAAATATTTTACCGTACTAGATTGTGTCAAAGGATTTTGGCAAATTCCTGTAACAAAACGGACTCAAAAAATTTTAACGTTTAGTACTCCGTGGGGTAGATTTTCCTGTAAAAGGTTACCATTCGGAATTAGTGCAGCCCCTGAAGTGTTCCAAGCTGTTATGACTAAACTGTTCTCGAACCAAAAGAACGTTAATATTGCTATGGACGATATACTTATTCATGGTAAAACTGTTGAGGAGTTACGCTCTACCACAAATAAGGTATTACAGATCCTAAAGGAAAACGGTCTTAAGCTTAACAAAAGCAAATGTTTATTTGAACAAAAATCTGTAAACTTTCTTGGACATGTACTTAGCGCTAACGGCTTAACAGTAGACCCTGATAAAGTTGAAGCATTAAAGAGGCTCAAACCTCCAAACAATAAGAAGCAACTGCAGAGGCTTTTGGGAAAATTTACATATTTGAGCAAATTCATTAAGAATTTTTCTTTGCTTACAGCACCATTAAGAGAATTGCTTTCCAAATCAACCAGCTTTTACTGGGATACAAATCAACAACAAGCTTTCGATAAAATTATTAAAGAAATATCAACGCCTCCAGTATTAAAACTGTACAATGTAAATGA
Source organism: Ornithomya chloropus (assembly GCA_963971445.1). Classification (NCBI taxonomy): domain Eukaryota; kingdom Metazoa; phylum Arthropoda; class Insecta; order Diptera; family Hippoboscidae; genus Ornithomya; species Ornithomya chloropus. The sequence goes on from OZ020531.1 coordinate 2,090,347, forward strand.
AGATGTGAAATTGCAAGTGGATGCAAGTTCGTACGCATTAGGTGCAGTTTTGCTTCAACAAAATCAACCAGTTGCTTATGCTTCTAAATCGCTAACCGACACACAAGTAAGGTACTCACAATTAGAAAAAGAAGCATTGGCTATTAAATTCGGCTGTGAAAGATTTCACGAATATATATGGGGAAAAGACATAATAATAGAAACCGACCATAAACCGCTCGAATCAATTTTTGCAAAACCCATACATGCTACACCCGCACGGTTACAAAAAATCAGATTAAGTCTTCTCACCTATAATCCTAAAATTGTTTATATACCAGGTCTGCAACAAATGCTTGCTGATCCACTAAGTCGTGATTGTGTTCCATCATGCAATGAAAAGCAAGAAAAAGAATGTAATTTACAAATACAAACAGTTCTTGCCATTTCCGAAACACAACGAAATAAACTAAGCCAAAATATAAAAAATGATCCTATCTGCAAACAACTTATGTATTATGTTCAAAATGGTTGGCCATCAAACAAAGAAAAGATTCCACAAAACCTTAAAGAATACTGGAGCTATAGAAACGAATTATCAATTGATAATGATGGTATACTTCTTAAATCAGGCAGAGCATTTATACCAACAAAAATGCGGCCAGAAATGTTGAAAAGTATCCACACTGGACACTTCAGTTATGCTAAATGTACTAATATGGCCAGACATATAGTTTATTGGCCCAATATGGCCCGTGACATATTTAACTTTGTCAAAAAATGTGCAGCTTGCCAAGTCTACCAACGAAGCAACAATAAGGTTATCATTGGTAATAAAGTAATACCAAATCATGGTTTCGATATTGCAGCTACAGATATTTTTCATTTTCAATCTGATGATTATGTAGTATTTATAGACAGTTTTTCGGGCTTCCTCAAGTTCAGGAAATTAAACCATTTAAATACTACATCTGTCATAACGTTCCTCAAAGATATTTTTTCCTCATTTGGAACACCCTTGTGTCTTGAAAGTGATAATGGCCCTCAATTTTCCAGCGCCGAGTTTAGAGAATTTGCCTCTAAATGGAACTTTAACCACACGACAAGTTCACCATATCATCCAAGTGGTAACGGATTAGCTGAAAGAGCTGTACAAATAGCCAAAAATATGCTTAAAAAGTCCACATACGATGGAAGTGACGTTTATTTAGGGTTGTTAAATTACATGAATACTCCGAGAGGTAATTTGGGTTCCCCAGCACAGAGACTATATGGTCATGATATTCGTGGTGTATTACCAATAAACAAACAACAATTGATAACCACACAAACGGAAGAAATCACCCGTCATTTGGCATTTGAAAGAGAAAAACAAAAAACTTACGCAGATAGAGGCGCAATTGAACCAACTCTTTACCATAAAGGTCAACAGGTGTTAAGCAGAACCAACGTACATGAACCGTGGAAGCCTGCAACAGTTCAAAGTCAGGTCCATGACCGTTCTTATATTATCAAGAATGATGAAGGTACGTTATCACGACGGAACAGCATCAACATACGCTCTACGGAGGCCACAGTTTACAATACACCAAACGTTGTAGCTGAAAGGCAACAGGTTACTAATCAGCAGCAGGTTATTAATCAACCCGTTCAACTGCATAGTGATGCTGGCAATGCTACCGTTATTAATCAACCTTTAAGAAGATCACAAAGGACTCGAACTGCCCCTGTAAGATTGCAGTACGCTTGAAGAAAGGGGATGAGAAGGTGTAACCTTCCCTCAACATCAACCCTGTGTTACTCTCTTTTTAGTATTACTTTGTCATCTCTAACTTACATACACACATATATATATTCTGTATCACTGTCGTGTGCTTGAATCGTTAAAAAGTTGTCAATAAAATAAAAAGTAAGATTAAAGCTTCGCTTTAACCTTCACAAAATGAAAATCCAAAAGAAAACTTAAGTACTAAATAATACAAAGCAAGTAAAATATAATCTAACTAATGCAAAAATAAATAAAAAAAAAAGTAAATATAAAAACAATGACTTTAAAAAAACAACTCCGCAGCAACAGCAAAAAAATTTTAAAAAAATAAAAAATTAATAAAAATAAAAAATAAAAGCAAAAAAATATACAAATATAAATAAAGCATAAAAAGTAGAAATTCATAAAATATAATTAATACAATATTGTACTAGAATTTATTTACATTCTACATTTTGTTACTTTATGTATCAATTTGTGAAAACATTTGTAACACTAAGAAGTATTGAAATAAAAAATTATGAGAAAAAAAAAAAATAAATAAAAAAAAAAAAAATAAAAAAAAAAAAAAGAGCAGCAACAGCAACCGCCACACAACAACAACAACAACAGAGCAGCAGCAGCAAAATAAATATATATATATATATAAATATAAGTAAACACTTGAAAACGTTGTATATAAATTAGTACAAAAAAAAAAAAAAAAAAAAATTACAAAGTAGCTTATATATTGTACAAAAGATAAAATGTTTACTAAAAATAATAAATAAAAATAATAAAAAGATAAATAGAATGTATACAATTCGAACCTTAATACTAGAGATAATATCAATTTAAGAATTTCATTTATTTATTTAACAAAAAAGAATTAGTTTAGAGTAATATAGAGTTAGAATTAGTTAGTTACATTATAATCCAACTAATTTAAAACTTATGAACTGAATATAATAATACAATTAGCTTATGTGCTAAGTTTAATTAGGAGTAAAAAATTAAAAGTAAAAAATTAATTATTAAATAATAAAATACATTAATATATAATGATTTTTGTCGACACATTTACAATATAGTATGTGTTGGCAAAAACAAATATTTATCCAATGTAAGACATTTTGTTAGCACATTTACAATAGAAACATGTACCAACAAAACCATCAGTCTGGCAACCGAAAGCGCGAACGTAATAGTTTATTTCTAATAGTACCAATGTTATCTGTAGCCGGGACAAAAAGGTGATAGTTGTCATTAAACATTTTGCAAAGAACCCGGAAGGGGTTATGTAATTGGTAATTTGTGCGACACTGAGACAATTTAATTAGATTAAAGTGCCTAGTAAACCTATTGGGAATGTTAAAAGAGATACTTTCAAGCAAAATAGGTGAACAAACAATACCTTTTATTATTTTTGCAACAAATATAACACCTAAAATTTCCCGCCTTTTTTCCAACGTTGGCAAATCAATGAGAAGGAGCCTATTCTCGTAGGGAGGAAGAATCCAACTTGGATCCCAGCCTAAGTTTCTTAAAGCAAAAAGGAGAAAATTTCGCTGAACAGATTCAATATGATCTATATAACATCTGTAGCTGGGTGCCCAGACTACGCTGCAATACTCCAACGTAGGTCTAACAAGAGCAGTGTATAAACGCTTAGTTATATATGGATCTTTGAATTCCTTTGACCATCTCTTCAAAAATCCTAATAGGGACTTCGCCTTATTTACAGCAGACTCGATGTGTAGATTGAATTTCAATCTAGAATCGAGCATAACACCTAAATCAAGAAAATTAGAAACATTTTCGAGCATGTGATTTTCAATACAATAAGATGAAGGCAGTGTTGAGGACCATGTGAAAGATAGCTTCTTACACTTTTTTAAATTTAGTTCCATACCGTTTACCTTACACCATATATATAACCCATTTAAGTCCCGCTGAAGCAAATTTGAATGGACTAAAGAATCGAACGAGTAATATATTTTTACATCATCAGCAAACATTAATGTTTTTGAATACTTAATACATGTAGGAAGGTCGTTAACAAATAAAGTAAAGAGAAGGGGCCCTAAATGACTACCCTGTGGGACACCAGATGTCACAGTAATTTTACGAGAAAAGCACGAGTTGAATAAGACTTTTTGAGTACGACCTGTAAGATAGTGATAAAACCACGAACACATATTTTCAGGGAACCCTATACAACGCAGTTTAAAAATTAAAAGTTTTGAATCAACTCGATCAAAAGCCTTAGAAAAATCGGTATAAATTACATCAGTTTGTTTATGTTCAGAGAATGCATGAAATATGTCACCAGTTAATTCTAGTAAGTTCGTAGCCGTAGACCTGCCTCTAAAAAACCCATGTTGATTTGACGAAAGTATAGTTTTTATCATAGGAGTAATTCGATTAGTTAATAAGGACTCGAAAAGCTTAGATAAAACGCTTAATTTGGCAATCCCTCTATAATTTTCGATATTGCTTCTAGAGCCACTTTTATAAAGTGGGATAATAAAGCTGTGTTTCCAAATAGACGGAAAAAAACCGTATGAAAAACATTTGTTGAAAATTCGAGTCAGTGGAGGAGTTAGGATATCAGCACAAGATCGAAGAATACAGGATGGTAAACCATCGGGGCCAGGTAACGTGGAAAATTTTATTTTGGACAGACTGTGATAAACTTCATCTTCTGAAAATTGAATGGATGAAAATATATCGAAATTATTTATGGGATAAGGATAATTGTCAATGTTGTCAATGTTAATATTAGTTTGAGAATAAGACTTTTCGAAAAAGTCAGCAAATAAGTTTACTATATCAGAGGGATTCGAAGACTCTGAATTCCCATACCGCATTAAAGAAGGACAACATTTTACTTTACGCTTAGAATCGATAAACTTGTAAAATACCCTAGGTTCAACTAATAATTTTACTTTCATACTCTGAATATATTGATTATAATATTTATTTTTAAGGGAGTTGAATTCACGTCTAATGTTGGAATAATTAATGTAGTCCACGGTGGAACCACTAAGCTTAAACTTTTTAAATAGTCTGCTTTTTTTGTTACGAATAATCCTCAGATGTTTATTAAACCAAATAGGACCGTTTGATGAACAAGAAGTCAATTTCGTTGGTACAGAAGAAGAAATAGCAGAAAAAATGGCGTTATATAATAGTAATAAAGACCCATCAATGTTATTATAATTTAAATTCCAGTCGACAACAGATAGTAGACTTCTCAGTTTAGTATAATTGGTTCTGCCAAAGGAGAATGTAGCGCTGTTTCCAATGTTATAGCAATTAGTTATCAGCAAATTATCCAACGTAAAAAGCAACGTAGGATGATAAATGTCCTCAGGACAAACAAATGGCTCAACTCGAGCAATTCTGAAATTAGTGTCATTAAAAAGAACCCAATCTAGAAGTCTTCCATTAGCATTAAAAATAGAATTTACTTGATACAGGCATAATTCATAAATTTCATCAAATATACTATTATATATAAAGGGATATGAGATAGGTATGTAATAGCCTAGTTCCTCATTCAGATTCCAGCAAGTATGAGGAAGATTAAAGTCCCCAAGCACTAGCATTTTATCATTAACTTTTAAACGCAAGGACATTTCTTTAATAAGATGGATGTGCTTTAAGTAGACTGATACATCTGACAATGGGGGTATATACGAACACGATATAAACAAGTTAAAGTTAAAAAATTTAAGTTGAACGCCAACAAACTCAACATCAACATTAGTTGAGAAGTCAACCAAAAAAGAAGGTTATGAATTATGGACAGCAATTAAGACTCCACCGCCAACTTTCTGGATTCTGTCATTCCTAAAAACTTGATAGTCAGCACAAAAAACCTCAGAATTATTGACTTCAGGCTTAAGCCAAGTTTCTGTAAAAACAACAACGTTAAATTCGGACGCAACGGAATTAACAAGAACCTGATTTAATTTGGTATTTAAACCGCGGACGTTTTGGTAAATCAAAGACAATGAATTATTTAGTTTTTTGAAGGTGAGGCCTGAATATCAAGATTAACTGGAGTCTTACGCCGAGGGATAAATTCTTTAACAAGAGCCCCCGGGGGCCAAAATTGTTTATTTAAGAATTTTTCAAATAATGACTGAGGCGTTATTACTTTAAAGGAACAAATATCACGTTGATGTGAAGACTTGAATTTAAAAATACTTATTTTTGACATATCGAGATCGGAGCATTTGCGCTCAATATATTTTCTAACCTTATCCACAGATGTATCAGATGCCAATCTAGAAATAAAAATTGCTTTCCGAGCAGGGATAACTACAAGTTCAGTATCATCATTCTCAGAACTGACCGGAACGATTGAAGGGACATTTACAGAGCGATCACCATTAATTGGAGGCACCTGAAGCAGTTGAACATCGGTAGAAGTTGCTTGACCAGTTGTAACCCTCTCTCCTTGGACAACTGGAACGCCATCAATAATGCTAGAAAGGCCAGGACCGTCAGCATTTAGAGAATAGTCAATATTTATAGACGGAATCGGTAGAGGTTGATCAGATGGAGAAGTTACGTGAGCATTCTTAATAATACCTGGTACAGAAGATACCACAGGTACAATTGGGGAAGCATCTTCAGATGGAGGTTGGACAGTTAGGGATGGTATATTATCTGACACGCCATAATCCACATTATTCAAAGCATTTGAAGCTTCAATCTCAGACATAGACGGAGAATTAGATGATATTGAATTGAAAGACGGGCAATTGGGAGAAATTTGTAGTGAAAGAGACGAACCAACATTAGACGGACGGACTTTAGGATCGAAATCCGAACATTCTAACAGTTTACAATTATTAAACATTTCTTCCAATTTAGTAAATTTGTCCGAGAGTGCTTTCAGCTCTCTACCCAAATCTACAAAGCCTCTCTGGGTTTGTTTAAATAATTTAAACAAATCCAGATCCTTCTTACGACAGTCGCCACATGTCCAACGTAGACCTTTAGAGCGATTGAGTATATGATCGAATTGGCGTCCACTAAATCCTGCACACTTGGGATGAGCCGATCGATCACATAGCCAGCAGAGTAGGAAACGATCATGGACAGTTTCCTTACAATTTAAATAAATGCAATTAATGTTATCCATTATGAAGAAAAAGCGGCTAAAATATATTTTATGCAAGGAGAATCAAGAAACACTGTTAGTTAAAATTACAAGTTATATTAAATAATAAAAGTGTATTAAGCCTAAACCAACAACAGCCTAAAAGTATGCTGAATCGAGTTTGTTTAATAAAAACAGAGAAGATCGACAAGAAAAGGAGAAAGAGGGAGAAAGTAAATAAATAAAATAAGTGAGAATATATACGAAATTGCCTAAAGAGGAATATCCAAGAATGAAAATAAAAGAGAAAATGAAAGGAAAAAAAATAGCGTCAAATAGCCTATTAACACTTTTTTTAATATACCTTACTTATTAAATTTGTTAAATTAAATTTGTCCCAGTGCACAACACAATGAACAAGATTTAATTAAATCCCAAAACACTTCTGATAAACTTAAAATGTCAAATCACTATTTATTTTATTTATTTCAGCAACCGAGCTTAAGCGTGAAGAAAAATGCGACCAATCACAAAAAATCGCGCTGCCAGACTTGAAGAACAAAATGCGAGATCGTCGCACCTATACGTAAGACAGTCGAGCGTCGAGCGCTCCTAGAGTCTTGCTGAAAATAACGCTAGAAACTCACAAGCACTAGCAAGAGGAAACAGCGCCCAACGTTCTAATTGTCTTGAAGAACAAAATGCGAGATCGTCGCACCTATGCGTAAGACAGTCGAGCGTCGAGCGCTCGTAGCGGTTGGCTGAAAATAAAGCTGGAAACTCGCAAACACTGGCAAGAGAAAACAGCGCCGAACATTCTATTCGTCTTGCAGAACAAAATGCGAGATCGTCGCACCTATACGTAAGACAGTCGAGCGTCGAGCGCTCCCAGCGTCTTGCTGAAAATAGAGCTAGAAATTTGCAAACACTGAGAAGAGAAAACAGCGCCCAACGTTTTAATTGTCTTGAAGAACAAAATGCGAGATCGTCGCACCTATACGTAAGACAGTCGAGCGTCGAGCGCTCCTAGAGTCTTGCTGAAAATAACGCTAGAAACTCACAAGCACTAGCAAGAGGAAACAGCGCCGAACATTCTATTCGTCTTGCAGAACAAAATGCGAGATCGTCGCACCTATACGTAAGACAGTCGAGCGTCGAGCGCTCGTAGCGGTTGGCTGAAAATAGAGCTAGAAACTCGCAAACACTGGCAAGAGAAAACAGCGCCGAACATTCTATTCGTCTTGCAGAACAAAATGCGAGATCGTCGTACCTATACGTAAGACAGTCGAGCGTCGAGCGCTCCCAGAGTCTTGCTGAAAATAACGCTAGAAAATCGCAAACACTGGCAAGAGAAAACAGCGCCGAACATTCTATTCGTCTTGCAGAACAAAATGCGAGATCGTCGCACCTATACGTAAGACAGTCGAGCGTCGAGCGCTCCCAGAGTCTTGCTGAAAATAACGCTAGAAACTCACAAGCACTAGCAAGAGAAAACAGCGCCGAACATTTTATTCGTCTTGCAGAACAAAATGCGAGATCGTCGCACCTATACGTAAGAAGGTCGAGCGTCTAGCGCTCGTAGCGTTTGGTTGAAAATAGAGCTAGAATCTCGCAAACACTGGCAAGAGAAAACAGCGCCGAACATTCTATTCGTCTTGCAGAACAAAATGCGAGATCGTCGCACCTATACGTAAGACAGTCGAGCGTCGAGCGCTCCCAGAGTCTTGCTGAAAATAACGCTAGAAACTCACAAGCACTAGCAAGAGGAAACAGCGCCGAACATTCTATTCGTCTTGCAGAACAAAATGCGAGATCGTCGCACCTATACGTAAGACAGTCTAGCGTCGAGCGCTCCCAGCGTCTTGCTGAAAATAGGGCCAGAAACTCGCAAACACTGGCAAGAGAAAACAGCGCCCAACGTTCTACTCGTCTTGAAGAACAAAAAGCGAGATCGTCGCAGCTATACGTAAGACAGTCGAGCGTCGAGCGCTCCCAGCGTCTTGATGAAAATAACGCTAGAAACTCGCAAACACTGGCAAGAGAAAACAGCGCCCAACGTTCTACTCGTCTTGCAGAACAAAATGCGAGATCGTCGCACCTATACGTAAGACAGTCGAGCGTCGAGCGCTCCTAGAGTCTTGCTGAAAATAACGCTAGAAACTCACAAGCACTAGCAAGAGGAAACAGCGCCCAACGTTCTAATTGTCTTGAAGAACAAAAAGCGAGATCGTCGCACCTATGCGTAAGACAGTCGAGCGTCGAGCGCTCGTAGCGGTTGGCTGAAAATAACGCTGGAAACTCGCAAACACTGGCAAGAGGAAACAGCGCCGAACATTCTATTCGTCTTGCAGAACAAAATGCGAGATCGTCGCACCTATACGTAAGACAGTCGAGCGTCGAGCGCTCCCAGCGTCTTGCTGAAAATAGAGCTAGAAATTTGCAAACACTGAGAAGAGAAAACAGCGCCCAACGTTTTAATTGTCTTGAAGAACAAAATGCGAGATCGTCGCACCTATACGTAAGACAGTCGAGCGTCGAGCGCTCGTAGCGGTTGGCTGAAAATAACGCTGGAAACTCGCAAACACTGGCAAGAGAAAACAGCGCCGAACATTCTATTCGTCTTGCAGAACAAAATGCGAGATCGTCGCACCTATACGTAAGACAGTCGAGCGTCGAGCGCTCCTAGAGTCTTGCTGAAAATAACGCTAGAAACTCACAAGCACTAGCAAAAGGAAACAGCGCCCAATGTTCTAATTGTCTTGAAGAACAAAAAGCGAGATCGTCGCACCTATGCGTAAGACAGTCGAGCGTCGAGCGCTCGTAGCGGTTGGCTGAAAATAACGCTGGAAACTCGCAAACACTGGCAAGAGGAAACAGCGCCGAACATTCTATTCGTCTTGCAGAACAAAATGCGAGATCGTCGCACCTATACGTAAGACAGTCGAGCGTCGAGCGCTCCCAGCGTCTTGCTGAAAATAGAGCTAGAAATTTGCAAACACTGAGAAGAGAAAACAGCGCCCAACGTTTTAATTGTCTTGAAGAACAAAATGCGAGATCGTCGCACCTATACGTAAGACAGTCGAGCGTCGAGCGCTCCCAGAGTCTTGCTGAAAATAACGCTAGAAACTCACAAACACTAGCAAGAGAAAACAGCGCCCAACGTTCTAATTGTCTTGCAGAACAAAAAGCGAGATTGTCGCACCTTTACGTAAGACAGTCGAGCTTCGAGCGCTCGTAGCGTCTTGCTGAAAATAGAGCTAGAAATTTGCAAACACTGAGAAGAGAAAACAGCGCCCAACGTTTTAATTGTCTTTTTATTTATTTATTTCATTTTATGCTACAATATAAATTCAGCAACTTAGAACTATTGATAGATTTGATTACATGATTACAACAATTTAAAAAATTTAAACAGAAATGAAAATCCAAAAGAAAACTTAAGTACTAAATAATACAAAGCAAGTAAAATATAATCTAACTAATGCAAAAATAAATAAAAAAAAAAGTAAATATAAAAACAATGACTTTAAAAAAACAACTCCGCAGCAACAGCAAAAAAATTTTAAAAAAATAAAAAATTAATAAAAATAAAAAATAAAAGCAAAAAAATATACAAATATAAATAAAGCATAAAAAGTAGAAATTCATAAAATATAATTAATACAATATTGTACTAGAATTTATTTACATTCTACATTTTGTTACTTTATGTATCAATTTGTGAAAACATTTGTAACACTAAGAAGTATTGAAATAAAAAATTATGAGAAAAAAAAAAAATAAATAAAAAAAAAAAAAATAAAAAAAAAAAAAAGAGCAGCAACAGCAACCGCCACACAACAACAACAACAACAGAGCAGCAGCAGCAAAATAAATATATATATATATATAAATATAAGTAAACACTTGAAAACGTTGTATATAAATTAGTACAAAAAAAAAAAAAAAAAAAATTACAAAGTAGCTTATATATTGTACAAAAGATAAAATGTTTACTAAAAATAATAAATAAAAATAATAAAAAGATAAATAGAATGTATACAATTCGAACCTTAATACTAGAGATAATATCAATTTAAGAATTTCATTTATTTATTTAACAAAAAAGAATTAGTTTAGAGTAATATAGAGTTAGAATTAGTTAGTTACATTATAATCCAACTAATTTAAAACTTATGAACTGAATATAATAATACAATTAGCTTATGTGCTAAGTTTAATTAGGAGTAAAAAATTAAAAGTAAAAAATTAATTATTAAATAATAAAATACATTAATATATAATGATTTTTGTCGACACATTTACAATATAGTATGTGTTGGCAAAAACAAATATTTATCCAATGTAAGACATTTTGTTAGCACATTTACAATAGAAACATGTACCAACAAAACCATCAGTCTGGCAACCGAAAGCGCGAACGTAATAGTTTATTTCTAATAGTACCAATGTTATCTGTAGCCGGGACAAAAAGGTGATAGTTGTCATTAAACATTTTGCAAAGAACCCGGAAGGGGTTATGTAATTGGTAATTTGTGCGACACTGAGACAATTTAATTAGATTAAAGTGCCTAGTAAACCTATTGGGAATGTTAAAAGAGATACTTTCAAGCAAAATAGGTGAACAAACAATACCTTTTATTATTTTTGCAACAAATATAACACCTAAAATTTCCCGCCTTTTTTCCAACGTTGGCAAATCAATGAGAAGGAGCCTATTCTCGTAGGGAGGAAGAATCCAACTTGGATCCCAGCCTAAGTTTCTTAAAGCAAAAAGGAGAAAATTTCGCTGAACAGATTCAATATGATCTATATAACATCTGTAGCTGGGTGCCCAGACTACGCTGCAATACTCCAACGTAGGTCTAACAAGAGCAGTGTATAAACGCTTAGTTATATATGGATCTTTGAATTCCTTTGACCATCTCTTCAAAAATCCTAATAGGGACTTCGCCTTATTTACAGCAGACTCGATGTGTAGATTGAATTTCAATCTAGAATCGAGCATAACACCTAAATCAAGAAAATTAGAAACATTTTCGAGCATGTGATTTTCAATACAATAAGATGAAGGCAGTGTTGAGGACCATGTGAAAGATAGCTTCTTACACTTTTTTAAATTTAGTTCCATACCGTTTACCTTACACCATATATATAACCCATTTAAGTCCCGCTGAAGCAAATTTGAATGGACTAAAGAATCGAACGAGTAATATATTTTTACATCATCAGCAAACATTAATGTTTTTGAATACTTAATACATGTAGGAAGGTCGTTAACAAATAAAGTAAAGAGAAGGGGCCCTAAATGACTACCCTGTGGGACACCAGATGTCACAGTAATTTTACGAGAAAAGCACGAGTTGAATAAGACTTTTTGAGTACGACCTGTAAGATAGTGATAAAACCACGAACACATATTTTCAGGGAACCCTATACAACGCAGTTTAAAAATTAAAAGTTTTGAATCAACTCGATCAAAAGCCTTAGAAAAATCGGTATAAATTACATCAGTTTGTTTATGTTCAGAGAATGCATGAAATATGTCACCAGTTAATTCTAGTAAGTTCGTAGCCGTAGACCTGCCTCTAAAAAACCCATGTTGATTTGACGAAAGTATAGTTTTTATCATAGGAGTAATTCGATTAGTTAATAAGGACTCGAAAAGCTTAGATAAAACGCTTAATTTGGCAATCCCTCTATAATTTTCGATATTGCTTCTAGAGCCACTTTTATAAAGTGGGATAATAAAGCTGTGTTTCCAAATAGACGGAAAAAAACCGTATGAAAAACATTTGTTGAAAATTCGAGTCAGTGGAGGAGTTAGGATATCAGCACAAGATCGAAGAATACAGGATGGTAAACCATCGGGGCCAGGTAACGTGGAAAATTTTATTTTGGACAGACTGTGATAAACTTCATCTTCTGAAAATTGAATGGATGAAAATATATCGAAATTATTTATGGGATAAGGATAATTGTCAATGTTGTCAATGTTAATATTAGTTTGAGAATAAGACTTTTCGAAAAAGTCAGCAAATAAGTTTACTATATCAGAGGGATTCGAAGACTCTGAATTCCCATACCGCATTAAAGAAGGACAACATTTTACTTTACGCTTAGAATCGATAAACTTGTAAAATACCCTAGGTTCAACTAATAATTTTACTTTCATACTCTGAATATATTGATTATAATATTTATTTTTAAGGGAGTTGAATTCACGTCTAATGTTGGAATAATTAATGTAGTCCACGGTGGAACCACTAAGCTTAAACTTTTTAAATAGTCTGCTTTTTTTGTTACGAATAATCCTCAGATGTTTATTAAACCAAATAGGACCGTTTGATGAACAAGAAGTCAATTTCGTTGGTACAGAAGAAGAAATAGCAGAAAAAATGGCGTTATATAATAGTAATAAAGACCCATCAATGTTATTATAATTTAAATTCCAGTCGACAACAGATAGTAGACTTCTCAGTTTAGTATAATTGGTTCTGCCAAAGGAGAATGTAGCGCTGTTTCCAATGTTATAGCAATTAGTTATCAGCAAATTATCCAACGTAAAAAGCAACGTAGGATGATAAATGTCCTCAGGACAAACAAATGGCTCAACTCGAGCAATTCTGAAATTAGTGTCATTAAAAAGAACCCAATCTAGAAGTCTTCCATTAGCATTAAAAATAGAATTTACTTGATACAGGCATAATTCATAAATTTCATCAAATATACTATTATATATAAAGGGATATGAGATAGGTATGTAATAGCCTAGTTCCTCATTCAGATTCCAGCAAGTATGAGGAAGATTAAAGTCCCCAAGCACTAGCATTTTATCATTAACTTTTAAACGCAAGGACATTTCTTTAATAAGATGGATGTGCTTTAAGTAGACTGATACATCTGACAATGGGGGTATATACGAACACGATATAAACAAGTTAAAGTTAAAAAATTTAAGTTGAACGCCAACAAACTCAACATCAACATTAGTTGAGAAGTCAACCAAAAAAGAAGGTTATGAATTATGGACAGCAATTAAGACTCCACCGCCAACTTTCTGGATTCTGTCATTCCTAAAAACTTGATAGTCAGCACAAAAAACCTCAGAATTATTGACTTCAGGCTTAAGCCAAGTTTCTGTAAAAACAACAACGTTAAATTCGGACGCAACGGAATTAACAAGAACCTGATTTAATTTGGTATTTAAACCGCGGACGTTTTGGTAAATCAAAGACAATGAATTATTTAGTTTTTTGAAGGTGAGGCCTGAATATCAAGATTAACTGGAGTCTTACGCCGAGGGATAAATTCTTTAACAAGAGCCCCCGGGGGCCAAAATTGTTTATTTAAGAATTTTTCAAATAATGACTGAGGCGTTATTACTTTAAAGGAACAAATATCACGTTGATGTGAAGACTTGAATTTAAAAATACTTATTTTTGACATATCGAGATCGGAGCATTTGCGCTCAATATATTTTCTAACCTTATCCACAGATGTATCAGATGCCAATCTAGAAATAAAAATTGCTTTCCGAGCAGGGATAACTACAAGTTCAGTATCATCATTCTCAGAACTGACCGGAACGATTGAAGGGACATTTACAGAGCGATCACCATTAATTGGAGGCACCTGAAGCAGTTGAACATCGGTAGAAGTTGCTTGACCAGTTGTAACCCTCTCTCCTTGGACAACTGGAACGCCATCAATAATGCTAGAAAGGCCAGGACCGTCAGCATTTAGAGAATAGTCAATATTTATAGACGGAATCGGTAGAGGTTGATCAGATGGAGAAGTTACGTGAGCATTCTTAATAATACCTGGTACAGAAGATACCACAGGTACAATTGGGGAAGCATCTTCAGATGGAGGTTGGACAGTTAGGGATGGTATATTATCTGACACGCCATAATCCACATTATTCAAAGCATTTGAAGCTTCAATCTCAGACATAGACGGAGAATTAGATGATATTGAATTGAAAGACGGGCAATTGGGAGAAATTTGTAGTGAAAGAGACGAACCAACATTAGACGGACGGACTTTAGGATCGAAATCCGAACATTCTAACAGTTTACAATTATTAAACATTTCTTCCAATTTAGTAAATTTGTCCGAGAGTGCTTTCAGCTCTCTACCCAAATCTACAAAGCCTCTCTGGGTTTGTTTAAATAATTTAAACAAATCCAGATCCTTCTTACGACAGTCGCCACATGTCCAACGTAGACCTTTAGAGCGATTGAGTATATGATCGAATTGGCGTCCACTAAATCCTGCACACTTGGGATGAGCCGATCGATCACATAGCCAGCAGAGTAGGAAACGATCATGGACAGTTTCCTTACAATTTAAATAAATGCAATTAATGTTATCCATTATGAAGAAAAAGCGGCTAAAATATATTTTATGCAAGGAGAATCAAGAAACACTGTTAGTTAAAATTACAAGTTATATTAAATAATAAAAGTGTATTAAGCCTAAACCAACAACAGCCTAAAAGTATGCTGAATCGAGTTTGTTTAATAAAAACAGAGAAGATCGACAAGAAAAGGAGAAAGAGGGAGAAAGTAAATAAATAAAATAAGTGAGAATATATACGAAATTGCCTAAAGAGGAATATCCAAGAATGAAAATAAAAGAGAAAATGAAAGGAAAAAAAATAGCGTCAAATAGCCTATTAACACTTTTTTTAATATACCTTACTTATTAAATTTGTTAAATTAAATTTGTCCCAGTGCACAACACAATGAACAAGATTTAATTAAATCCCAAAACACTTCTGATAAACTTAAAATGTCAAATCACTATTTATTTTATTTATTTCAGCAACCGAGCTTAAGCGTGAAGAAAAATGCGACCAATCACAAAAAATCGCGCTGCCAGACTTGAAGAACAAAATGCGAGATCGTCGCACCTATACGTAAGACAGTCGAGCGTCGAGCGCTCCTAGAGTCTTGCTGAAAATAACGCTAGAAACTCACAAGCACTAGCAAGAGGAAACAGCGCCCAACGTTCTAATTGTCTTGAAGAACAAAATGCGAGATCGTCGCACCTATGCGTAAGACAGTCGAGCGTCGAGCGCTCGTAGCGGTTGGCTGAAAATAAAGCTGGAAACTCGCAAACACTGGCAAGAGAAAACAGCGCCGAACATTCTATTCGTCTTGCAGAACAAAATGCGAGATCGTCGCACCTATACGTAAGACAGTCGAGCGTCGAGCGCTCCCAGCGTCTTGCTGAAAATAGAGCTAGAAATTTGCAAACACTGAGAAGAGAAAACAGCGCCCAACGTTTTAATTGTCTTGAAGAACAAAATGCGAGATCGTCGCACCTATACGTAAGACAGTCGAGCGTCGAGCGCTCCTAGAGTCTTGCTGAAAATAACGCTAGAAACTCACAAGCACTAGCAAGAGGAAACAGCGCCGAACATTCTATTCGTCTTGCAGAACAAAATGCGAGATCGTCGCACCTATACGTAAGACAGTCGAGCGTCGAGCGCTCGTAGCGGTTGGCTGAAAATAGAGCTAGAAACTCGCAAACACTGGCAAGAGAAAACAGCGCCGAACATTCTATTCGTCTTGCAGAACAAAATGCGAGATCGTCGCATCTATACGTAAAGACATTCGAGCGCAGAGCGCTCCCAGCGTCTTGCTGAAAATAGAGCTAGAAATTTGCAAACACTGAGAAGAGAAAACAGCGCCCAACGTTCTAATTGTCTTGAAGAACAAAATGCGAGATCGTCGCACCTATACGTAAGACAGTCGAGCGTTGAGCGCTCCTAGAGTCTTGCTGAAAATAACGCTAGAAACTCACAAGCACTAGCAAGAGGAAACAGCGCCCAACGTTCTAATTGTCTTGAAGAACAAAATGCGAGATCGTCGCACCTATACGTAAGACAGTCGAGCGTCGAGCGCTCCTAGAGTCTTGCTGAAAATAACGCTAGAAACTCACAAGCACTAGCAAGAGAAAACAGCGCCGAACATTTTATTCGTCTTGCAGAACGAAATGCGAGATCGTCGCACCTATACGTAAGACAGTCGAGCGTCGAGCGCTCCCAGAGTCTTGCTGAAAATAACGCTAGAAACTCACAAGCACTAGCAAGAGAAAACAGCGCCGAACATTCTATTCGTCTTGCAGAACGAAATGCGAGATCGTCGCACCTATACGTAAGACAGTCGAGCGTCGAGCGCTCCCAGAGTCTTGCTGAAAATAACGCTAGAAACTCACAAACACTAGCAAGAGAAAACAGCGCCCAACGTTCTAATTGTCTTGCAGAACAAAAAGCGAGATTGTCGCACCTTTACGTAAGACAGTCGAGCGTCGAGCGCTCGTAGCGTCTTGCTAAAAATAGAGCTAGAAACTCGCAAACACTGGCAAGAGAAAACAGCGCCGAACATTTTATTCGTCTTGCAGAACGAAATGCGAGGTCGTCGCACCTATACGTAAGACAGTCGAGCGTCGAGCGCTCCCAGAGTCTTGCTGAAAATAACGCTAGAAACTCGCAAACACTGGCAAGAGAAAACAGCGCTTAACGTTCTAATTGTCTTGCAGAACAAAATGCGAGATCGTCGCACCTATACGTAAGACAGTCGAGAGTCGAGCGCTCCCAGCGTCTTGCTGAAAATAGAGCTAGAAATTTGCAAACACTGAGAAGAGAAAACAGCGCCCAACGTTTTAATTGTCTTGAAGAACAAAATGCGAGATCGTCGCACCTATACGTAAGACAGTCGAGCGTCGAGCGCTCCCAGAGTCTTGCTGAAAATAACGCTAGAAACTCACAAGCACTAGCAAGAGAAAACAGCGCCGAACATTCTATTCGTCTTGCAGAACGAAATGCGAGATCGTCGCACCTATACGTAAGACAGTCGAGCGTCGAGCGCTCCCAGAGTCTTGCTGAAAATAACGCTAGAAACTCACAAACACTAGCAAGAGAAAACAGCGCCCAACGTTCTAATTGTCTTGCAGAACAAAAAGCGAGATTGTCGCACCTTTACGTAAGACAGTCGAGCGTCGAGCGCTCGTAGCGTCTTGCTAAAAATAGAGCTAGAAACTCGCAAACACTGGCAAGAGAAAACAGCGCCGAACATTTTATTCGTCTTGCAGAACGAAATGCGAGATCGTCGCACCTATACGTAAGACAGTCGAGCGTCGAGCGCTCCCAGAGTCTTGCTGAAAATAACGCTAGAAACTCGCAAACACTGGCAAGAGAAAACAGCGCTTAACGTTCTAATTGTCTTGCAGAACAAAATGCGAGATCGTCGCACCTATACGTAAGACAGTCGAGAGTCGAGCGCTCCCAGCGTCTTGCTGAAAATAGAGCTAGAAATTTGCAAACACTGAGAAGAGAAAACAGCGCCCAACGTTTTAATTGTCTTGAAGAACAAAATGCGAGATCGTCGCACCTATACGTAAGACAGTCGAGCGTCGAGCGCTCGTAGCGTCTTGCTGAAAATAACGCTAGAAACTCACAAGCACTAGCAAGAGAAAACAGCGCCCAACGTTCTAATTGTCTTGAAGAACAAAAAGCGAGATCGTCGCACCTATACGTAAGACAGTCGAGCGTCGAGCGCTCGTAGCGGTTGGCTGAAAATAACGCTGGAAACTCGCAAACACTGGCAAGAGAAAACAGCGCCGAACATTCTATTCGTCTTGCAGAACAAAATGCGAGATCGTCGCATCTATACGTAAGGACATTCGAGCGCAGAGCGCTCCCAGCGTCTTGCTGAAAATAGAGCTAGAAATTTGCAAACACTGAGAAGAGAAAACAGCGCCCAACGTTCTAATTGTCTTGAAGAACAAAATGCGAGATCGTCGCACCTATACGTAAGACAGTCGAGCGTCGAGCGCTCGTAGCGTCTTGCTGAAAATAACGCTAGAAACTCACAAGCACTAGCAAGAGAAAACAGCGCCGAACATTCTATTCGTCTTGCAGAACAAAATGCGAGATCGTCGCACCTATACGTAAGACAGTCTAGCGTCGAGCGCTCCCAGCGTCTTGCTGAAAATAACGCTAGAAACTCACAAACACTAGCAAGAGAAAACAGCGCCGAACATTCTATTCGTCTTGCAGAACAAAATGCGAGATCGTCGCACCTATACGTAAGACAGTCGAGCGTCGAGCGCTCGTAGCGGTTGGCTGAAAATAACGCTGGAAACTCGCAAACACTGGCAAGAGAAAACAGCGCCGAACATTCTATTCGTCTTGCAGAACAAAATGCGAGATCGTCGCATCTATACGTAAGGACATTCGAGCGCAGAGCGCTCCCAGCGTCTTGCTGAAAATAGAGCTAGAAATTTGCAAACACTGAGAAGAGAAAACAGCGCCCAACGTTTTAATTGTCTTGCAGAACAAAATGCGAGATCGTCGCACCTATACGTAAGACAGTCGAGCGTCGAGCGCTCCTAGAGTCTTGCTGAAAATAACGCTAGAAACTCACAAGCACTAGCAAGAGGAAACAGCGCCCAACGTTCTAATTGTCTTGAAGAACAAAAAGCGAAATCGTCGCACCTATACGTAAGACAGTCGAGCGTCGAGCGCTCCCAGAGTCTTGCTGAAAATAACGCTAGAAACTCACAAACACTGGCAAGAGAAAACAGCGCCGAACATTCTATTCGTCTTGCAGAACAAAATGCGAGATCGTCGCACCTATACGTAAGACAGTCGAGCGTCGAGCGCTCGTAGCGGTTGGCTGAAAATAGAGCTAGAAACTCGCAAACACTGGCAAGAGAAAACAGCGCCGAACATTTTATTCGTCTTGCAGAACAAAATGCGAGATCGTCGCATCTATACGTAAGGACATTCGAGCGCAGAGCGCTCCCAGCGTCTTGCTGAAAATAGAGCTAGAAATTTGCAAACACTGAGAAGAGAAAACAGCGCTTAACGTTCTAATTGTCTTGAAGAACAAAATGCGAGATCGTCGCACCTATACGTAAGACAGTCGAGCGTCGAGCGCTCGTAGCGTCTTGCTTAAAATAGAGCTAGAAACTCGCAAACACTAGCAAGAGAAAACAGCGCCCAACGTTCTTATTGTCTTGCAGAACGAAATGCGAGATCGTCGCACCTATACGTAAGACAGTCGAGCGTCGAGCGCTCCCAGAGTCTTGCTGAAAATAACGCTAGAAACTCACAAGCACTAGCAAGAGAAAACAGCGCCCAACGTTCTAATTGTCTTGAAGAACAAAAAGCGAGATCGTCGCACCTATACGTAAGACAGTCGAGCGTCGAGCGCTCGTAGCGGTTGGCTGAAAATAACGCTGGAAACTCGCAAACACTGGCAAGAGAAAACAGCGCCGAACATTCTATTCGTCTTGCAGAACAAAATGCGAGATCGTCGCATCTATACGTAAGGACATTCGAGCGCAGAGCGCTCCCAGCGTCTTGCTGAAAATAGAGCTAGAAATTTGCAAACACTGAGAAGAGAAAACAGCGCCGAACATTCTATTCGTCTTGCAGAACAAAATGCGAGATCGTCGCACCTATACGTAAGACAGTCGAGCGTCGAGCGCTCCCAGAGTCTTGCTGAAAATAACGCTAGAAACTCACAAGCACTAGCAAGAGAAAACAGCGCCGAACATTCTATTCGTCTTGCAGAACAAAATGCGAGATCGTCGCACCTATACGTAAGACAGTCGAGCGTCGAGCGCTCGTAGCGTCTTGCTGAAAATAACGCTAGAAACTCGCAAACACTGGCAAGAGAAAACAGCGCCGAACATTCTATTCGTCTTGCAGAACAAAATGCGAGATCGTCGCACCTATACGTAAGACAGTCGAGCGTCGAGCGCTCCCAGCGTCTTGCTGAAAATAGAGCTAGAAATTTGCAAACACTGAGAAGAGAAAACAGCGCCCAACGTTCTAATTGTCTTGAAGAACAAAATGCGAGATCGTCGCACCTATACGTAAGACAGTCGAGCGTTGAGCGCTCCTAGAGTCTTGCTGAAAATAACGCTAGAAACTCACAAGCACTAGCAAGAGGAAACAGCGCCCAACGTTCTAATTGTCTTGAAGAACAAAATGCGAGATCGTCGCACCTATACGTAAGACAGTCGAGCGTCGAGCGCTCCTAGAGTCTTGCTGAAAATAACGCTAGAAACTCACAAGCACTAGCAAGAGAAAACAGCGCCGAACATTTTATTCGTCTTGCAGAACGAAATGCGAGATCGTCGCACCTATACGTAAGACAGTCGAGCGTCGAGCGCTCCCAGAGTCTTGCTGAAAATAACGCTAGAAACTCACAAGCACTAGCAAGAGAAAACAGCGCCGAACATTCTATTCGTCTTGCAGAACAAAATGCGAGATCGTCGCACCTATACGTAAGACAGTCGAGCGTCGAGCGCTCCCAGAGTCTTGCTGAAAATAACGCTAGAAACTCACAAACACTAGCAAGAGAAAACAGCGCCCAACGTTCTAATTGTCTTGCAGAACAAAAAGCGAGATTGTCGCACCTTTACGTAAGACAGTCGAGCGTCGAGCGCTCGTAGCGTCTTGCTTAAAATAGAGCTAGAAACTCGCAAACACTAGCAAGAGAAAACAGCGCCCAACGTTCTTATTGTCTTGCAGAACGAAATGCGAGATCGTCGCACCTATACGTAAGACAGTCGAGCGTCGAGCGCTCCCAGAGTCTTGCTGAAAATAACGCTAGAAACTCACAAGCACTAGCAAGAGAAAACAGCGCCCAACGTTCTAATTGTCTTGAAGAACAAAAAGCGAGATCGTCGCACCTATACGTAAGACAGTCGAGCGTCGAGCGCTCGTAGCGGTTGGCTGAAAATAACGCTGGAAACTCGCAAACACTGGCAAGAGAAAACAGCGCCGAACATTCTATTCGTCTTGCAGAACAAAATGCGAGATCGTCGCATCTATACGTAAGGACATTCGAGCGCAGAGCGCTCCCAGCGTCTTGCTGAAAATAGAGCTAGAAATTTGCAAACACTGAGAAGAGAAAACAGCGCCCAACGTTTTAATTGTCTTGAAGAACAAAATGCGAGATCGTCGCACCTATACGTAAGACAGTCGAGCGTCGAGCGCTCGTAGCGTCTTGCTGAAAATAACGCTAGAAACTCACAAGCACTAGCAAGAGAAAACAGCGCCGAACATTCTATTCGTCTTGCAGAACAAAATGCGAGATCGTCGCACCTATACGTAAGACAGTCTAGCGTCGAGCGCTCCCAGCGTCTTGCTGAAAATAACGCTAGAAACTCGCAAACACTGGCAAGAGAAAACAGCGCTTAACGTTCTAATTGTCTTGCAGAACAAAATGCGAGATCGTCGCACCTATACGTAAGACAGTCGAGAGTCGAGCGCTCCCAGCGTCTTGCTGAAAATAGAGCTAGAAATTTGCAAACACTGAGAAGAGAAAACAGCGCCCAACGTTTTAATTGTCTTGAAGAACAAAATGCGAGATCGTCGCACCTATACGTAAGACAGTCGAGCGTCGAGCGCTCGTAGCGTCTTGCTGAAAATAGAGCTAGAAACTCGCAAACACTGGCAAGAGAAAACAGCGCCGAACATTCTATTCGTCTTGCAGAACAAAATGCGAGATCGTCGCATCTATACGTAAGGACATTCGAGCGCAGAGCGCTCCCAGCGTCTTGCTGAAAATAGAGCTAGAAATTTGCAAACACTGAGAAGAGAAAACAGCGCCCAACGTTTTAATTGTCTTGAAGAACAAAATGCGAGATCGTCGCACCTATACGTAAGACAGTCGAGCGTCGAGCGCTCGTAGCGTCTTGCTGAAAATAACGCTAGAAACTCACAAGCACTAGCAAGAGAAAACAGCGCCGAACATTCTATTCGTCTTGCAGAACAAAATGCGAGATCGTCGCACCTATACGTAAGACAGTCTAGCGTCGAGCGCTCCCAGCGTCTTGCTGAAAATAACGCTAGAAACTCGCAAACACTGGCAAGAGAAAACAGCGCTTAACGTTCTAATTGTCTTGCAGAACAAAATGCGAGATCGTCGCACCTATACGTAAGACAGTCGAGAGTCGAGCGCTCCCAGCGTCTTGCTGAAAATAGAGCTAGAAATTTGCAAACACTGAGAAGAGAAAACAGCGCCCAACGTTTTAATTGTCTTGCAGAACAAAAAGCGAGATTGTCGCACCTTTACGTAAGACAGTCGAGCGTCGAGCGCTCGTAGCGTCTTGCTAAAAATAGAGCTAGAAACTCGCAAACACTGGCAAGAGAAAACAGCGCCGAACATTTTATTCGTCTTGCAGAACGAAATGCGAGGTCGTCGCACCTATACGTAAGACAGTCAAGCGTCGAGCGCTCCCAGCGTCTTTCTGAAAATAACGCTAGAAACTTGCAAACACTGACAGGATAAAACAGCGCCGCACGTTCTATTCGTCTTGCAGAACGAAATGCGAGATCGTCGCACCTATACGTAAGACAGTCGAGCGTCGAGCGCTCCCAGAGTCTTGCTGAAAATAACGCTAGAAACTCACAAACACTAGCAAGAGAAAACAGCGCCCAACGTTCTAATTGTCTTGCAGAACAAAAAGCGAGATTGTCGCACCTTTACGTAAGACAGTCGAGCGTCGAGCGCTCGTAGCGTCTTGCTAAAAATAGAGCTAGAAACTCGCAAACACTGGCAAGAGAAAACAGCGCCGAACATTTTATTCGTCTTGCAGAACGAAATGCGAGGTCGTCGCACCTATACGTAAGACAGTCGAGCGTCGAGCGCTCCCAGAGTCTTGCTGAAAATAACGCTAGAAACTCGCAAACACTGGCAAGAGAAAACAGCGCTTAACGTTCTAATTGTCTTGCAGAACAAAATGCGAGATCGTCGCACCTATACGTAAGACAGTCGAGAGTCGAGCGCTCCCAGCGTCTTGCTGAAAATAGAGCTAGAAATTTGCAAACACTGAGAAGAGAAAACAGCGCCCAACGTTTTAATTGTCTTGAAGAACAAAATGCGAGATCGTCGCACCTATACGTAAGACAGTCGAGCGTCGAGCGCTCCCAGAGTCTTGCTGAAAATAACGCTAGAAACTCACAAGCACTAGCAAGAGAAAACAGCGCCGAACATTCTATTCGTCTTGCAGAACGAAATGCGAGATCGTCGCACCTATACGTAAGACAGTCGAGCGTCGAGCGCTCCCAGAGTCTTGCTGAAAATAACGCTAGAAACTCACAAACACTAGCAAGAGAAAACAGCGCCCAACGTTCTAATTGTCTTGCAGAACAAAAAGCGAGATTGTCGCACCTTTACGTAAGACAGTCGAGCGTCGAGCGCTCGTAGCGTCTTGCTAAAAATAGAGCTAGAAACTCGCAAACACTGGCAAGAGAAAACAGCGCCGAACATTTTATTCGTCTTGCAGAACGAAATGCGAGATCGTCGCACCTATACGTAAGACAGTCGAGCGTCGAGCGCTCCCAGAGTCTTGCTGAAAATAACGCTAGAAACTCGCAAACACTGGCAAGAGAAAACAGCGCTTAACGTTCTAATTGTCTTGCAGAACAAAATGCGAGATCGTCGCACCTATACGTAAGACAGTCGAGAGTCGAGCGCTCCCAGCGTCTTGCTGAAAATAGAGCTAGAAATTTGCAAACACTGAGAAGAGAAAACAGCGCCCAACGTTTTAATTGTCTTGAAGAACAAAATGCGAGATCGTCGCACCTATACGTAAGACAGTCGAGCGTCGAGCGCTCGTAGCGTCTTGCTGAAAATAACGCTAGAAACTCACAAGCACTAGCAAGAGAAAACAGCGCCCAACGTTCTAATTGTCTTGAAGAACAAAAAGCGAGATCGTCGCACCTATACGTAAGACAGTCGAGCGTCGAGCGCTCGTAGCGGTTGGCTGAAAATAACGCTGGAAACTCGCAAACACTGGCAAGAGAAAACAGCGCCGAACATTCTATTCGTCTTGCAGAACAAAATGCGAGATCGTCGCATCTATACGTAAGGACATTCGAGCGCAGAGCGCTCCCAGCGTCTTGCTGAAAATAGAGCTAGAAATTTGCAAACACTGAGAAGAGAAAACAGCGCCCAACGTTCTAATTGTCTTGAAGAACAAAATGCGAGATCGTCGCACCTATACGTAAGACAGTCGAGCGTCGAGCGCTCGTAGCGTCTTGCTGAAAATAACGCTAGAAACTCACAAGCACTAGCAAGAGAAAACAGCGCCGAACATTCTATTCGTCTTGCAGAACAAAATGCGAGATCGTCGCACCTATACGTAAGACAGTCTAGCGTCGAGCGCTCCCAGCGTCTTGCTGAAAATAACGCTAGAAACTCACAAACACTAGCAAGAGAAAACAGCGCCGAACATTCTATTCGTCTTGCAGAACAAAATGCGAGATCGTCGCACCTATACGTAAGACAGTCGAGCGTCGAGCGCTCGTAGCGGTTGGCTGAAAATAACGCTGGAAACTCGCAAACACTGGCAAGAGAAAACAGCGCCGAACATTCTATTCGTCTTGCAGAACAAAATGCGAGATCGTCGCATCTATACGTAAGGACATTCGAGCGCAGAGCGCTCCCAGCGTCTTGCTGAAAATAGAGCTAGAAATTTGCAAACACTGAGAAGAGAAAACAGCGCCCAACGTTTTAATTGTCTTGCAGAACAAAATGCGAGATCGTCGCACCTATACGTAAGACAGTCGAGCGTCGAGCGCTCCTAGAGTCTTGCTGAAAATAACGCTAGAAACTCACAAGCACTAGCAAGAGGAAACAGCGCCCAACGTTCTAATTGTCTTGAAGAACAAAAAGCGAAATCGTCGCACCTATACGTAAGACAGTCGAGCGTCGAGCGCTCCCAGAGTCTTGCTGAAAATAACGCTAGAAACTCACAAACACTGGCAAGAGAAAACAGCGCCGAACATTCTATTCGTCTTGCAGAACAAAATGCGAGATCGTCGCACCTATACGTAAGACAGTCGAGCGTCGAGCGCTCGTAGCGGTTGGCTGAAAATAGAGCTAGAAACTCGCAAACACTGGCAAGAGAAAACAGCGCCGAACATTTTATTCGTCTTGCAGAACAAAATGCGAGATCGTCGCATCTATACGTAAGGACATTCGAGCGCAGAGCGCTCCCAGCGTCTTGCTGAAAATAGAGCTAGAAATTTGCAAACACTGAGAAGAGAAAACAGCGCTTAACGTTCTAATTGTCTTGAAGAACAAAATGCGAGATCGTCGCACCTATACGTAAGACAGTCGAGCGTCGAGCGCTCGTAGCGTCTTGCTTAAAATAGAGCTAGAAACTCGCAAACACTAGCAAGAGAAAACAGCGCCCAACGTTCTTATTGTCTTGCAGAACGAAATGCGAGATCGTCGCACCTATACGTAAGACAGTCGAGCGTCGAGCGCTCCCAGAGTCTTGCTGAAAATAACGCTAGAAACTCACAAGCACTAGCAAGAGAAAACAGCGCCCAACGTTCTAATTGTCTTGAAGAACAAAAAGCGAGATCGTCGCACCTATACGTAAGACAGTCGAGCGTCGAGCGCTCGTAGCGGTTGGCTGAAAATAACGCTGGAAACTCGCAAACACTGGCAAGAGAAAACAGCGCCGAACATTCTATTCGTCTTGCAGAACAAAATGCGAGATCGTCGCATCTATACGTAAGGACATTCGAGCGCAGAGCGCTCCCAGCGTCTTGCTGAAAATAGAGCTAGAAATTTGCAAACACTGAGAAGAGAAAACAGCGCCGAACATTCTATTCGTCTTGCAGAACAAAATGCGAGATCGTCGCACCTATACGTAAGACAGTCGAGCGTCGAGCGCTCCCAGAGTCTTGCTGAAAATAACGCTAGAAACTCACAAGCACTAGCAAGAGAAAACAGCGCCGAACATTCTATTCGTCTTGCAGAACAAAATGCGAGATCGTCGCACCTATACGTAAGACAGTCGAGCGTCGAGCGCTCGTAGCGTCTTGCTGAAAATAACGCTAGAAACTCGCAAACACTGGCAAGAGAAAACAGCGCCGAACATTCTATTCGTCTTGCAGAACAAAATGCGAGATCGTCGCACCTATACGTAAGACAGTCGAGCGTCGAGCGCTCCCAGCGTCTTGCTGAAAATAGAGCTAGAAATTTGCAAACACTGAGAAGAGAAAACAGCGCCCAACGTTCTAATTGTCTTGAAGAACAAAATGCGAGATCGTCGCACCTATACGTAAGACAGTCGAGCGTTGAGCGCTCCTAGAGTCTTGCTGAAAATAACGCTAGAAACTCACAAGCACTAGCAAGAGGAAACAGCGCCCAACGTTCTAATTGTCTTGAAGAACAAAATGCGAGATCGTCGCACCTATACGTAAGACAGTCGAGCGTCGAGCGCTCCTAGAGTCTTGCTGAAAATAACGCTAGAAACTCACAAGCACTAGCAAGAGAAAACAGCGCCGAACATTTTATTCGTCTTGCAGAACGAAATGCGAGATCGTCGCACCTATACGTAAGACAGTCGAGCGTCGAGCGCTCCCAGAGTCTTGCTGAAAATAACGCTAGAAACTCACAAGCACTAGCAAGAGAAAACAGCGCCGAACATTCTATTCGTCTTGCAGAACAAAATGCGAGATCGTCGCACCTATACGTAAGACAGTCGAGCGTCGAGCGCTCCCAGAGTCTTGCTGAAAATAACGCTAGAAACTCACAAACACTAGCAAGAGAAAACAGCGCCCAACGTTCTAATTGTCTTGCAGAACAAAAAGCGAGATTGTCGCACCTTTACGTAAGACAGTCGAGCGTCGAGCGCTCGTAGCGTCTTGCTTAAAATAGAGCTAGAAACTCGCAAACACTAGCAAGAGAAAACAGCGCCCAACGTTCTTATTGTCTTGCAGAACGAAATGCGAGATCGTCGCACCTATACGTAAGACAGTCGAGCGTCGAGCGCTCCCAGAGTCTTGCTGAAAATAACGCTAGAAACTCACAAGCACTAGCAAGAGAAAACAGCGCCCAACGTTCTAATTGTCTTGAAGAACAAAAAGCGAGATCGTCGCACCTATACGTAAGACAGTCGAGCGTCGAGCGCTCGTAGCGGTTGGCTGAAAATAACGCTGGAAACTCGCAAACACTGGCAAGAGAAAACAGCGCCGAACATTCTATTCGTCTTGCAGAACAAAATGCGAGATCGTCGCATCTATACGTAAGGACATTCGAGCGCAGAGCGCTCCCAGCGTCTTGCTGAAAATAGAGCTAGAAATTTGCAAACACTGAGAAGAGAAAACAGCGCCCAACGTTTTAATTGTCTTGAAGAACAAAATGCGAGATCGTCGCACCTATACGTAAGACAGTCGAGCGTCGAGCGCTCGTAGCGTCTTGCTGAAAATAACGCTAGAAACTCACAAGCACTAGCAAGAGAAAACAGCGCCGAACATTCTATTCGTCTTGCAGAACAAAATGCGAGATCGTCGCACCTATACGTAAGACAGTCTAGCGTCGAGCGCTCCCAGCGTCTTGCTGAAAATAACGCTAGAAACTCGCAAACACTGGCAAGAGAAAACAGCGCTTAACGTTCTAATTGTCTTGCAGAACAAAATGCGAGATCGTCGCACCTATACGTAAGACAGTCGAGAGTCGAGCGCTCCCAGCGTCTTGCTGAAAATAGAGCTAGAAATTTGCAAACACTGAGAAGAGAAAACAGCGCCCAACGTTTTAATTGTCTTGAAGAACAAAATGCGAGATCGTCGCACCTATACGTAAGACAGTCGAGCGTCGAGCGCTCGTAGCGTCTTGCTGAAAATAGAGCTAGAAACTCGCAAACACTGGCAAGAGAAAACAGCGCCGAACATTCTATTCGTCTTGCAGAACAAAATGCGAGATCGTCGCATCTATACGTAAGGACATTCGAGCGCAGAGCGCTCCCAGCGTCTTGCTGAAAATAGAGCTAGAAATTTGCAAACACTGAGAAGAGAAAACAGCGCCCAACGTTTTAATTGTCTTGAAGAACAAAATGCGAGATCGTCGCACCTATACGTAAGACAGTCGAGCGTCGAGCGCTCGTAGCGTCTTGCTGAAAATAACGCTAGAAACTCACAAGCACTAGCAAGAGAAAACAGCGCCGAACATTCTATTCGTCTTGCAGAACAAAATGCGAGATCGTCGCACCTATACGTAAGACAGTCTAGCGTCGAGCGCTCCCAGCGTCTTGCTGAAAATAACGCTAGAAACTCGCAAACACTGGCAAGAGAAAACAGCGCTTAACGTTCTAATTGTCTTGCAGAACAAAATGCGAGATCGTCGCACCTATACGTAAGACAGTCGAGAGTCGAGCGCTCCCAGCGTCTTGCTGAAAATAGAGCTAGAAATTTGCAAACACTGAGAAGAGAAAACAGCGCCCAACGTTTTAATTGTCTTGAAGAACAAAATGCGAGATCGTCGCACCTATACGTAAGACAGTCGAGCGTCGAGCGCTCGTAGCGTCTTGCTGAAAATAGAGCTAAAAACTCGCAAACACTGGCAAGAGAAAACAGCGCCGAACATTCTATTCGTCTTGCAGAACAAAATGCGAGATCGTCGCACCTATACGTAAGACAGTCGAGCGTCGAGCGCTCCTAGAGTCTTGCTGAAAATAACGCTAGAAACTCGCAAACACTGGCAAGAGAAAACAGCGCCGAACATTCTATTCGTCTTGCAGAACAAAATGCGAGATCGTCGCACCTATACGTAAGACAGTCGAGCGTCGAGCGCTCGTAGCGGTTGGCTGAAAATAGAGCTAGAAACTCGCAAACACTGGCAAGAGAAAACAGCGCCGAACATTCTATTCGTCTTGCAGAACAAAATGCGAGATCGTCGCACCTATACGTAAGACAGTCGAGCGTCGAGCGCTCCTAGAGTCTTGCTGAAAATAACGCTAGAAACTCACAAGCACTAGCAAGAGGAAACAGCGCCCAACGTTCTAATTGTCTTGAAGAACAAAAAGCGAAATCGTCGCACCTATACGTAAGACAGTCGAGCGTCGAGCGCTCCCAGAGTCTTGCTGAAAATAACGCTAGAAACTCACAAACACTGGCAAGAGAAAACAGCGCCGAACATTCTATTCGTCTTGCAGAACAAAATGCGAGATCGTCGCACCTATACGTAAGACAGTCGAGCGTCGAGCGCTCGTAGCGGTTGGCTGAAAATAGAGCTAGAAACTCGCAAACACTGGCAAGAGAAAACAGCGCCGAACATTCTATTCGTCTTGCAGAACAAAATGCGAGATCGTCGCATCTATACGTAAGGACATTCGAGCGCAGAGCGCTCCCAGCGTCTTGCTGAAAATAGAGCTAGAAATTTGCAAACACTGAGAAGAGAAAACAGCGCTTAACGTTCTAATTGTCTTGAAGAACAAAATGCGAGATCGTCGCACCTATACGTAAGACAGTCGAGCGTCGAGCGCTCTAGAGTCTTGCTGAAAATAACGCTAGAAACTCACAAGCACTAGCAAGAGGAAACAGCGCCCAACGTTCTAATTGTCCTGAAGAACAAAAAGCGAGATCGTCGCACCTATACGTAAGGACATTCGAGCGCAGAGCGCTCCCAGCGTCTTGCTGAAAATAGAGCTAGAAATTTGCAAACACTGAGAAGAGAAAACAGCGCCGAACATTCTATTCGTCTTGCAGAACAAAATGCGAGATCGTCGCACCTATACGTAAGACAGTCGAGCGTCGAGCGCTCCCAGAGTCTTGCTGAAAATAACGCTAGAAACTTACGAGCACTAGCAAGAGAAAACAGCGCCCAACATTCTATTCGTCTTGCAGAACAAAAAGCGAGATCGTCGCACCTATACGTAAGACAGTCGAGCGTCGAGCGCTCCCAGAGTCTTGCTGAAAATAACGCTAGAAACTCACAAACACTGGCAGGAGAAAACAGCGCCGAACATTCTATTCGTCTTGCAGAACAAAATGCGAGATCGTCGCACCTATACGTAAGACAGTCGAGCGTCGAGCGCTCGTAGCGGTTGGCTGAAAATAGATTTAGAAACTCGCAAACACTGGCAAGAGAAAACAGCGCCGAACATTCTATTCGTCTTGCAGAACAAAATGCGAGATCGTCGCATCTATACGTAAGGACATTCGAGCGCAGAGCGCTCCCAGCGTCTTGCTGAAAATAGAGCTAGAAATTTGCAAACACTGAGAAGAGAAAACAGCGCTTAACGTTCTAATTGTCTTGAAGAACAAAATGCGAGATCGTCGCACCTATACGTAAGACAGTCGAGCGTCGAGCGCTCCTAGAGTCTTGCTGAAAATAACGCTAGAAACTCACAAGCACTAGCAAGAGGAAACAGCGCCCAACGTTCTAATTGTCCTGAAGAACAAAAAGCGAGATCGTCGCACCTATACGTAAGGACATTCGAGCGCAGAGCGCTCCCAGCGTCTTGCTGAAAATAGAGCTAGAAATTTGCAAACACTGAGAAGAGAAAACAGCGCCGAACATTCTATTCGTCTTGCAGAACAAAATGCGAGATCGTCGCACCTATACGTAAGACAGTCGAGCGTCGAGCGCTCCCAGAGTCTTGCTGAAAATAACGCTAGAAACTTACAAGCACTAGCAAGAGAAAACAGCGCCCAACATTCTATTCGTCTTGCAGAACAAAATGCGAGATCGTCGCATCTATACGTAAGGACATTCGAGCGCAGAGCGCTCCCAGCGTCTTGCTGAAAATAGAGCTAGAAATTTGCAAACACTGAGAAGAGAAAACAGCGCCCAACGTTTTAATTGTCTTGAAGAACAAAATGCGAGATCGTCGCACCTATACGTAAGACAGTCGAGCGTCGAGCGCTCGTAGCGTCTTGCTGAAAATAACGCTAGAAACTCACAAACACTAGCAAGAGAAAACAGCGCCGAACATTCTATTCGTCTTGCAGAACAAAATGCGAGATCGTCGCACCTATACGTAAGACAGTCGAGCGTCGAGCGCTCCCAGAGTCTTGCTGAAAATAACGCTAGAAACTTACAAGCACTAGCAAGAGAAAACAGCGCCCAACATTCTATTCGTCTTGCAGAACAAAAAGCGAGATCGTCGCACCTATACGTAAGACAGTCGAGCGTCGAGCGCTCGTAGCGTCTTGCTGAAAATAGAGCTAGAAACTCGCAAACACTGGCAAGAGAAAACAGCGCCGAACATTCTATTCGTCTTGCAGAACAAAATGCGAGATCGTCGCATCTATACGTAAGGACATTCGAGCGCAGAGCGCTCCCAGCGTCTTGCTGAAAATAGAGCTAGAAATTTGCAAACACTGAGAAGAGAAAACAGCGCCCAACGTTTTAATTGTCTTGAAGAACAAAATGCGAGATCGTCGCACCTATACGTAAGACAGTCGAGCGTCGAGCGCTCGTAGCGTCTTGCTGAAAATAGAGCTAGAAACTCGCAAACACTGGCTAGAGAAAACAGCGCCGAACATTCTATTCGTCTTGCAGAACAAAATGCGAGATCGTCGCACCTATACGTAAGACAGTCGAGCGTCGAGCGCTCCCAGAGTCTTGCTGAAAATAACGCTAGAAACTCACAAACACTAGCAAGAGAAAACAGCGCCGAACATTCTATTCGTCTTGCAGAACAAAATGCGAGATCGTCGCACCTATACGTAAGGACATTCGAGCGCAGAGCGCTCCCAGCGTCTTGCTGAAAATAGAGCTAGAAATTTGCAAACACTGAGAAGAGAAAACAGCGCTTAACGTTCTAATTGTCTTGAAGAACAAAATGCGAGATCGTCGCACCTATACGTAAGACGGTCGAGCGTCGAGCGCTCCCAGCGTCTTGCTGAAAATAACGCTAGAAACTCGCAAACACTGGCAAGAGAAAACAGCGCCGAACATTCTATTCGTCTTGCAGAACAAAATGCGAGATCGTCGCACCTATACGTAAGACAGTCGAGCGTCGAGCGCTTCCAGCGTCTTGCTGAAAATAACGCTAGAAACTCGCAAACACTGGCAAGAGAAAACAGCGCCGAACATTCTATTCGTCTTGCAGAACAAAATGCGAGATCGTCGCACCTATACGTAAGACAGTCGAGCGTCGAGCGCTCGTAGCGGTTGGCTGAAAATAGAGCTAGAAACTCGCAAACACTGGCAAGAGAAAACAGCGCCCAACGTTTTAATTGTCTTGCAGAACAAAATGCGAGATCGTCGCACCTATACGTAAGACAGTCGAGCGTCGAGCGCTCCTAGAGTCTTGCTGAAAATAACGCTAGAAACTCACAAGCACTAGCAAGAGGAAACAGCGCCCAACGTTCTAATTGTCTTGAAGAACAAAATGCGAGATCGTCGCACCTATACGTAAGACAGTCGAGCGTCGAGCGCTCGTAGCGGTTGGCTGAAAATAGAGCTAGAAACTCGCAAACACTGGCAAGAGAAAACAGCGCCGAACATTCTATTCGTCTTGCAGAACAAAATGCGAGATCGTCGCATCTATACGTAAGGACATTCGAGCGCAGAGCGCTCCCAGCGTCTTGCTGAAAATAGAGCTAGAAATTTGCAAACACTGAGAAGAGAAAACAGCGCTTAACGTTCTAATTGTCTTGAAGAACAAAATGCGAGATCGTCGCACCTATACGTAAGACAGTCGAGCGTCGAGCGCTCCTAGAGTCTTGCTGAAAATAACGCTAGAAACTCACAAGCACTAGCAAGAGGAAACAGCGCCCAACGTTCTAATTGTCCTGAAGAACAAAAAGCGAGATCGTCGCACCTATACGTAAGGACATTCGAGCGCAGAGCGCTCCCAGCGTCTTGCTGAAAATAGAGCTAGAAATTTGCAAACACTGAGAAGAGAAAACAGCGCTTAACGTTCTAATTGTCTTAAAGAACAAAATGCGAGATCGTCGCACCTATACGTAAGACAGTCGAGCGTCGAGCGCTCCTAGAGTCTTGCTGAAAATAACGCTAGAAACTCACAAGCACTAGCAAGAGGAAACAGCGCCCAACGTTCTAATTGTCCTGAAGAACAAAAAGCGAGATCGTCGCACCTATACGTAAGGACATTCGAGCGCAGAGCGCTCCCAGCGTCTTGCTGAAAATAGAGCTAGAAATTTGCAAACACTGAGAAGAGAAAACAGCGCCGAACATTCTATTCGTCTTGCAGAACAAAATGCGAGATCGTCGCACCTATACGTAAGACAGTCGAGCGTCGAGCGCTCCCAGAGTCTTGCTGAAAATAACGC
Source organism: Ornithomya chloropus (assembly GCA_963971445.1). Taxonomy (NCBI): domain Eukaryota; kingdom Metazoa; phylum Arthropoda; class Insecta; order Diptera; family Hippoboscidae; genus Ornithomya; species Ornithomya chloropus. The sequence goes on from OZ020531.1 coordinate 2,124,262, forward strand.
TAGAAACTCACAAGCACTAGCAAGAGAAAACAGCGCCGAACATTCTATTCGTCTTGCAGAACAAAATGCGAGATCGTCGCACCTATACGTAAGACAGTCGAGCGTCGAGCGCTTCCAGCGTCTTGCTGAAAATAACGCTAGAAACTCGCAAACACTGGCAAGAGAAAACAGCGCCGAACATTCTATTCGTCTTGCAGAACAAAATGCGAGATCGTCGCACCTATACGTAAGACAGTCGAGCGTCGAGCGCTCCTAGAGTCTTGCTGAAAATAACGCTAGAAACTCACAAGCACTAGCAAGAGGAAACAGCGCCCAACGTTCTAATTGTCTTGAAGAACAAAAAGCGAAATCGTCGCACCTATACGTAAGACAGTCGAGCGTTGAGCGCTCCCAGCGTCTTGCTGAAAATAGAGCTAGAAATTTGCAAACACTGAGAAGAGAAAACAGCGCCCAACGTTCTAATTGTCTTGAAGAACAAAATGCGAGATCGTCGCACCTATACGTAAGACAGTCGAGCGTTGAGCGCTCCTAGAGTCTTGCTGAAAATAACGCTAGAAACTCACAAGCACTAGCAAGAGGAAACAGCGCCCAACGTTCTAATTGTCTTGAAGAACAAAATGCGAGATCGTCGCACCTATACGTAAGACAGTCGAGCGTCGAGCGCTCCTAGAGTCTTGCTGAAAATAACGCTAGAAACTCACAAGCACTAGCAAGAGAAAACAGCGCCGAACATTTTATTCGTCTTGCAGAACGAAATGCGAGATCGTCGCACCTATACGTAAGACAGTCGAGCGTCGAGCGCTCCCAGAGTCTTGCTGAAAATAACGCTAGAAACTCACAAGCACTAGCAAGAGAAAACAGCGCCGAACATTCTATTCGTCTTGCAAAACAAAATGCGAGATCGTCGCACCTATACGTAAGACAGTCGAGCGTCGAGCGCTCCCAGAGTCTTGCTGAAAATAACGCTAGAAACTCACAAACACTAGCAAGAGAAAACAGCGCCCAACGTTCTAATTGTCTTGCAGAACAAAAAGCGAGATTGTCGCACCTTTACGTAAGACAGTCGAGCGTCGAGCGCTCGTAGCGTCTTGCTTAAAATAGAGCTAGAAACTCGCAAACACTAGCAAGAGAAAACAGCGCCCAACGTTCTTATTGTCTTGCAGAACGAAATGCGAGATCGTCGCACCTATACGTAAGACAGTCGAGCGTCGAGCGCTCCCAGAGTCTTGCTGAAAATAACGCTAGAAACTCACAAGCACTAGCAAGAGAAAACAGCGCCCAACGTTCTAATTGTCTTGAAGAACAAAAAGCGAGATCGTCGCACCTATACGTAAGACAGTCGAGCGTCGAGCGCTCGTAGCGGTTGGCTGAAAATAACGCTGGAAACTCGCAAACACTGGCAAGAGAAAACAGCGCCGAACATTCTATTCGTCTTGCAGAACAAAATGCGAGATCGTCGCATCTATACGTAAGGACATTCGAGCGCAGAGCGCTCCCAGCGTCTTGCTGAAAATAGAGCTAGAAATTTGCAAACACTGAGAAGAGAAAACAGCGCCCAACGTTTTAATTGTCTTGAAGAACAAAATGCGAGATCGTCGCACCTATACGTAAGACAGTCGAGCGTCGAGCGCTCGTAGCGTCTTGCTGAAAATAACGCTAGAAACTCACAAGCACTAGCAAGAGAAAACAGCGCCGAACATTCTATTCGTCTTGCAGAACAAAATGCGAGATCGTCGCACCTATACGTAAGACAGTCTAGCGTCGAACGCTCCCAGCGTCTTGCTGAAAATAACGCTAGAAACTCGCAAACACTGGCAAGAGAAAACAGCGCTTAACGTTCTAATTGTCTTGCAGAACAAAATGCGAGATCGTCGCACCTATACGTAAGACAGTCGAGAGTCGAGCGCTCCCAGCGTCTTGCTGAAAATAACGCTAGAAACTCGCAAACACTGGCAAGAGAAAACAGCGCCGAACATTCTATTCGTCTTGCAGAACAAAATGCGAGATCGTCGCACCTATACGTAAGACAGTCGAGCGTCGAGCGCTCCCAGCGTCTTGCTGAAAATAACGCTAGAAACTCGCAAACACTGGCAAGAGAAAACAGCGCCGAACATTCTATTCGTCTTGAAGAACAAAAGCGAGATCGTCGCAGCTATACGTAAGACAGTCGAGAGTCGAGCGCTCCCAGCGTCTTGCTGAAAATAACGCTAGAAACTCGCAAACACTGGCAAGAGAAAACAGCGCCGAACATTCTATTCGTCTTGCAGAACAAAATGCGAGATCGTCGCACCTATACGTAAGACAGTCGAGCGTCGAGCGCTCGTAGCGGTTGGCTGAAAATAGAGCTAGAAACTCGCAAACACTGGCAAGAGAAAACAGCGCCGAACATTCTATTCGTCTTGCAGAACAAAATGCGAGATCGTCGCACCTATACGTAAGACAGTCGAGCGTCGAGCGCTCCTAGAGTCTTGCTGAAAATAACGCTAGAAACTCACAAGCACTAGCAAGAGGAAACAGCGCCCAACGTTCTAATTGTCTTGAAGAACAAAAAGCGAAATCGTCGCACCTATACGTAAGACAGTCGAGCGTCGAGCGCTCCCAGAGTCTTGCTGAAAATAACGCTAGAAACTCACAAACACTGGCAAGAGAAAACAGCGCCGAACATTCTATTCGTCTTGCAGAACAAAATGCGAGATCGTCGCACCTATACGTAAGACAGTCGAGCGTCGAGCGCTCCTAGAGTCTTGCTGAAAATAACGCTAGAAACTCACAAGCACTAGCAAGAGGAAACAGCGCCCAACGTTCTAATTGTCTTGAAGAACAAAAAGCGAAATCGTCGCACCTATACGTAAGACAGTCGAGCGTCGAGCGCTCCCAGAGTCTTGCTGAAAATAACGCTAGAAACTCACAAACACTGGCAAGAGAAAACAGCGCCGAACATTCTATTCGTCTTGCAGAACAAAATGCGAGATCGTCGCACCTATACGTAAGACAGTCGAGCGTCGAGCGCTCGTAGCGGTTGGCTGAAAATAGAGCTAGAAACTCGCAAACACTGGCAAGAGAAAACAGCGCCGAACATTCTATTCGTCTTGCAGAACAAAATGCGAGATCGTCGCATCTATACGTAAGGACATTCGAGCGCAGAGCGCTCCCAGCGTCTTGCTGAAAATAGAGCTAGAAATTTGCAAACACTGAGAAGAGAAAACAGCGCTTAACGTTCTAATTGTCTTGAAGAACAAAATGCGAGATCGTCGCACCTATACGTAAGACAGTCGAGCGTCGAGCGCTCCTAGAGTCTTGCTGAAAATAACGCTAGAAACTCACAAGCACTAGCAAGAGGAAACAGCGCCCAACGTTCTAATTGTCTTGAAGAACAAAAAGCGAAATCGTCGCACCTATACGTAAGACAGTCGAGCGTCGAGCGCTCCCAGAGTCTTGCTGAAAATAACGCTAGAAACTCACAAACACTGGCAAGAGAAAACAGCGCCGAACATTCTATTCGTCTTGCAGAACAAAATGCGAGATCGTCGCACCTATACGTAAGACAGTCGAGCGTCGAGCGCTCGTAGCGGTTGGCTGAAAATAGAGCTAGAAACTTGCAAACACTGGCAAGAGAAAACAGCGCCGAACATTCTATTCGTCTTGCAGAACAAAATGCGAGATCGTCGCATCTATACGTAAGGACATTCGAGCGCAGAGCGCTCCCAGCGTCTTGCTGAAAATAGAGCTAGAAATTTGCAAACACTGAGAAGAGAAAACAGCGCCCAACGTTTTAATTGTCTTGAAGAACAAAATGCGAGATCGTCGCACCTATACGTAAGACAGTCGAGCGTCGAGCGCTCGTAGCGTCTTGCTGAAAATAACGCTAGAAACTCACAAACACTAGCAAGAGAAAACAGCGCCGAACATTCTATTCGTCTTGCAGAACAAAATGCGAAATCGTCGCACCTATACGTAAGACAGTCGAGCGTCGAGCGCTCCCAGAGTCTTGCTGAAAATAACGCTAGAAACTTACAAGCACTAGCAAGAGAAAACAGCGCCCAACATTCTATTCGTCTTGCAGAACAAAAAGCGAGATCGTCGCACCTATACGTAAGACAGTCGAGCGTCGAGCGCTCGTAGCGTCTTGCTGAAAATAGAGCTAGAAACTCGCAAACACTGGCAAGAGAAAACAGCGCCGAACATTCTATTCGTCTTGCAGAACAAAATGCGAGATCGTCGCATCTATACGTAAGGACATTCGAGCGCAGAGCGCTCCCAGCGTCTTGCTGAAAATAGAGCTAGAAATTTGCAAACACTGAGAAGAGAAAACAGCGCCCAACGTTTTAATTGTCTTGAAGAACAAAATGCGAGATCGTCGCACCTATACGTAAGACAGTCGAGCGTCGAGCGCTCGTAGCGTCTTGCTGAAAATAGAGCTAGAAACTCGCAAACACTGGCTAGAGAAAACAGCGCCGAACATTCTATTCGTCTTGCAGAACAAAATGCGAGATCGTCGCACCTATACGTAAGACAGTCGAGCGTCGAGCGCTCCCAGAGTCTTGCTGAAAATAACGCTAGAAACTCACAAACACTAGCAAGAGAAAACAGCGATGAACATTCTATTCGTCTTGCAGAACAAAATGCGAGATCGTCGCACCTATACGTAAGGACATTCGAGCGCAGAGCGCTCCCAGCGTCTTGCTGAAAATAGAGCTAGAAATTTGCAAACACTGAGAAGAGAAAACAGCGCTTAACGTTCTAATTGTCTTGAAGAACAAAATGCGAGATCGTCGCACCTATACGTAAGACGGTCGAGCGTCGAGCGCTCCCAGCGTCTTGCTGAAAATAACGCTAGAAACTCGCAAACACTGGCAAGAGAAAACAGCGCCGAACATTCTATTCGTCTTGCAGAACAAAATGCGAGATCGTCGCACCTATACGTAAGGACATTCGAGCGCAGAGCGCTCCCAGCGTCTTGCTGAAAATAGAGCTAGAAATTTGCAAACACTGAGAAGAGAAAACAGCGCTTAACGTTCTAATTGTCTTGAAGAACAAAATGCGAGATCGTCGCACCTATACGTAAGACAGTCGAGCGTCGAGCGCTCCTAGAGTCTTGCTGAAAATAACGCTAGAAACTCACAAGCACTAGCAAGAGAACACAGCGCCCAACGTTCTAATTGTCCTGAAGAACAAAAAGCGAGATCGTCGCACCTATACGTAAGACAGTCGAGCGTCGAGCGCTCGTAGCGGTTGGCTGAAAATAACACTGGAAACTCGCAAACACTGGCAAGAGAAAACAGCGCTTAACGTTCTAATTGTCTTGAAGAACAAAATGCGAGATCGTCGCACCTATACGTAAGACAGTCGAGCGTCGAGCGCTCCTAGAGTCTTGCTGAAAATAACGCTAAAAACTCACAAGCACTAGCAAGAGGAAACAGCGCCCAACGTTCTAATTGTCCTGAAGAACAAAAAGCGAGATCGTCGCACCTATACGTAAGACAGTCGAGCGTCGAGCGCTCGTAGCGGTTGGCTGAAAATAACACTGGAAACTCGCAAACACTGGCAAGAGAAAACAGCGCTTAACGTTCTAATTGTCTTGAAGAACAAAATGCGAGATCGTCGCACCTATACGTAAGACAGTCGAGCGTCGAGCGCTCGTAGCGTCTTGCTGAAAATAACGCTAGAAACTCACAAACACTAGCAAGAAAAAACAGCGCCGAACATTCTATTCGTCTTGCAGAACAAAATGCGAGATCGTCGCACCTATACGTAAGACAGTCGAGCGTCGAGCGCTCCCAGCGTCTTGCTGAAAATAACGCTAGAAACTCGCAAACACTGGCAAGAGAAAACAGCGCCGAACATTCTATTCGTCTTGCAGAACAAAATGCGAGATCGTCGCACCTATACATAAGGACATTCGAGCGCAGAGCGCTCCCAGCGTCTTGCTGAAAATAGAGCTAGAAATTTGCAAACACTGAGAAGAGAAAACAGCGCCCAACGTTTTAATTGTCTTGAAGAACAAAATGCGAGATCGTCGCACCTATACGTAAGACAGTCGAGCGTCGAGCGCTCCTAGAGTCTTGCTGAAAATAACGCTAGAAACTCACAAGCACTAGCAAGAGGAAACAGCGCCCAACGTTCTAATTGTCCTGAAGAACAAAAAGCGAGATTGTCGCACCTATACGTAAGACAGTCGAGCGTCGAGCGCTCGTAGCGGTTGGCTGAAAATAACACTGGAAACTCGCAAACACTGGCAAGAGAAAACAGCGCTTAACGTTCTAATTGTCTTGAAGAACAAAATGCGAGATCGTCGCACCTATACGTAAGACAGTCGAGCGTCGAGCGCTCGTAGCGTCTTGCTGAAAATAACGCTAGAAACTCACAAACACTAGCAAGAGAAAACAGCGCCGAACATTCTATTCGTCTTGCAGAACAAAATGCGAGATCGTCGCACCTATACGTAAGACAGTCGAGCGTCGAGCGCTCCCAGCGTCTTGCTGAAAATAACGCTAGAAACTCGCAAACACTGGCAAGAGAAAACAGCGCCGAACATTCTATTCGTCTTGCAGAACAAAATGCGAGATCGTCGCACCTATACGTAAGGACATTCGAGCGCAGAGCGCTCCCAGCGTCTTGCTGAAAATAACGCTAGAAACTCATAAGCACTAGCAAGAGAAAACAGCGCTTAACGTTCTAATTGTCTTGAAGAACAAAATGCGAGATCGTCGCACCTTTACGTAAGACAGTCGAGCGTCGAGCGCTCGTAGCGTCTTGCTGAAAATAGAGCTAGAAACTCGCAAACACTGGCAAGAGAAAACAGCGCCGAACATTCTATTCGTCTTGCAGAACAAAATGCGAGATCGTCGCACCTATACGTAAGACATTTGAGCGTCGAGCGCTCGTAGCGGTTTGCTGTAAATAGAGCTAGAAACTCGCAAACACTGGCAAGAGAAAACAGCGCTTAACGTTCTAATTGTCTTGAAGAACAAAAAGCGAGATCGTCGCACCTATACGTAAGACAGTCGAGCGTCGAGCGCTCGTAGCGTCTTGCTGAAAATAACGCTAGAAACTCACAAACACTAGCAAGAGAAAACAGCGCCGAACATTCTATTCGTCTTGCAGAACAAAATGCGAGATCGTCGCACCTATACGTAAGACAGTCGAGCGTCGAGCGCTCCCAGCGTCTTGCTGAAAATAACGCTAGAAACTCGCAAACACTGGCAAGAGAAAACAGCGCCGAACATTCTATTCGTCTTGCAGAACAAAATGCGAGATCGTCGCACCTATACGTAAGGACATTCGAGCGCAGAGCGCTCCCAGCGTCTTGCTGAAAATAGAGCTAGAAATTTGCAAACACTGAGAAGAGAAAACAGCGCCCAACGTTTTATTCGCCTTGCAGAACAAAATGCGAGATCGTCGCACCTATACGTAAGACAGTCGAGCGTCGAGCGCTCCTAGAGTCTTGCTGAAAATAACGCTAGAAACTCGCAAACACTGGCAAGAGGAAACAGCGCCCAACGTTCTAATTGTCCTGAAGAACAAAAAGCGAGATCGTCGCACCTATACGTAAGACAGTCGAGCGTCGAGCGCTCGTAGCGGTTGGCTGAAAATAACACTGGAAACTCGCAAACACTGGCAAGAGAAAACAGCGCCGAACATTCTATTCGTCTTGCAGAACAAAATGCGAGATCGTCGCACCTATACGTAAGACAGTCGAGCGTCGAGCGCTCCCAGAGTCTTGCTGAAAATAGAGCTAGAAACTCACAAGCACTAGCAAGAGAAAACAGCGCCGAACATTCTATTCGTCTTGCAGAACAAAATGCGAGATCGTCGCACCTATACGTAAGACAGTCGAGCGTCGAGCGCTCCCAGAGTCTTGCTGAAAATAGAGCTAGAAATTTGCAAACACTGAGAAGAGAAAACAGCGCCCAACGTTTTAATTGTCTTGAAGAACAAAATGCGAGATCGTCGCACCTATACGTAAGACAGTCGAGCGTCGAGCGCTCCTAGAGTCTTGCTGAAAATAACGCTAGAAACTCACAAGCACTAGCAAGAGGAAACAGCGCCCAACGTTCTAATTGTCCTGAAGAACAAAAAGCGAGATCGTCGCACCTATACGTAAGACAGTCGAGCGTCGAGCGCTCGTAGCGGTTGGCTGAAAATAACGCTGGAAACTCGCAAACACTGGCAAGACGAAACAGCGCCGAACATTCTATTCGTCTTGCAGAACAAAATGCGGGATCGTCGCACCTATACGTAAGACAGTCGAGCGTCGAGCGCTCCCAGCGTCTTGCTGAAAATAGGGCCAGAAACTCGCAAACACTGGCAAGAGAAAACAGCGCCGCACGTTCTACTCGTCTTGAAGAACAAAATGCGAGATCGTCGCACCTATACGTAAGACAGACGAGCGTCGAGCGCTTCCAGAGTCTTGCTGAAAATAACGCTAGAAACTCGCAAACACTGGCAAGAGAAAACAGCGCCGAACATTCTATTCGTCTTGCAGAACAAAATGCGAGATCGTCGCACCTATACGTAAGACAGTCGAGCGTCGAGCGCTCGTAGCGTCTTGCTGAAAATAACGCTAGAAACTCACAAACACTAGCAAGAGAAAACAGCGCCGAACATTCTATTCGTCTTGCAGAACAAAAAGCGAGATTGTCGCACCTTTACGTAAGACAGTCGAGCGTCGAGCGCTCGTAGCGTCTTGCTGAAAATAGAGCTAGAAACTCGCAAACACTGGCAAGAGAAAACAGCGCCGAACGTTCTATTCGTCTTGAAGAACAAAATGCGAGATCGTCGCACCTATACGTAAGACAGACGAGCGTCGAGCGCTCCCAGATTCTTGCTGAAAATAACGCTAGAAACTCACAAGCACTAGCAAGAGGAAACAGCGCCGAACGTTTTATTCGCCTTGCAGAACTAAATGCGAGATCGTCGCAGCTATACGTAAGACAGTCGAGCGTCGAGCGCTCCCAGCGTCTTGCTGAAAATAACGCTAGAAACTCGCAAACACTGGCAAGAGGAAACAGCGCCGAACATTTTGTTCGTCTTGCAGAACAAAATGCGAGATCGTCGCACCTATACGTAAGACAGTCGAGCGTCGAGCGCTCCCAGAGTCTTGCTGAAAATAACGCTAGAAACTTACAAGCACTAGCAAGAGAAAACAGCGCCGAACATTCTATTCGTCTTGCAGAACAAAATGCGAGATCGTCGCACCTATACGTAAGACAGTCGAGCGTCGAGCGCTCGTAGCGGTTGGCTGAAAATAGAGCTAGAAACTCGCAAACACTTGCAAGAGAAAACAGCGCTTAACATTCTATTCGTCTTGCAGAACAAAATGCGAGATCGTCGCATCTATACGTAAGGACATTCGAGCGTCGAGCGCTCGTAGCGGTTGGCTGAAAATAACGCTGGAAACTCGCAAACACTGGCAAGACGAAACAGCGCCGAACATTCTATTCGTCTTGCAGAACAAAATGCGGGATCGTCGCACCTATACGTAAGACAGTCGAGCGTCGAGCGCTCCCAGAGTCTTGCTGAAAATAACGCTAGAAACTCTCAAGCACTAGCAAGAGAAAACAGCGCCGAACATTCTATTCGTCTTGCAGAACAAAATGCGAGATCGTCGCACCTATACGTAAGACAGTCGAGCGTCGAGCGCTCGTAGCGTCGAGCGCTCGTAGCGTCTTGCTGAAAATAGAGCTAGAAACTCGCAAACACTGGCAAGAGAAAACAGCGCCGAACATTCTATTCGTCTTGCAGAACAAAATACGGGATCGTCGCACCTATACGTAAGACAGTCGAGCGTCGAGCGCTCGTAGCGTCTTGCTGAAAATAGAGCTAGAAACTCGCAAACACTGGCTAGAGAAAACAGCGCCGAACATTCTATTCGTCTTGCAGAACAAAATGCGAAATCGTCGCACCTATACGTAAGACAGTCGAGCGTCGAGCGCTCGTAGCGTCTTGCTGAAAATAACGCTAGAAACTCACAAGCACTAGCAAGAGAAAACAGCGCCCAACGTTCTTATTGTCTTGCAGAACAAAAAGCGAGATTGTCGCACCTTTACGTAAGACAGTCGAGCGTCGAGCGCTCGTAGCGTCTTGCTAAAAATAGAGCTAGAAACTCGCAAACACTGGCAAGAGAAAACAGCGCCGAACATTTATTCGTCTTGCAGAATAAAATGCGAGATCGTCGCACCTATACGTAAGACAGTCGAGCGTCGAGCGCTCCCAGAGTTTGCTGAAAATAACGCTAGAAACTCACAAACACTAGCAAGAGAAAACAGCGCCCAACGTTCTAATTGTCTTGAAGAACAAAAAGCGAGATCGTCGCACCTATACGTAAGACAGTCGAGCGTCGAGCGCTCGTAGCGGTTGGCTGAAAATAGAGCTAGAAACTCGCAAACACTGGCAAGAGAAAACAGCGCCGAACATTCTATTCGTCTTGCAGAACAAAATGAGAGATCGTCGCACCTATACGTAAGACATTTGAGCGTCGAGCGCTCGTAGCGTCTTGCTGAAAATAGAGCTAGAAACTCGCAAACACTGGCTAGAGAAAACAGCGCCGAACATTCTATTCGTCTTGCAGAACAAAATGCGAGATCGTCGCACCTATACGTAAGACAGTCGAGCGTCGAGCGCTCCCAGAGTCTTGCTGAAAATAGAGCTAGAAACTCGCAAACACTGGCTAGAGAAAACAGCGCCGAACATTCTATTCGTCTTGCAGAACAAAATGCGAGATCGTCGCACCTATACGTAAGGACATTCGAGCGCAGAGCGCTCCCAGCGTCTTGCTGAAAATAGAGCTAGAAATTTGCAAACACTGAGAAGAGAAAACAGCGCTTAACGTTCTAATTGTCTTGAAGAACAAAATGCAAGATCGTCGCAGCTATACGTAAGAAAGTCGAGCGTCGAGCGCTCGTAGCGGTTGGCTGAAATTAACGCTAGAAACTCACAAACACTAGCAAGAGAAAACAGCGCCCAACGTTCTATTCGTCTTGCAGAACAAAATGCGAGATCGTCGCACCTATACGTAAGACAGTCGAGCGTCGAGCGCTCCCAGAGTCTTGCTGAAAATAACGCTAGAAACTCGCAAACACAGGCAAGAGAAAACAGCGCCGAACATTCTATTCGTCTTGCAGAACAAAATGCGAGATCGTCGCACCTATACGTAAGGACATTCGAGCGCAGAGCGCTCCCAGCGTCTTGCTGAAAATAGAGCTAGAAATTTGCAAACACTGAGAAGAGAAAACAGCGCCCAACGTTTTATTCGCCTTGCAGAACAAAATGCGAGATCGTCGCACCTATACGTAAGACAGTCGAGCGTCGAGCGCTCCTAGAGTCTTGCTGAAAATAACGCTAGAAACTCGCAAACACTGGCAAAAGAAAACAGCGCCGAACGTTTTATTCGCCTTGCAGAACTAAATGCGAGATCGTCGCAGCTATACGTAAGACAGTCGAGCGTCGAGCGCTCGTAGCGTCTTGCTGAAAATAGAGCTAGAAACTCGCAAACACTGGCTAGAGAAAACAGCGCCGAACATTCTATTCGTCTTGCAGAACAAAATGCGAAATCGTCGCACCTATACGTAAGACAGTCGAGCGTCGAGCGCTCGTAGCGTCTTGCTGAAAATAACGCTAGAAACTCACAAGCACTAGCAAGAGAAAACAGCGCCCAACGTTCTTATTGTCTTGCAGAACAAAAAGCGAGATTGTCGCACCTTTACGTAAGACAGTCGAGCGTCGAGCGCTCGTAGCGTCTTGCTAAAAATAGAGCTAGAAACTCGCAAACACTGGCAAGAGAAAACAGCGCCGAACATTTATTCGTCTTGCAGAATAAAATGCGAGATCGTCGCACCTATACGTAAGACAGTCGAGCGTCGAGCGCTCCCAGAGTCTTGCTGAAAATAACGCTAGAAACTCACAAACACTAGCAAGAGAAAACAGCGCCCAACGTTCTAATTGTCTTGAAGAACAAAAAGCGAGATCGTCGCACCTATACGTAAGACAGTCGAGCGTCGAGCGCTCGTAGCGGTTGGCTGAAAATAGAGCTAGAAACTCGCAAACACTGGCAAGAGAAAACAGCGCCGAACATTCTATTCGTCTTGCAGAACAAAATGAGAGATCGTCGCACCTATACGTAAGACATTTGAGCGTCGAGCGCTCGTAGCGTCTTGCTGAAAATAGAGCTAGAAACTCGCAAACACTGGCTAGAGAAAACAGCGCCGAACATTCTATTCGTCTTGCAGAACAAAATGCGAGATCGTCGCACCTATACGTAAGACAGTCGAGCGTCGAGCGCTCCCAGAGTCTTGCTGAAAATAGAGCTAGAAACTCGCAAACACTGGCTAGAGAAAACAGCGCCGAACATTCTATTCGTCTTGCAGAACAAAATGCGAGATCGTCGCACCTATACGTAAGGACATTCGAGCGCAGAGCGCTCCCAGCGTCTTGCTGAAAATAGAGCTAGAAATTTGCAAACACTGAGAAGAGAAAACAGCGCTTAACGTTCTAATTGTCTTGAAGAACAAAATGCAAGATCGTCGCAGCTATACGTAAGAAAGTCGAGCGTCGAGCGCTCGTAGCGGTTGGCTGAAATTAACGCTAGAAACTCACAAACACTAGCAAGAGAAAACAGCGCCCAACGTTCTATTCGTCTTGCAGAACAAAATGCGAGATCGTCGCACCTATACGTAAGACAGTCGAGCGTCGAGCGCTCCCAGAGTCTTGCTGAAAATAACGCTAGAAACTCGCAAACACAGGCAAGAGAAAACAGCGCCGAACATTCTATTCGTCTTGCAGAACAAAATGCGAGATCGTCGCACCTATACGTAAGGACATTCGAGCGCAGAGCGCTCCCAGCGTCTTGCTGAAAATAGAGCTAGAAATTTGCAAACACTGAGAAGAGAAAACAGCGCCCAACGTTTTATTCGCCTTGCAGAACAAAATGCGAGATCGTCGCACCTATACGTAAGACAGTCGAGCGTCGAGCGCTCCTAGAGTCTTGCTGAAAATAACGCTAGAAACTCGCAAACACTGGCAAAAGAAAACAGCGCCGAACGTTTTATTCGCCTTGCAGAACTAAATGCGAGATCGTCGCAGCTATACGTAAGACATTTGAGCGTCGAGCGCTCGTAGCGTCTTGCTGAAAATAGAGCTAGAAACTCGCAAACACTGGCTAGAGAAAACAGCGCCGAACATTCTATTCGTCTTGCAGAACAAAATGCGAGATCGTCGCACCTATACGTAAGACAGTCGAGCGCTCGTAGCGTCTTGCTGAAAATAGAGCTAGAAACTCGCAAACACTGGCAAGAGAAAACAGCGCCGAACATTCTATTCGTCTTGCAGAACAAAATGCGAGATCGTCGCATCTATACGTAAGGACATTCGAGCGCAGAGCGCTCCCAGCGTCTTGCTGAAAATAGAGCTAGAAATTTGCAAACACTGAGAAGAGAAAACAGCGCCGAACATTCTATTCGTCTTGCAGAACAAAATGCGAGATCGTCGCACCTATACGTAAGACAGTCGAGCGTCGAGCGCTCCCAGAGTCTTGCTGAAAATAACGCTAGAAACTCGCAAACACTGGCAAGAGAAAACAGCGCCAAACGTTCTATTCGTCTTGCACAACAAAATGCGAGATCGTCGCACCTATACGTAAGACAGTCGAGCGTCGAGCGCTCCTAGAGTCTTGCTGAAAATAACGCTAGAAACTCGCAAACACTGGCAAAAGAAAACAGCGCCGAACGTTTTATTCGCCTTGCAGAACTAAATGCGAGATCGTCGCAGCTATACGTAAGACATTTGAGCGTCGAGCGCTCGTAGCGTCTTGCTGAAAATAGAGCTAGAAACTCGCAAACACTGGCTAGAGAAAACAGCGCCGAACATTCTATTCGTCTTGCAGAACAAAATGCGAGATCGTCGCACCTATACGTAAGACAGTCGAGCGCTCGTAGCGTCTTGCTGAAAATAGAGCTAGAAACTCGCAAACACTGGCAAGAGAAAACAGCGCCGAACATTCTATTCGTCTTGCAGAACAAAATGCGAGATCGTCGCATCTATACGTAAGGACATTCGAGCGCAGAGCGCTCCCAGCGTCTTGCTGAAAATAGAGCTAGAAATTTGCAAACACTGAGAAGAGAAAACAGCGCCGAACATTCTATTCGTCTTGCAGAACAAAATGCGAGATCGTCGCACCTATACGTAAGACAGTCGAGCGTCGAGCGCTCCCAGAGTCTTGCTGAAAATAACGCTAGAAACTCGCAAACACTGGCAAGAGAAAACAGCGCCAAACGTTCTATTCGTCTTGCACAACAAAATGCGAGATCGTCGCACCTATACGTAAGACAGTCGAGCGTCGAGCGCTCCTAGAGTCTTGCTGAAAATAACGCTAGAAACTCGCAAACACTGGCAAGAGAAAACAGCGCCGAACATTCTATTCGTCTTGCAGAACAAAATGCGAGATCGTCGCATCTATACGTAAGGACATTCGAGCGCAGAGCGCTCCCAGCGTCTTGCTGAAAATAGAGCTAGAAATTTGCAAACACTGAGAAGAGAAAACAGCGCTCAACGTTTTAATTGTCTTGAAGAACAAAATGCGAGATCGTCGCACCTATACGTAAGACAGTCGAGCGTCGAGCGCTCGTAGCGGTTGGCTGAAAATAGAGCTAGAAACTCGCAAACACTGGCAAGAGAAAACAGCGCTGAACGCGTTATTCGCCTTGCAGAACAAAATGCGAGATTGTCGCACCTATACGTAAGACAGTCGAGCGTCGAGCGCTCGTAGCGTTTTGCTGAAAATAGAGCTAGAAACTCGCAAACACTGGCAAGAGAAAACAGCGCTGAACGCGTTATTCGCCTTGCAGAACTAAATGCGAGATCGTCGCAGCTATACGTAAGACAGTCGAGCGTCGAGTGCTCCCAGCGTCTTGCTGAAAATAACGCTAGAAACTCGCAAACACTGGCAAGAGAAAACAGCGCCAAACGTTCTATTCGTCTTGCAGAACAAAATGCGAGATCGTCGCACCTATACGTAAGACAGACGAGCGTCGAGCGCTCCCAGATTCTTGCTGAAAATAACGCTAGAAACTCGCAAACACTGGCAAAAGAAAACAGCGCCGAACGTTTTATTCGCCTTGCAGAACTAAATGCGAGATCGTCGCAGCTATACGTAAGACAGTCGAGCGTCGAGTGCTCCCAGCGTCTTGCTGAAAATAACGCTAGAAACTCGCAAACACTGGCAAGAGAAAACAGCGCCAAACGTTCTATTCGTCTTGCAGAACAAAATGCGAGATCGTCGCACCTATACGTAAGACAGACGAGCGTCGAGCGCTTCCAGGGCCTTGCTGAAAATAACGCTAGAAACTCGCAAACACTGGCAAGAGAAAACAGCGCCCAACGTTCTACTCGTCTTGAAGAACAAAAGCGAGATCGTCGCAGCTATACGTAAGACAGTCGAGCGTCGAGCGCTCCCAGCGTCTTGATGAAAATAACGTTAGAAACTCGCAAACACTGGCAAGAGAAAACAGCGCCCAACGTTTTACTCGTCTTGAAGAACAAAATGCGAGATCGTCGCACCTATACGTAAGACAGTCGAGCGTCGAGCGCTCCCAGCGTTTTGCTGAAAATAGGGCCAGAAACTCGCAAACACTGGCAAGAGAAAACAGCGCCCAACATTCTATTCGTCTTGCAGAACAAAATGCGAGATCGTCGCAGCTATACGTAAGACAGTCGAGCGTCGAGCGCTCCCAGCGTTTTGCTGAAAATAGAGCTAGAAACTCGCAAACACTGGCAAGAGAAAACAGCGCTGAACGCGTTATTCGCCTTGCAGAACAAAATGCGAGATTGTCGCACCTATACGTAAGACAGTCGAGCGTCGAGCGCTCGTAGCGTTTTGCTGAAAATAGAGCTAGAAACTCGCAAACACTGGCAAGAGAAAACAGCGGTGAACGCGTTATTCGCCTTGCAGAACAAAATGCGAGATTGTCGCACCTATACGTAAGACAGTCGAGCGTCGAGCGCTCCCAGAGTCTTGCTGAAAATAACGCTAGAAACTCGCAAACACTGGCAAGAGAAAACAGCGCCGAACATTCTATTCGTCTTGAAGAACAAAAGCGAGGTCGTCGCAGCTATACGTAAGACAGTCGAGCGTCGAGTGCTCCCAGCGTCTTGCTGAAAATAACGCTAGAAACTCGCAAACACTGGCAAGAGAAAACAGCGCCCAACGTTCTACTCGTCTTGAAGAACAAAATGCGAAATCGTCGCACCTATACGTAAGACAGACGAGCGTCGAGCGCTCCCAGATTCTTGCTGAAAATAACGCTAGAAACTCGCAAACACTGGCAAAAGAAAACAGCGCCGAACGTTTTATTCGCCTTGCAGAACTAAATGCGAGATCGTCGCAGCTATACGTAAGACAGTCGAGCGTCGAGCGCTTCCAGCGTCTTGCTGGAAATAGGGCCAGAAACTCGCAAACACTGGCAAGAGAAAACAGCGCCGCACGTTCTACTCGTCTTGAAGAACAAAATGCGAGATCGTCGCACCTATACGTAAGACAGACGAGCGTCGAGCGCTTCCAGAGTCTTGCTGAAAATAACGCTAGAAACTCGCAAACACTGGCAAGAGAAAACAGCGCCGAACATTCTATTCGTCTTGCAGAACAAAAAGCGAGATCGTCGCACCTATACGTAAGACAGTCGAGCGTCGAACGCTCCCAGAGTTCTGCTGAAAATAACGCTAGAAACTCGCAAACACTGGCAAAAGAAAACAGCGCTGAACGTTTTATTCGCCTTGCAGAACTAAATGCGAGATCGTCGCAGCTATACGTAAGACAGTCGAGCGTCGAGCGCTCCCAGAGTTCTGCTGAAAATAACGCTAGAAACTCGCAAACACTGGCAAAAGAAAACAGCGCTGAACGCGTTATTCGCCTTGCAGAACAAAATGCGAGATTGTCGCACCTATACGTAAGACAGTCCAGCGTCGAGCACTCGCAGCGTCTTGCTGAAAATAGAGCTAGAAACTCGCAAACACTGGCAAGAGTAAACAGCGCCAAACGTTCTATTCGCCTTGCAGAACAAAATGCGAGATCGTCGCACCTATACGTAAGACAGTCGAGCGTCGAACGCTCCCAGAGTTCTGCTGAAAATAACGCTAGAAACTCGCAAACACTGGCAAAAGAAAACAGCGCTGAACGTTTTATTCGCCTTGCAGAACTAAATGCGAGATCGTCGCAGCTATACGTAAGACAGTCGAGCGTCGAGCGCTCCCAGAGTCTTGCTGAAAATAACGCTAGAAACTCGCAAACACTGGCAAGAGAAAACAGCGCCGAACATTCTATTCGTCTTGCAGAACAAAATGCGAGATCGTCGCACCTATACGTAAGACATTTGAGCGTCGAGCGCTCCCAGAGTCTTGCTGAAAATAACGCTAGAAACTCGCAAACACTGGCAAGAGAAAACAGCGCCGAACGTTTTATTCGCCTTGAAGAACAAAATGCGAGATCGTCGCACCTATACGTAAGACAGTCGAGCGTCGAGCGCTCCCAGCGTCTTGATGAAAATAACGCTAGAAACTCACAAACACTAGCAAGAGAAAACAGCGCCCAACGTTCTAATTGTCTTGAAGAACAAAAAGCGAGATCGTCGCACCTATACGTAAGACAGTCGAGCGTCGAGCGCTCCCAGCGTTTTGCTGAAAATAGAGCTAGAAACTCGCAAACACTGGCAAGAGAAAACAGCGCTGAACGCGTTATTCGCCTTGCAGAACAAAATGCGAGATTGTCGCACCTATACGTAAGACAGTCGAGCGTCGAGCGCTCGTAGCGTCTTGCTGAAAATAGAGCTAGAAACTCGCAAACACTGGCTAGAGAAAACAGCGCCGAACATTCTATTCGTCTTGCAGAACAAAATGCGAGATCGTCGCACCTATACGTAAGACAGTCGAGCGTCGAGCGCTCGTAGCGTCTTGCTGAAAATAGAGCTAGAAACTCGCAAACACTGGCAAGAGAAAACAGCGCCGAACATTCTATTCGTCTTGCAGAACAAAATGCGAGATCGTCGCACCTATACGTAAGACAGTCGAGCGTCGAGCGCTCGTAGCGTCTTGCTGAAAATAGAGCTAGAAACTCGCAAACACTGGCAAGAGAAAACAGCGCCGAACATTTTATTCGTCTTGCAGAACAAAATGCGAGATCGTCGCACCTATACGTAAGACAGTCGAGCGTCGAGCGCTTGTAGCGTTTGGCTGAAAATAGAGCTAGAAACTCGCAAACACTGGCAAGAGAAAACAGCGCCCAACATTCTATTCGTCTTGCAGAACAAAATGCGAGATCGTCGCAGCTATACGTAAGACAGTCGAGCGTCGAGCGCTCGTAGCGTTTGGCTGAAAATAGAGCTAGAAACTCGCAAACACTGGCAAGAGAAAACAGCGCCGAACATTCTATTCGTCTTGAAGAACAAAAGCGAGATCGTCGCAGCTATACGTAAGACAGTCGAGCGTCGAGTGCTCCCAGCGTCTTGCTGAAAATAACGCTAGAAACTCGCAAACACTGGCAAGAGAAAACAGCGCCCAACGTTCTACTCGTCTTGAAGAACAAAATGCGAGATCGTCGCACCTATACGTAAGACAGACGAGCGTCGAGCGCTTCCAGAGTCTTGCTGAAAATAACGCTAGAAACTCGCAAACACTGGCAAGAGAAAACAGCGCCCAACGTTTTATTCGCCTTGCAGAACTAAATGCGAGATCGTCGCAGCTATACGTAAGACAGTCGAGCGTCGAGCGCTTCCAGCGTCTTGCTGGAAATAGGGCCAGAAACTCGCAAACACTGGCAAGAGAAAACAGCGCCGCACGTTCTACTCGTCTTGAAGAACAAAATGCGAGATCGTCGCACCTATACGTAAGACAGACGAGCGTCGAGCGCTTCCAGAGTCTTGCTGAAAATAACGCTAGAAACTCGCAAACACTGGCAAGAGAAAACAGCGCCGAACATTCTATTCGTCTTGCAGAACAAAAAGCGAGATCGTCGCACCTATACGTAAGACAGTCCAGCGTCGAGCACTCGCAGCGTCTTGCTGAAAATAGAGCTAGAAACTCGCAAACACTGGCAAGAGTAAACAGCGCCAAACGTTCTATTCGCCTTGCAGAACAAAATGCGAGATCGTCGCACCTATACGTAAGACAGTCGAGCGTCGAACGCTCCCAGAGTTCTGCTGAAAATAACGCTAGAAACTCGCAAACACTGGCAAAAGAAAACAGCGCTGAACGTTTTATTCGCCTTGCAGAACTAAATGCGAGATCGTCGCAGCTATACGTAAGACAGTCGAGCGTCGAGCGCTCGTAGCGTTTGGCTGAAAATAGAGCTAGAAACTCGCAAACACTGGCAAGAGAAAACAGCGCCGAACATTCTATTCGTCTTGAAGAACAAAAGCGAGATCGTCGCACCTATACGTAAGACAGTCGAGCGTCGAGCGCTCCCAGAGTCTTGCTGAAAATAACGCTAGAAACTCGCAAACACTGGCAAGAGAAAACAGCGCCCAACGTTCTACTCGTCTTGAAGAACAAAATGCGAGATCGTCGCACCTATACGTAAGACAGTCGAGCGTCGAGCGCTCGTAGCGTTTGGCTGAAAATAGAGCTAGAAACTTGCAAACACTGGCAAGAGAAAACAGCGCCGAACATTCTATTCGTCTTGCAGAACAAAATGCGAGATCGTCGCACCTATACGTAAGACAGACGAGCGTCGAGCGCTCCCAGATTCTTGCTGAAAATAACGCTAGAAACTCGCAAACACTGGCAAAAGAAAACAGCGCTGAACGTTTTATTCGCCTTGCAGAACTAAATGCGAGATCGTCGCAGCTATACGTAAGACAGTCGAGCGTCGAGCGCTCCCAGCGTCTTGCTGAAAATAGGGCCAGAAACTCGCAAACACTGGCAAGAGAAAACAGCGCCGCACGTTCTACTCGTCTTGAAGAACAAAATGCGAGATCGTCGCACCTATACGTAAGACAGACGAGCGTCGAGCGCTTCCAGAGTCTTGCTGAAAATAACGCTAGAAACTCGCAAACACTGGCAAGAGAAAACAGCGCCCAACGTTCTACTCGTCTTGAAGAACAAAATGCGAGATCGTCGCACCTATACGTAAGACAGTCGAGCGTCGAGCGCTCGTAGCGTTTGGCTGAAAATAGAGCTAGAAACTTGCAAACACTGGCAAGAGAAAACAGCGCCGAACATTCTATTCGTCTTGCAGAACAAAATGCGAGATCGTCGCAGCTATACGTAAGACAGTCGAGCGTCGAGCGCTCGTAGCGTTTGGCTGAAAATAGAGCTAGAAACTCGCAAACACTGGCAAGAGAAAACAGCGCCGAACATTCTATTCGTCTTGAAGAACAAAAGCGAGATCGTCGCAGCTATATGTAAGACAGTCGAGCGTCGAGCGCTCCCAGCGTCTTGATGAAAATAACGCTAGAAACTCGCAAACACTGGCAAGAGAAAATAGCGCCCAACGTTCTACTCGTCTTGAAGAACAAAATGCGAGATCGTCGCACCTATACGTAAGACAGTCGAGCGTCGAGTGCTCCCAGCGTCTTGCTGAAAATAACGCTAGAAACTCGCAAACACTGGCAAAAGAAAACAGCGCTGAACGTTTTATTCGCCTTGCAGAACTAAATGCGAGATCGTCGCAGCTATACGTAAGACAGTCGAGCGTCGAGCGCTCCCAGAGTCTTGCTGAAAATAACGCTAGAAACTCGCAAACACTGGCTAGAGAAAACAGCGCCGAACATTCTATTCGTCTTGCAGAACAAAATGCGAGATCGTCGCACCTATACGTAAGACAGTCGAGCGTCGAGCGCTCGTAGCGTCTTGCTGAAAATAGAGCTAGAAACTCGCAAACACTGGCAAGAGAAAACAGCGCCGAACATTCTATTCGTCTTGCAGAACAAAATGCGAGATCGTCGCACCTATACGTAAGACAGACGAGCGTCGAGCGCTTCCAGAGTCTTGCAGAAAATAACGCTAGAAACTCGCAAACACTGGCAAGAGAAAACAGCGCCCAACTTTCTACTCGTCTTGCAGAACAAAATGCGAGATCGTCGCACCTATACGTGAGACAGTCAAGCGTCGAGCGCTCCCAGAGTATTGCTGAAAATAACGCTGGAAACTCGCAAACACTGGCAAGAGAAAACAGCGCCGAACATTCTATTCGTCTTGCAGAACAAAATGCGAGATCGTCGCACCTATACGTAAGACAGTCGAGCGTCGAGCGCTCCCAGCGTCTTGCTGAAAATAACGCTAGAAACTCGCAAACACTGGCAAGAGAAAACAGCGCCGAACATTCTATTCGTCTTGAAGAACAAAAGCGAGATCGTCGCAGCTATACGTAAGACAGTCGAGCGTCGAGCGCTTCCAGCGTCTTGATGAAAATAACGCTAGAAACTCGCAAACACTGGCAAGAGAAAACAGCGCCCAACGTTCTACTCGTCTTGAAGAACAAAATGCGAGATCGTCGCACCTATACGTAAGACAGTCGAGCGTCGAGTGCTCCCAGCGTCTTGCTGAAAATAACGCTAGAAACTCCGCAAACACTGGCAAAAGAAAACAGCGCCGAACGTTTTATTCGTCTTGCAGAACAAAATGCGAGATCGTCGCACCTATACGTAAGACAGACGAGCGTCGAGCGCTTCCAGAGTCTTGCTGAAAATAACGCTAGAAACTCGCAAACACTGGCAAGAGAAAACAGCGCCGAACGTTTTATTCGCCTTGCAGAACTAAATGCGAGATCGTCGCAGCTATACGTAAGACAGTCGAGCGTCGAGCGCTCCCAGAGTCTTGCTGAAAATAACGCTAGAAACTCGCAAACACTGGCAAGAGAAAACAGCGCCGAACATTCTATTCGTCTTGCAGAACAAAATGCGAGATCGTCGCACCTATACGTAAGACAGACGAGCGTCGAGCGCTTCCAGAGTCTTGCTGAAAATAACGCTAGAAACTCGCAAACACTGGCAAGAGAAAACAGCGCCCAACGTTCTACTCGTCTTGAAGAACAAAATGCGAGATCGTCGCACTTATACGTAAGACAGTCGAGCGTCGAGCGCTCGTAGCGTTTGGCTGAAAATAGAGCTAGAAACTCGCAAACACTGGCAAGAGAAAACAGCGCCGAACATTCTATTCGTCTTGCAGAACAAAATGCGAGATCGTCGCAGCTATACGTAAGACAGTCGAGCGTCGAGCGCTCGTAGCGTTTGGCTGAAAATAGAGCTAGAAACTCGCAAACACTGGCAAGAGAAAACAGCGCCGAACATTCTATTCGTCTTGAAGAACAAAAGCGAGATCGTCGCAGCTATACGTAAGACAGTCGAGCGTCGAGCGCTTCCAGCGTCTTGATGAAAATAACGCTAGAAACTCGCAAACACTGGCAAGAGAAAACAGCGCCCAACGTTCTACTCGTCTTGAAGAACAAAATGCGAGATCGTCGCACCTATACGTAAGACAGTCTAGCGTCGAGCGCTCCCAGCGTCTTGCTGAAAATAGGGCCAGAAACTCTCAAACACTGGCAAGAGAAAAGAGCGCCCAACATTCTATTCGTCTTGCAGAACAAAATGCGAGATCGTCGCAGCTATACGTAAGACAGTCGAGCGTCGAGCGCTCCCAGATTCTTGCTGAAAATAACGCTAGAAACTCGCAAACACTGGCAAAAGAAAACAGCGCTGAACATTCTATTCGCCTTGCAGAACTAAATGCGAGATCGTCGCAGCTATACGTAAGACAGTCTAGCGTCGAGCGCTCCCAGAGTCTTGCTGAAAATAGGGCCAGAAACTCGCAAACACTGGCAAGAGAAAACAGCGCCGCACGTTCTACTCGTCTTGAAGAACAAAATGCGAGATCGTCGCACCTATACGTAAGACAGACGAGCGTCGAGCGCTTCCAGAGTCTTGCTGAAAATAACGCTAGAAACTCGCAAACACTGGCAAAAGAAAACAGCGCCGAACGTTTTATTCGCCTTGCAGAACAAAATGCGAGATCGTCGCACCTATACGTAAGACAGTCGAGCGTCGAACGCTCCCAGCGTCTTGATGAAAATAACGCTAGAAACTCGCAAACACTGGCAAGAGAAAACAGCGCCCAACGTTCTACTCGTCTTGAAGAACAAAATGCGAGATCGTCGCACCTATACGTAAGACAGACGAGCGTCGAGCGCTCCCAGAGTCTTGCTGAAAATAACGCTAGAAACTCGCAAACACTGGCAAAAGAAAACAGCGCCGAACGTTTTATTCGTCTTGAAGAACAAAATGCGAGATCGTCGCAGCTATACGTAAGACAGTCGAGCGTCGAGCGCTCCCAGAGTCTTGCTGAAAATAACGCTAGAAACTCGCAAACACTGGCAAAAGAAAACAGCGCTGAACATTCTATTCGCCTTGCAGAACTAAATGCGAGATCGTCGCAGCTATACGTAAGACAGTCTAGCGTCGAGCGCTCCCAGAGTCTTGCTGAAAATAGGGCCAGAAACTCGCAAACACTGGCAAGAGAAAACAGCGCCGCACGTTCTACTCGTCTTGAAGAACAAAATGCGAGATCGTCGCACCTATACGTAAGACAGACGAGCGTCGAGCGCTTCCAGAGTCTTGCTGAAAATAACGCTAGAAACTCGCAAACACTGGCAAAAGAAAACAGCGCCGAACGTTTTATTCGCCTTGCAGAACTAAATGCGAGATCGTCGCAGCTATACGTAAGACAGTCGAGCGTCGAACGCTCCCAGCGTCTTGATGAAAATAACGCTAGAAACTCGCAAACACTGGCAAGAGAAAACAGCGCCCAACGTTCTACTCGTCTTGAAGAACAAAATGCGAGATCGTCGCACCTATACGTAAGACAGTCGAGCGTCGAGTGCTCCCAGCGTCTTGCTGAAAATAACGCTAGAAACTCGCAAACACTGGCAAAAGAAAACAGCGCCGAACGTTTTATTCGTCTTGAAGAACAAAATGCGAGATCGTCGCAGCTATACGTAAGACAGTCGAGCGTCGAGCGCTCCCAGAGTCTTGCTGAAAATAACGCTAGAAACTCGCAAACACTGGCAAAAGAAAACAGCGCCGAACGTTTTATTCGCCTTGCAGAACTAAATGCGAGATCGTCGCAGCTATACGTAAGACAGTCGAGCGTCGAGCGCTCCCAGATTCTTGCTGAAAATAACGCTAGAAACTCGCAAACACTGGCAAAAGAAAACAGCGCCGAACGTTTTATTCGCCTTGCAGAACTAAATGCGAGATCGTCGCAGCTATACGTAAGACAGTCTAGCGTCGAGCGCTCCCAGCGTCTTGCTGAAAATAGGGCCAGAAACTCTCAAACACTGGCAAGAGAAAAGAGCGCCCAACATTCTATTCGTCTTGCAGAACAAAATGCGAGATCGTCGCATCTATACGTAAGGACATTCGAGCGCAGAGCGCTCCCAGCGTCTTGCTGAAAATAGAGCTAGAAACTCGCAAACACTGGCAAAAGAAAACAGCGCTGAACATTCTATTCGCCTTGCAGAACTAAATGCGAGATCGTCGCAGCTATACGTAAGACAGTCTAGCGTCGAGCGCTCCCAGAGTCTTGCTGAAAATAGGGCCAGAAACTCGCAAACACTGGCAAGAGAAAACAGCGCCGCACGTTCTACTCGTCTTGAAGAACAAAATGCGAGATCGTCGCACCTATACGTAAGACAGACGAGCGTCGAGCGCTTCCAGAGTCTTGCTGAAAATAACGCTAGAAACTCGCAAACACTGGCAAAAGAAAACAGCGCCGAACGTTTTATTCGCCTTGCAGAACTAAATGCGAGATCGTCGCAGCTATACGTAAGACAGTCGAGCGTCGAACGCTCCCAGCGTCTTGCTGAAAATAACGCTAGAAACTCGCAAACACTGGCAAGAGAAAACAGCGCCGAACATTCTATTCGTCTTGCAGAACAAAATGCGAGATCGTCGCACCTATACGTAAGACAGTCGAGCGTCAAGCGCTCCCAGCGTCTTACTGAAAATAACGCTAGAAACTCGCAAACACTGGCAAGAGAAAACAGCGCCGAACATTCTATTCGTCTTGAAGAACAAAATGCGAGATCGTCGCAGCTATACGTAAGACAGTCGAGCGTCGAGCGCTCCCAGAGTCTTGCTGAAAATAACGCTAGAAACTCGCAAACACTGGCAAAAGAAAACAGCGCCGAACGTTTTATTCGCCTTGCAGAACTAAATGCGAGATCGTCGCAGCTATACGTAAGACAGTCGAGCGTCGAGCGCTCCCAGAGTCTTGCTGAAAATAACGCTAGAAACTCGCAAACACTGGCAAAAGAAAACAGCGCCGAACGTTTTATTCGCCTTGCAGAACTAAATGCGAGATCGTCGCAGCTATACGTAAGACAGTCGAGCGTCGAGCGCTCCCAGAGTCTTGCTGAAAATAACGCTAGAAACTCGCAAACACTGGCAAAAGAAAACAGCGCCGAACGTTTTATTCGCCTTGCAGAACTAAATGCGAGATCGTCGCAGCTATACGTAAGACAGTCGAGCGTCGAGCGCTCCCAGATTCTTGCTGAAAATAACGCTAGAAACTCGCAAACACTGGCAAAAGAAAACAGCGCCGAACGTTTTATTCGCCTTGCAGAACTAAACGCGAGATCGTCGCAGCTATACGTAAGACAGTCTAGCGTCGAGCGCTCCCAGCGTCTTGCTGAAAATAGGGCCAGAAACTCTCAAACACTGGCAAGAGAAAAGAGCGCCCAACATTCTATTCGTCTTGCAGAACAAAATGCGAGATCGTCGCAGCTATACGTAAGACAGTCGAGCGTCGAGCACTCGTAGCGTTTGGCTGAAAATAGAGCTAGAAACTCGCAAACACTGGCAAGAGAAAACAGCGCCGAACATTCTATTCGTCTTGAAGAACAAAAGCGAGATCGTCGCAGCTATACGTAAGACAGTCGAGCGTCGAGTGCTCCCAGCGTCTTGCTGAAAATAACGCTAGAAACTCGCAAACACTGGCAAAAGAAAACAGCGCCGAACGTTTTATTCGCCTTGCAGAACTAAATGCGAGATCGTCGCAGCTATACGTAAGACAGTCGAGCGTCGAGCGCTCCCAGAGTCTTGCTGAAAATAACGCTAGAAACTCGCAAACACTGGCAAAAGAAAACAGCGCCGAACGTTTTATTCGCCTTGCAGAACTAAATGCGAGATCGTCGCAGCTATACGTAAGACAGTCGAGCGTCGAGCGCTCCCAGAGTCTTGCTGAAAATAACGCTAGAAACTCGCAAACACTGGCAAAAGAAAACAGCGCCGAACGTTTTATTCGCCTTGCAGAACTAAATGCGAGATCGTCGCAGCTATACGTAAGACAGTCGAGCGTCGAGCGCTCCCAGCGTCTTGCTGAAAATAACGCTAGAAACTCGCAAACACTGGCAAGAGAAAACAGCGCCGAACATTCTATTCGTCTTGCAGAACAAAATGCGAGATCGTCGCACCTATACGTAAGACATTTGAGCGTCGAGCGCTCCCAGAGTCTTGCTGAAAATAAGGCCAGAAACTCGCAAACACTGGCAAGAGAAAACAGCGCCGCACGTTCTACTCGTCTTGAAGAACAAAATGCGAGATCGTCGCACCTATACGTAAGACAGACGAGCGTCGAGCGCTTCCAGAGTCTTGCTGAAAATAACGCTAGAAACTCGCAAACACTGGCAAAAGAAAACAGCGCCGAACGTTTTATTCGCCTTGCAGAACTAAATGCGAGATCGTCGCAGCTATACGTAAGACAGTCGAGCGTCGAACGCTCCCAGCGTCTTGCTGAAAATAACGCTAGAAACTCGCAAACACTGGCAAGAGAAAACAGCGCCGCACGTTCTACTCGTCTTGAAGAACAAAATGCGAGATCGTCGCACCTATACGTAAGACAGACGAGCGTCGAGCGCTTCCAGAGTCTTGCTGAAAATAACGCTAGAAACTCGCAAACACTGGCAAAAGAAAACAGCGCCGAACGTTTTATTCGTCTTGGAGAACAAAATGCGAGATCGTCGCAGCTATACGTAAGACAGTCGAGCGTCGAGCGCTCCCAGAGTCTTGATAAAAATAACGCTAGAAACTCGCAAACACTGGCAAGAGAAAACAGCGCCGAACATTCTATTCGTCTTGAAGAACAAAATGCGAGATCGTCGCACCTATACGTAAGACAGACGAGCGTCGAGCGCTCCCAGAGTCTTGCTGAAAATAACGCTAGAAACTCGCAAACACTGGCAAAAGAAAACAGCGCCGAACGTTTTATTCGCCTTGCAGAACTAAATGCGAGATCGTCGCAGCTATACGTAAGACAGTCTAGCGTCGAGCGCTCCCAGCGTCTTGCTGAAAATAGGGCCAGAAACTCTCAAACACTGGCAAGAGAAAAGAGCGCCCAACATTCTATTCGTCTTGCAGAACAAAATGCGAGATCGTCGCAGCTATACGTAAGACAGTCGAGCGTCGAGCGCTCCCAGAGTCTTGCTGAAAATTACGCTAGAAACTCGCAAACACTGGCAAGAGAAAACAGCGCCGAACATTCTATTCGTCTTGAAGAACAAAAGCGAGATCGTCGCAGCTATACGTAAGACAGTCGAGCGTCGAGTGCTCCCAGCGTCTTGCTGAAAATAACGCTAGAAACTCGCAAACACTGGCAAGAGAAAACAGCGCCGCACGTTCTACTCGTCTTGAAGAACAAAATGCGAGATCGTCGCACCTATACGTAAGACAGACGAGCGTCGAGCGCTTCCAGAGTCTTGCTGAAAATAACGCTAGAAACTCGCAAACACTGGCAAAAGAAAACAGCGCCGAACGTTTTATTCGCCTTGCAGAACAAAATGCGAGATCGTCGCACCTATACGTAAGACAGTCGAGCGTCGAACGCTCCCAGCGTCTTGATGAAAATAACGCTAGAAACTCGCAAACACTGGCAAGAGAAAACAGCGCCCAACGTTCTACTCGTCTTGAAGAACAAAATGCGAGATCGTCGCACCTATACGTAAGACAGACGAGCGTCGAGCGCTCCCAGAGTCTTGCTGAAAATAACGCTAGAAACTCGCAAACACTGGCAAAAGAAAACAGCGCCGAACGTTTTATTCGCCTTGCAGAACTAAATGCGAGATCGTCGCAGCTATACGTAAGACAGTCGAGCGTCGAGCGCTCCCAGAGTCTTGCTAAAAATAACGCTAGAAACTCGCAAACACTGGCAAGAGAAAACAGCGCCGAACATTCTATTCGTCTTGCAGAACAAAAAGCGAGATCGTCGCAGCTATACGTAAGACAGTCGAGCGTCGAGCGCTCCCAGCGTCTTGCTGAAAATAGGGCCAGAAACTCGCAAACACTGGCAAGAGAAAACAGCGCCGCACGTTCTACTCGTCTTGCAGAACAAAATGCGAGATCGTCGCAGCTATACGTAAGACAGTCGAGCGTCGAGCGCTCCCAGCGTCTTGATGAAAATAACGCTAGAAACTCGCAAACACTGGCAAGAGAAAACAGCGCCCAACTTTCTACTCGTCTTGAAGAACAAAATGCGAGATCGTCGCACCTATACGTAAGACATTTGAGCGTCGAGCGCTCCCAGAGTCTTGCTGAAAATAACGCTAGAAACTCGCAAACACTGGCAAAAGAAAACAGCGCCGAACGTTTTATTCGCCTTGCAGAACTAAATGCGAGATCGTCGCAGCTATACGTAAGACAGTCGAGCGTCGAGCGCTCCCAGCGTCTTGCTGAAAATAGGGCCAGAAACTCGCAAACACTGGCAAGAGAAAACAGCGCCGCACGTTCTACTCGTCTTGAAGAACTAAATGCGAGATCGTCGCAGCAATACGTAAGACAGTCTAGCGTCGAGCGCTCCCAGCGTCTTGCTGAAAATAGGGCCAGAAACTCGCAAACACTGGCAAGAGAAAACAGCGCCGCACGTTCTACTCGTCCTAAAGAACAAAATGCGAGATCGTCGCACCTATACGTAAGACAGACGAGCGTCGAGCGCTCCCAGATTCTTGCTGAAAATAACGCTAGAAACTCGCAAACACTGGCAAAAGAAAACAGCGCCGAACGTTTTATTCGCCTTGCAGAACAAAAAGCGAGATCGTCGCAGCTACACGTAAGACAGTCGAGCGTCGAGCGCTCCCAGAGTCTTGCTGAAAATAACGCTAGAAACTCGCAAACACTGGCAAGAGAAAACAGCGCCGAACGTTTTATTCGCCTTGAAGAACAAAATGCGAGATCGTTGCACCTATACGTAAGACAGTCAAGCGTCGAGCGCTCCCAGAGTCTTGCTGAAAATAACGCTAGAAACTCGCAAACACTGGCAAGAGTAAACAGCGCCAAACGTTCTATTCGCCTTGCAGAACAAAATGCGAGATCGTCGCAGCTATACGTAAGACAGTCGAGCGTCGAACGCTCCCAGCGTCTTGCTGAAAATAGGGCCAGAAACTCGCAAACACTGGCAAGAGAAAACAGCGCCGCACGTTCTACTCGTCTTGCAGAACAAAATGCGAGATCGTCGCAGCTATACGTAAGACAGTCGAGCGTCGAGCGCTCCCAGCGTCTTGCTGAAAATAACGCTAGAAACTCGCAAACACTGGCAAAAGAAAACAGCGCCGAACGTTTTATTCGCCTTGCAGAACTAAATGCGAGATCGTCGCAGCTATACGTAAGACAGTCGAGCGTCGAGCGCTCCCAGAGTCTTGCTGAAAATAACGCTAGAAACTCGCAAACACTGGCAAAAGAAAACAGCGCCGAACGTTTTATTCGCCTTGCAGAACTAAATGCGAGATCGTCGCAGCTATACGTAGGACAGTCGAGCGTCGAGCGCTCCCAGATTCTTGCTGAAAATAACGCTAGAAACTCGCAAACACTGGCAAAAGAAAACAGCGCCGAACGTTTTATTCGCCTTGCAGAACTAAATGCGATATCGTCGCAGCTATACGTAAGACAGTCTAGCGTCGAGCGCTCCCAGCGTCTTGCTGAAAATAGGGCCAGAAACTCGCAAACACTGGCAAGAGAAAACAGCGCCGCACGTTCTACTCGTCTTGAAGAACAAAATGCGAGATCGTCGCACCTATACGTAAGACAGACGAGCGTCGAGCGCTTCCAGAGTCTTGCTGAAAATAACGCTAGAAACTCGCAAACACTGGCAAGAGAAAACAGCGCCCAACGTTCTACTCGTCTTGAAGAACAAAATGCGAGATCGTCGCACCTATACGTAAGACAGTCGAGCGTCGAACGCTCCCAGAGTTCTGCTGAAAATAACGCTAGAAACTCGCAAACACTGGCAAGAGAAAACAGCGCCGAACGTTCTATTCGCCTTGCAGAACAAAATGCGAGATCGTCGCAGCTATACGTAAGACAGTCGAGCGTCGAACGCTCCCAGCGTCTTGATAAAAATAACGCTAGAAACTCGCAAACACTGGCAAGAGAAAACAGCGCCGAACATTCTATTCGTCTTGAAGAACAAAATGCGAGATCGTCGCACCTATACGTAAGACAGACGAGCGTCGAGCGCTCCCAGAGTCTTGCTGAAAATAACGCTAGAAACTCGCAAACACTGGCAAAAGAAAACAGCGCCGAACGTTTTATTCGCCTTGCAGAACTAAATGCGAGATCGTCGCACCTATACGTAAGACAGTCGAGCGTCGAGCGCTCGTAGCGGTTGGCTGAAAATAGAGCTAGAAACTCGCAAACACTGGCAAGAGAAAACAGCGCCGAACATTCTATTCGTCTTGAAGAACAAAATGCGAGATCGTCGCACCTATACGTAAGACAGACGAGCGTCGAGCGCTCCCAGAGTCTTGCTGAAAATAACGCTAGAAACTCGCAAACACTGGCAAAAGAAAACAGCGCCGAACGTTTTATTCGCCTTGCAGAACTAAATGCGAGATCGTCGCACCTATACGTAAGACAGTCGAGCGTCGAGTGCTCCCAGCGTCTTGCTGAAAATAACGCTAGAAACTCGCAAACACTGGCAAGAGAAAACAGCGCCCAACGTTCTACTCGTCTTGAAGAACAAAATGCGAGATCGTCGCACCTATACGTAAGACAGTCGAGCGTCGAGTGCTCCCAGCGTCTTGCTGAAAATAACGCTAGAAACTCGCAAACACTGGCAAGAGAAAACAGCGCCCAACGTTCTACTCGTCTTGAAGAACAAAATGCGAGATCGTCGCACCTATACGTAAGACAGTCGAGCGTCGAGTGCTCCCAGCGTCTTGCTGAAAATAACGCTAGAAACTCGCAAACACTGGCAAGAGAAAACAGCGCCGAACGTTCTATTCGCCTTGCAGAACAAAATGCGAGATCGTCGCAGCTATACGTAAGACAGTCGAGCGTCGAGCGCTCGTAGCGTTTGGCTGAAAATAAAGCTAGAAACTCGCAAACACTGGCAAGAGAAAACAGCGCCGAACATTCTATTCGTCTTGAAGAACAAAATGCGAGATCGTCGCACCTATACGTAAGACAGACGAGCGTCGAGCGCTCCCAGAGTCTTGCTGAAAATAACGCTAGAAACTCGCAAACACTGGCAAAAGAAAACAGCGCCGAACGTTTTATTCGCCTTGCAGAACTAAATGCGAGATCGTCGCACCTATACGTAAGACAGTCGAGCGTCGAGCGCTCCTAGATTATTGCTGAAAATAACGCTAGAAACTCGCAAACACTGGCAAGAGAAAACAGCGCCAAACGTTCTATTCGTCTTGCAGAACAAAATGCGAGATCGTCGCACCTATACGTAAGAGAGTCGAGCGTCGAGCGCTCCCAGCGTCTTACTGAAAATAACGCTAGAAACTCGCAAACACTGGCAAGAGAAAACAGCGCCGAACATTCTATTCGTCTTGAAGAACAAAATGCGAGATCGTCGCACCTATACGTAAGACAGTCGAGCGTCGAGTGCTCCCAGCGTCTTGCTGAAAATAACGCTAGAAACTCGCAAACACTGGCAAGAGAAAACAGCGCCGAACATTCTATTCGTCTTGAAGAACAAAAGCGAGATCGTCGCAGCTATACGTAAGACAGTCGAGCGTCGAGTGCTCCCAGCGTCTTGCTGAAAATAACGCTAGAAACTCGCAAACACTGGCAAAAGAAAACAGCGCCGAACGTTTTATTCGCCTTGCAGAACTAAATGCGAGATCGTCGCAGCTATACGTAAGACAGTCGAGCGTCGAGCGCTCCCAGATTCTTGCTGAAAATAACGCTAGAAACTCGCAAACACTGGCAAAAGAAAACAGCGCTGAACATTCTATTCGCCTTGCAGAACTAAATGCGAGATCGTCGCAGCTATACGTAAGACAGTCTAGCGTCGAGCGCTCCCAGAGTCTTGCTGAAAATAGGGCCAGAAACTCGCAAACACTGGCAAGAGAAAACAGCGCCGCACGTTCTACTCGTCTTGAAGAACAAAATGCGAGATCGTCGCACCTATACGTAAGACAGACGAGCGTCGAGCGCTTCCAGAGTCTTGCTGAAAATAACGCTAGAAACTCGCAAACACTGGCAAAAGAAAACAGCGCCGAACGTTTTATTCGCCTTGCAGAACTAAATGCGAGATCGTCGCAGCTATACGTAAGACAGTCGAGCGTCGAGCGCTCCCAGCGTCTTGATGAAAATAACGCTAGAAACTCGCAAACACTGGCAAGAGAAAACAGCGCCCAACGTTCTATTCGCCTTGCAGAACAAAATGCGAGATCGTCGCAGCTATACGTAAGACAGTCGAGCGTCGAACGCTCCCAGCGTCTTGATGAAAATAACGCTAGAAACTCGCAAACACTGGCAAGAGAAAACAGCGCCGAACATTCTATTCGTCTTGAAGAACAAAAGCGAGATCGTCGCAGCTATACGTAAGACAGTCGAGCGTCGAGTGCTCCCAGCGTCTTGCTGAAAATAACGCTAGAAACTCGCAAACACTGGCAAAAGAAAACAGCGCCGAACGTTTTATTCGCCTTGCAGAACAAAATGCGAGATCGTCGCATCTATACGTAAGGACATTCGAGCGCAGAGCGCTCCCAGCGTCTTGCTGAAAATAGAGCTAGAAATTTGCAAACACTGAGAAGAGAAAACAGCGCTCAACGTTTTAATTGTCTTGAAGAACAAAATGCGAGATCGTCGCACCTATACGTAAGACAGTCGAGCGTCGAGCGCTCGTAGCGGTTGGCTGAAAATAGAGCTAGAAACTCGCAAACACTGGCAAGAGAAAACAGCGCCGCACGTTCTACTCGTCTTGAAGAACAAAATGCGAGATCGTCGCACCTATACGTAAGACAGACGAGCGTCGAGCGCTTCCAGAGTCTTGCTGAAAATAACGCTAGAAACTCGCAAACACTGGCAAAAGAAAACAGCGCCGAACGTTTTATTCGCCTTGCAGAACTAAATGCGAGATCGTCGCAGCTATACGTAAGACAGTCGAGCGTCGAACGCTCCCAGCGTCTTGATGAAAATAACGCTAGAAACTCGCAAACACTGGCAAGAGAAAACAGCGCCCAACGTTCTACTCGTCTTGAAGAACAAAATGCGAGATCGTCGCACCTATACGTAAGACAGACGAGCGTCGAGCGCTCCCAGAGTCTTGCTGAAAATAACGCTAGAAACTCGCAAACACTGGCAAAAGAAAACAGCGCCGAACGTTTTATTCGCCTTGCAGAACTAAATGCGAGATCGTCGCAGCTATACGTAAGACAGTCGAGCGTCGAGCGCTCCCAGATTCTTGCTGAAAATAACGCTAGAAACTCGCAAACACTGGCAAAAGAAAACAGCGCTGAACATTCTATTCGCCTTGCAGAACTAAATGCGAGATCGTCGCAGCTATACGTAAGACAGTCGAGCGTCGAGCGCTCCCAGATTCTTGCTGAAAATAACGCTAGAAACTCGCAAACACTGGCAAAAGAAAACAGCGCCGAACGTTTTATTCGCCTTGCAGAACTAAATGCGAGATCGTCGCAGCTATACGTAAGACAGTCTAGCGTCGAGCGCTCCCAGCGTCTTGATGAAAATAACGCTAGAAACTCGCAAACACTGGCAAGAGAAAACAGCGCCCAACGTTCTACTCGTCTTGAAGAACAAAATGCGAGATCGTCGCACCTATACGTAAGACAGACGAGCGTCGAGCGCTCCCAGAGTCTTGCTGAAAATAACGCTAGAAACTCGCAAACACTGGCAAAAGAAAACAGCGCCGAACGTTTTATTCGCCTTGCAGAACTAAATGCGAGATCGTCGCAGCTATACGTAAGACAGTCGAGCGTCGAGCGCTCCCAGATTCTTGCTGAAAATAACGCTAGAAACTCGCAAACACTGGCAAAAGAAAACAGCGCCGAACGTTTTATTCGCCTTGCAGAACTAAATGCGAGATCGTCGCAGCTATACGTAAGACAGTCGAGCGTCGAGCGCTCCCAGCGTCTTGATGAAAATAACGCTAGAAACTCGCAAACACTGGCAAGAGAAAACAGCGCCCAACGTTCTATTCGCCTTGCAGAACAAAATGCGAGATCGTCGCACCTATACGTAAGACAGTCGAGCGTCGAGCGCTCCTAGATTATTGCTGAAAATAACGCTAGAAACTCGCAAACACTGGCAAAAGAAAACAGCGCCGAACGTTTTATTCGCCTTGCAGAACTAAATGCGAGATCGTCGCAGCTATACGTAAGACAGTCGAGCGTCGAGCGCTCCCAGATTCTTGCTGAAAATAACGCTAGAAACTCGCAAACACTGGCAAAAGAAAACAGCGCTGAACATTCTATTCGCCTTGCAGAACTAAATGCGAGATCGTCGCAGCTATACGTAAGACAGTCTAGCGTCGAGCGCTCCCAGAGTCTTGCTGAAAATAGGGCCAGAAACTCGCAAACACTGGCAAGAGAAAACAGCGCCGCACGTTCTACTCGTCTTGAAGAACAAAATGCGAGATCGTCGCACCTATACGTAAGACAGACGAGCGTCGAGCGCTTCCAGAGTCTTGCTGAAAATAACGCTAGAAACTCGCAAACACTGGCAAAAGAAAACAGCGCCGAACGTTTTATTCGCCTTGCAGAACTAAATGCGAGATCGTCGCAGCTATACGTAAGACAGTCGAGCGTCGAGCGCTCCCAGCGTCTTGATGAAAATAACGCTAGAAACTCGCAAACACTGGCAAGAGAAAACAGCGCCCAACGTTCTATTCGTCTTGAAGAACAAAATGCGAGATCGTCGCACCTATACGTAAGACAGTCGAGCGTCGAGTGCTCCCAGCGTCTTGCTGAAAATAACGCTAGAAACTCGCAAACACTGGCAAGAGAAAACAGCGCCGAACATTCTATTCGTCTTGAAGAACAAAAGCGAGATCGTCGCAGCTATACGTAAGACAGTCGAGCGTCGAGTGCTCCCAGCGTCTTGCTGAAAATAACGCTAGAAACTCGCAAACACTGGCAAAAGAAAACAGCGCCGAACGTTTTATTCGCCTTGCAGAACTAAATGCGAGATCGTCGCAGCTATACGTAAGACAGTCGAGCGTCGAGCGCTCCCAGATTCTTGCTGAAAATAACGCTAGAAACTCGCAAACACTGGCAAAAGAAAACAGCGCTGAACATTTTATTCGTCTTGCAGAACAAAATGCGAGATCGTCGCACCTATACGTAAGAAGGTCGAGCGTCTAGCGCTCGTAGCGTTTGGTTGAAAATAGAGCTAGAATCTCGCAAACACTGGCAAGAGAAAACAGCGCCGAACATTCTATTCGTCTTGCAGAACAAAATGCGAGATCGTCGCAGCTATACGTAAGACAGTCTAGCGTCGAGCGCTCCCAGAGTCTTGCTGAAAATAGGGCCAGAAACTCGCAAACACTGGCAAGAGAAAACAGCGCCGCACGTTCTACTCGTCTTGAAGAACAAAATGCGAGATCGTCGCACCTATACGTAAGACAGACGAGCGTCGAGCGCTTCCAGAGTCTTGCTGAAAATAACGCTAGAAACTCGCAAACACTGGCAAAAGAAAACAGCGCCGAACGTTTTATTCGCCTTGCAGAACTAAATGCGAGATCGTCGCAGCTATACGTAAGACAGTCGAGCGTCGAGTGCTCCCAGCGTCTTGCTGAAAATAACGCTAGAAACTCGCAAACACTGGCAAAAGAAAACAGCGCCGAACGTTTTATTCGCCTTGCAGAACTAAATGCGAGATCGTCGCACCTATACGTAAGACAGTCGAGCGTCGAGCGCTCCCAGAGTCTTGCTGAAAATAACGCTAGAAACTCGCAAACACTGGCAAGAGAAAACAGCGCCGAACATTCTATTCGTCTTGAAGAACAAAATGCGAGATCGTCGCACCTATACGTAAGACAGTCGAGCGTCGAGTGCTCCCAGCGTCTTGCTGAAAATAACGCTAGAAACTCGCAAACACTGGCAAGAGAAAACAGCGCCGAACATTCTATTCGTCTTGAAGAACAAAAGCGAGATCGTCGCAGCTATACGTAAGACAGTCGAGCGTCGAGTGCTCCCAGCGTCTTGCTGAAAATAACGCTAGAAACTCGCAAACACTGGCAAAAGAAAACAGCGCCGAACGTTTTATTCGCCTTGCAGAACTAAATGCGAGATCGTCGCAGCTATACGTAAGACAGTCGAGCGTCGAGTGCTCCCAGCGTCTTGCTGAAAATAACGCTAGAAACTCGCAAACACTGGCAAAAGAAAACAGCGCCGAACGTTTTATTCGCCTTGCAGAACTAAATGCGAGATCGTCGCACCTATACGTAAGACAGTCGAGCGTCGAGCGCTCCCAGAGTCTTGCTGAAAATAACGCTAGAAACTCACAAGCACTAGCAAGAGAAAACAGCGCCGAACATTTTATTCGTCTTGCAGAACAAAATGCGAGATCGTCGCACCTATACGTAAGAAGGTCGAGCGTCTAGCGCTCGTAGCGTTTGGTTGAAAATAGAGCTAGAATCTCGCAAACACTGGCAAGAGAAAACAGCGCCGAACATTCTATTCGTCTTGCAGAACAAAATGCGAGATCGTCGCAGCTATACGTAAGACAGTCTAGCGTCGAGCGCTCCCAGAGTCTTGCTGAAAATAGGGCCAGAAACTCGCAAACACTGGCAAGAGAAAACAGCGCCGCACGTTCTACTCGTCTTGAAGAACAAAATGCGAGATCGTCGCACCTATACGTAAGACAGACGAGCGTCGAGCGCTTCCAGAGTCTTGCTGAAAATAACGCTAGAAACTCGCAAACACTGGCAAAAGAAAACAGCGCCGAACGTTTTATTCGCCTTGCAGAACTAAATGCGAGATCGTCGCAGCTATACGTAAGACAGTCGAGCGTCGAACGCTCCCAGCGTCTTGATGAAAATAACGCTAGAAACTCGCAAACACTGGCAAGAGAAAACAGCGCCCAACGTTCTACTCGTCTTGAAGAACAAAATGCGAGATCGTCGCACCTATACGTAAGACAGACGAGCGTCGAGCGCTCCCAGAGTCTTGCTGAAAATAACGCTAGAAACTCGCAAACACTGGCAAAAGAAAACAGCGCCGAACGTTTTATTCGTCTTGAAGAACAAAATGCGAGATCGTCGCAGCTATACGTAAGACAGTCGAGCGTCGAGCGCTCCCAGCGTCTTGCTGAAAATAACGCTAGAAACTCGCAAACACTGGCAAAAGAAAACAGCGCCGAACGTTTTATTCGCCTTGCAGAACTAAATGCGAGATCGTCGCACCTATACGTAAGACAGTCGAGCGTCGAGCGCTCCCAGAGTCTTGCTGAAAATAACGCTAGAAACTCGCAAACACTGGCAAAAGAAAACAGCGCCGAACGTTTTATTCGCCTTGCAGAACTAAATGCGAGATCGTCGCAGCTATACGTAAGACAGTCGAGCGTCGAGCGCTCCCAGATTCTTGCTGAAAATAACGCTAGAAACTCGCAAACACTGGCAAAAGAAAACAGCGCCGAACGTTTTATTCGCCTTGCAGAACTAAATGCGAGATCGTCGCAGCTATACGTAAGACAGTCTAGCGTCGAGCGCTCCCAGCGTCTTGCTGAAAATAGGGCCAGAAACTCGCAAACACTGGCAAGAGAAAACAGCGCCGCACGTTCTACTCGTCTTGAAGAACAAAATGCGAGATCGTCGCACCTATACGTAAGACAGACGAGCGTCGAGCGCTTCCAGAGTCTTGCTGAAAATAACGCTAGAAACTCGCAAACACTGGCAAGAGAAAACAGCGCCCAACGTTCTACTCGTCTTGAAGAACAAAATGCGAGATCGTCGCACCTATACGTAAGACAGTCGAGCGTCGAACGCTCCCAGAGTTCTGCTGAAAATAACGCTAGAAACTCGCAAACACTGGCAAGAGAAAACAGCGCCGAACGTTCTATTCGCCTTGCAGAACAAAATGCGAGATCGTCGCAGCTATACGTAAGACAGTCGAGCGTCGAACGCTCCCAGCGTCTTGATGAAAATAACGCTAGAAACTCGCAAACACTGGCAAGAGAAAACAGCGCCGAACATTCTATTCGTCTTGAAGAACAAAATGCGAGATCGTCGCACCTATACGTAAGACAGACGAGCGTCGAGCGCTCCCAGAGTCTTGCTGAAAATAACGCTAGAAACTCGCAAACACTGGCAAAAGAAAACAGCGCCGAACGTTTTATTCGCCTTGCAGAACTAAATGCGAGATCGTCGCACCTATACGTAAGACAGTCGAGCGTCGAGTGCTCCCAGCGTCTTGCTGAAAATAACGCTAGAAACTCGCAAACACTGGCAAGAGAAAACAGCGCCCAACGTTCTACTCGTCTTGAAGAACAAAATGCGAGATCGTCGCACCTATACGTAAGACAGTCGAGCGTCGAACGCTCCCAGAGTTCTGCTGAAAATAACGCTAGAAACTCGCAAACACTGGCAAGAGAAAACAGCGCCGAACGTTCTATTCGCCTTGCAGAACAAAATGCGAGATCGTCGCAGCTATACGTAAGACAGTCGAGCGTCGAGCGCTCGTAGCGTTTGGCTGAAAATAAAGCTAGAAACTCGCAAACACTGGCAAGAGAAAACAGCGCCGAACATTCTATTCGTCTTGAAGAACAAAATGCGAGATCGTCGCACCTATACGTAAGACAGACGAGCGTCGAGCGCTCCCAGAGTCTTGCTGAAAATAACGCTAGAAACTCGCAAACACTGGCAAAAGAAAACAACGCCGAACGTTTTATTCGCCTTGCAGAACTAAATGCGAGATCGTCGCACCTATACGTAAGACAGTCGAGCGTCGAGTGCTCCCAGCGTCTTGCTGAAAATAACGCTAGAAACTCGCAAACACTGGCAAGAGAAAACAGCGCCCAACGTTCTACTCGTCTTGAAGAACAAAATGCGAGATCGTCGCACCTATACGTAAGACAGTCGAGCGTCGAGTGCTCCCAGCGTCTTGCTGAAAATAACGCTAGAAACTCGCAAACACTGGCAAGAGAAAACAGCGCCCAACGTTCTACTCGTCTTGAAGAACAAAATGCGAGATCGTCGCACCTATACGTAAGACAGTCGAGCGTCGAGTGCTCCCAGCGTCTTGCTGAAAATAACGCTAGAAACTCGCAAACACTGGCAAGAGAAAACAGCGCCCAACGTTCTACTCGTCTTGAAGAACAAAATGCGAGATCGTCGCACCTATACGTAAGACAGACGAGCGTCGAGCGCTCCCAGCGTCTTGATGAAAATAACGCTAGAAACTCGCAAAC
Organism: Ornithomya chloropus; assembly: GCA_963971445.1. NCBI lineage: Eukaryota > Metazoa > Arthropoda > Insecta > Diptera > Hippoboscidae > Ornithomya > Ornithomya chloropus. The sequence continues at coordinate 2,163,888 of OZ020531.1, forward strand.
ACTGGCAAGAGAAAACAGCGCCGAACATTCTATTCGTCTTGCAGAACAAAATGCGAGATCGTCGCACCTATACGTAAGACAGTCGAGCGTCGAGCGCTCGTAGCGTCTTGCAGAAAATAACGCTAGAAACTCGCAAACACTGGCAAGAGAAAACAGCGCCCAACTTTCTACTCGTCTTGCAGAACAAAATGCGAGATCGTCGCACCTATACGTGAGACAGTCAAGCGTCGAGCGCTCCCAGAGTATTGCTGAAAATAACGCTGGAAACTCGCAAACACTGGCAAGAGAAAACAGCGCCGAACATTCTATTCGTCTTGCAGAACAAAATGCGAGATCGTCGCACCTATACGTAAGACAGTCGAGCGTCGAGCGCTCCCAGCGTCTTGCTGAAAATAACGCTAGAAACTCGCAAACACTGGCAAGAGAAAACAGCGCCGAACATTCTATTCGTCTTGCAGAACAAAATGCGAGATCGTCGCACCTATACGTAAGACAGTCGAGCGTCAAGCGCTCCCAGAGTCTTGCTGAAAATTACGCTAGAAACTCGCAAACACTAGCAAGAGAAAACAGCGCCGAACATTCTATTCGTCTTGCAGAACATAATGCGAGATCGTCGCACCTATACGTAAGGACATTCGAGCGTCGAGCGCTCCCAGAGTCTTGCTGAAAATAACGCTAGAAACTCGCAAACACTGGCAAAAGAAAACAGCGCCGAACGTTTTATTCGCCTTGCAGAACTAAATGCGAGATCGTCGCACCTATACGTAAGACAGTCGAGCGTCGAGTGCTCCCAGCGTCTTGCTGAAAATAACGCTAGAAACTCGCAAACACTGGCAAGAGAAAACAGCGCCCAACGTTCTACTCGTCTTGAAGAACAAAATGCGAGATCGTCGCACCTATACGTAAGACAGTCGAGCGTCGAGCGCTCCCAGAGTCTTGCTGAAAATAACGCTAGAAACTCGCAAACACTGGCAAAAGAAAACAGCGCCCAACGTTCTACTCGTCTTGAAGAACAAAATGCGAGATCGTCGCACCTATACGTAAGACAGTCGAGCGTCGAACGCTCCCAGAGTTCTGCTGAAAATAACGCTAGAAACTCGCAAACACTGGCAAGAGAAAACAGCGCTGAACATTCTATTCGCCTTGCAGAACTAAATGCGAGATCGTCGCACCTATACGTAAGACAGTCGAGCGTCGAGCGCTCGTAGCGTTTGGCTGAAAATAAAGCTAGAAACTCGCAAACACTGGCAAGAGAAAACAGCGCCGAACATTCTATTCGTCTTGAAGAACAAAATGCGAGATCGTCGCACCTATACGTAAGACAGACGAGCGTCGAGCGCTCCCAGAGTCTTGCTGAAAATAACGCTAGAAACTCGCAAACACTGGCAAAAGAAAACAGCGCCGAACGTTTTATTCGCCTTGCAGAACTAAATGCGAGATCGTCGCACCTATACGTAAGACAGTCGAGCGTCGAGCGTTCCTAGATTATTGCTGAAAATAACGCTAGAAACTCGCAAACACTGGCAAGAGAAAACAGCGCCAAACGTTCTATTCGTCTTGCAGAACAAAATGCGAGATCGTCGCACCTATACGTAAGAGAGTCGAGCGTCGAGCGCTCCCAGCGTCTTACTGAAAATAACGCTAGAAACTCGCAAACACTGGCAAGAGAAAACAGCGCCGAACATTCTATTCGTCTTGAAGAACAAAATGCGAGATCGTCGCACCTATACGTAAGACAGTCGAGCGTCGAGTGCTCCCAGCGTCTTGCTGAAAATAACGCTAGAAACTCGCAAACACTGGCAAGAGAAAACAGCGCCGAACATTCTATTCGTCTTGAAGAACAAAAGCGAGATCGTCGCAGCTATACGTAAGACAGTCGAGCGTCGAGTGCTCCCAGCGTCTTGCTGAAAATAACGCTAGAAACTCGCAAACACTGGCAAAAGAAAACAGCGCCGAACGTTTTATTCGCCTTGCAGAACTAAATGCGAGATCGTCGCAGCTATACGTAAGACAGTCGAGCGTCGAGCGCTCCCAGATTCTTGCTGAAAATAACGCTAGAAACTCGCAAACACTGGCAAAAGAAAACAGCGCTGAACATTCTATTCGCCTTGCAGAACTAAATGCGAGATCGTCGCAGCTATACGTAAGACAGTCTAGCGTCGAGCGCTCCCAGAGTCTTGCTGAAAATAGGGCCAGAAACTCGCAAACACTGGCAAGAGAAAACAGCGCCGCACGTTCTACTCGTCTTGAAGAACAAAATGCGAGATCGTCGCACCTATACGTAAGACAGACGAGCGTCGAGCGCTCCCAGAGTCTTGCTGAAAATAACGCTAGAAACTCGCAAACACTGGCAAAAGAAAACAGCGCCGAACGTTTTATTCGTCTTGAAGAACAAAATGCGAGATCGTCGCAGCTATACGTAAGACAGTCGAGCGTCGAGCGCTCCCAGAGTCTTGCTGAAAATAACGCTAGAAACTCGCAAACACTGGCAAAAGAAAACAGCGCCGAACGTTTTATTCGCCTTGCAGAACTAAATGCGAGATCGTCGCAGCTATACGTAAGACAGTCGAGCGTCGAGCGCTCCCAGATTCTTGCTGAAAATAACGCTAGAAACTCGCAAACACTGGCAAAAGAAAACAGCGCCGAACGTTTTATTCGCCTTGCAGAACTAAATGCGAGATCGTCGCAGCTATACGTAAGACAGTCGAGCGTCGAGCGCTCCCAGATTCTTGCTGAAAATAACGCTAGAAACTCGCAAACACTGGCAAAAGAAAACAGCGCCGAACGTTTTATTCGCCTTGCAGAACTAAATGCGAGATCGTCGCAGCTATACGTAAGACAGTCTAGCGTCGAGCGCTCCCAGCGTCTTGATGAAAATAACGCTAGAAACTCGCAAACACTGGCAAGAGAAAACAGCGCCCAACGTTCTACTCGTCTTGAAGAACAAAATGCGAGATCGTCGCACCTATACGTAAGACAGACGAGCGTCGAGCGCTCCCAGAGTCTTGCTGAAAATAACGCTAGAAACTCGCAAACACTGGCAAAAGAAAACAGCGCCGAACGTTTTATTCGCCTTGCAGAACTAAATGCGAGATCGTCGCAGCTATACGTAAGACAGTCGAGCGTCGAGCGCTCCCAGATTCTTGCTGAAAATAACGCTAGAAACTCGCAAACACTGGCAAGAGAAAACAGCGCCCAACGTTCTACTCGTCTTGAAGAACAAAATGCGAGATCGTCGCACCTATACGTAAGACAGACGAGCGTCGAGCGCTCCCAGAGTCTTGCTGAAAATAACGCTAGAAACTCGCAAACACTGGCAAAAGAAAACAGCGCCGAACGTTTTATTCGTCTTGAAGAACAAAATGCGAGATCGTCGCAGCTATACGTAAGACAGTCGAGCGTCGAGCGCTCCCAGAGTCTTGCTGAAAATAACGCTAGAAACTCGCAAACACTGGCAAAAGAAAACAGCGCCGAACGTTTTATTCGCCTTGCAGAACTAAATGCGAGATCGTCGCAGCTATACGTAAGACAGTCGAGCGTCGAGCGCTCCCAGATTCTTGCTGAAAATAACGCTAGAAACTCGCAAACACTGGCAAAAGAAAACAGCGCCGAACGTTTTATTCGCCTTGCAGAACTAAATGCGAGATCGTCGCAGCTATACGTAAGACAGTCTAGCGTCGAGCGCTCCCAGCGTCTTGCTGAAAATAGGGCCAGAAACTCGCAAACACTGGCAAGAGAAAACAGCGCCGCACGTTCTACTCGTCTTGAAGAACAAAATGCGAGATCGTCGCACCTATACGTAAGACAGACGAGCGTCGAGCGCTTCCAGAGTCTTGCTGAAAATAACGCTAGAAACTCGCAAACACTGGCAAGAGAAAACAGCGCCCAACGTTCTACTCGTCTTGAAGAACAAAATGCGAGATCGTCGCACCTATACGTAAGACAGTCGAGCGTCGAACGCTCCCAGAGTTCTGCTGAAAATAACGCTAGAAACTCGCAAACACTGGCAAGAGAAAACAGCGCCGAACGTTCTATTCGCCTTGCAGAACAAAATGCGAGATCGTCGCAGCTATACGTAAGGACATTCGAGCGTCGAGCGCTCCCAGAGTCTTGATGAAAATAACGCTAGAAACTCGCAAACACTGGCAAGAGAAAACAGCGCCGAACATTCTATTCGTCTTGAAGAACAAAATGCGAGATCGTCGCACCTATACGTAAGACAGACGAGCGTCGAGCGCTCCCAGAGTCTTGCTGAAAATAACGCTAGAAACTCGCAAACACTGGCAAAAGAAAACAGCGCCGAACGTTTTATTCGCCTTGCAGAACTAAATGCGAGATCGTCGCACCTATACGTAAGACAGTCGAGCGTCGAGTGCTCCCAGCGTCTTGCTGAAAATAACGCTAGAAACTCGCAAACACTGGCAAGAGAAAACAGCGCCCAACGTTCTACTCGTCTTGAAGAACAAAATGCGAGATCGTCGCACCTATACGTAAGACAGTCGAGCGTCGAACGCTCCCAGAGTTCTGCTGAAAATAACGCTAGAAACTCGCAAACACTGGCAAGAGAAAACAGCGCCGAACGTTCTATTCGCCTTGCAGAACAAAATGCGAGATCGTCGCAGCTATACGTAAGACAGTCGAGCGTCGAGCGCTCGTAGCGTTTGGCTGAAAATAAAGCTAGAAACTCGCAAACACTGGCAAGAGAAAACAGCGCCGAACATTCTATTCGTCTTGAAGAACAAAATGCGAGATCGTCGCACCTATACGTAAGACAGACGAGCGTCGAGCGCTCCCAGAGTCTTGCTGAAAATAACGCTAGAAACTCGCAAACACTGGCAAAAGAAAACAGCGCCGAACGTTTTATTCGCCTTGCAGAACTAAATGCGAGATCGTCGCACCTATACGTAAGACAGTCGAGCGTCGAGTGCTCCCAGCGTCTTGCTGAAAATAACGCTAGAAACTCGCAAACACTGGCAAGAGAAAACAGCGCCCAACGTTCTACTCGTCTTGAAGAACAAAATGCGAGATCGTCGCACCTATACGTAAGACAGTCGAGCGTCGAGTGCTCCCAGCGTCTTGCTGAAAATAACGCTAGAAACTCGCAAACACTGGCAAGAGAAAACAGCGCCCAACGTTCTACTCGTCTTGAAGAACAAAATGCGAGATCGTCGCACCTATACGTAAGACAGTCGAGCGTCGAGTGCTCCCAGCGTCTTGCTGAAAATAACGCTAGAAACTCGCAAACACTGGCAAGAGAAAACAGCGCCCAACGTTCTACTCGTCTTGAAGAACAAAATGCGAGATCGTCGCACCTATACGTAAGACAGACGAGCGTCGAGCGCTCCCAGCGTCTTGCTGAAAATAACGCTAGAAACTCGCAAACACTGGCAAGAGAAAACAGCGCCGAACATTCTATTCGTCTTGCAGAACAAAATGCGAGATCGTCGCACCTATACGTAAGACAGTCGAGCGTCGAGCGCTCGTAGCGTCTTGCAGAAAATAACGCTAGAAACTCGCAAACACTGGCAAGAGAAAACAGCGCCCAACTTTCTACTCGTCTTGCAGAACAAAATGCGAGATCGTCGCACCTATACGTGAGACAGTCAAGCGTCGAGCGCTCCCAGAGTATTGCTGAAAATAACGCTGGAAACTCGCAAACACTGGCAAGAGAAAACAGCGCCGAACATTCTATTCGTCTTGCAGAACAAAATGCGAGATCGTCGCACCTATACGTAAGACAGTCGAGCGTCGAGCGCTCCCAGCGTCTTGCTGAAAATAACGCTAGAAACTCGCAAACACTGGCAAGAGAAAACAGCGCCGAACATTCTATTCGTCTTGCAGAACAAAATGCGAGATCGTCGCACCTATACGTAAGACAGTCGAGCGTCAAGCGCTCCCAGAGTCTTGCTGAAAATTACGCTAGAAACTCGCAAACACTAGCAAGAGAAAACAGCGCCGAACATTCTATTCGTCTTGCAGAACATAATGCGAGATCGTCGCACCTATACGTAAGGACATTCGAGCGTCGAGCGCTCCCAGAGTCTTGCTGAAAATAACGCTAGAAACTCGCAAACACTGGCAAAAGAAAACAGCGCCGAACGTTTTATTCGCCTTGCAGAACTAAATGCGAGATCGTCGCACCTATACGTAAGACAGTCGAGCGTCGAGTGCTCCCAGCGTCTTGCTGAAAATAACGCTAGAAACTCGCAAACACTGGCAAGAGAAAACAGCGCCCAACGTTCTACTCGTCTTGAAGAACAAAATGCGAGATCGTCGCACCTATACGTAAGACAGTCGAGCGTCGAGCGCTCCCAGCGTCTTGCTGAAAATAGAGCTAGGAACTCGCAAACACTGGCAAGAGAAAACAGCGCCCAACGTTCTACTCGTCTTGAAGAACAAAATGCGAGATCGTCGCACCTATACGTAAGACAGACGAGCGTCGAGCGCTCCCAGAGTCTTGCTGAAAATAACGCTAGAAACTCGCAAACACTGGCAAGAGAAAACAGCGCCGAACGTTTTATTCGCCTTGCAGAACTAAATGCGAGATCGTCGCAGCTATACGTAAGACAGTCGAGCGTCGAGCGCTCCCAGCGTCTTGCTGAAAATAACGCTAGAAACTCGCAAACACTGGCAAGAGAAAACAGCGCCGCACGTTCTACTCGTCTTGCAGAACAAAATGCGAGATCGTCGCACCTATACGTAAGACATTTGAGCGTCGAGCGCTCCCAGAGTCTTGCTGAAAATAACGCTAGAAACTCGCAAACACTGGCAAGAGTAAACAGCGCCAAACGTTCTATTCGCCTTGCAGAACAAAATGCGAGATCGTCGCACCTATACGTAAGACAGTCGAGCGTCGAACGCTCCCAGAGTTCTGCTGAAAATAACGCTAGAAACTCGCAAACACTGGCAAGAGAAAACAGCGCTGAACATTCTATTCGCCTTGCAGAACTAAATGCGAGATCGTCGCACCTATACGTAAGACAGTCGAGCGTCGAGCGCTCCTAGATTATTGCTGAAAATAACGCTAGAAACTCGTAAACACTGGCAAGAGAAAACAGCGCCAAAAGTTCTATTCGTCTTGCAGAACAAAATGCGAGATCGTCGCACCTATACGTAAGACAGTCGAGCGTCAAGCGCTCCCAGCGTCTTACTGAAAATAACGCTGGAAACTCGCAAACACTAGCAAGAGGAAACAGCGCCCAACGTTCTAATTGTCTTGAAGAACAAAAAGCGAAATCGTCGCACCTATACGTAAGACAGTCGAGCGTCGAGTGCTCCCAGCGTCTTGCTGAAAATAACGCTGGAAACTCGCAAACACTAGCAAGAGGAAACAGCGCCCAACGTTCTAATTGTCTTGAAGAACAAAAAGCGAAATCGTCGCACCTATACGTAAGACAGTCGAGCGTCGAGCGCTCGTAGCGGTTGGCTGAAAATAACGCTGGAAACTCGTAAACACTGGCAAGAGAAAACAGCGCTGAACGCGTTATTCGCCTTGCAGAACAAAATGCGAGATTGTCGCAGCTATACGTAAGACAGTCGAGCGTCGAGCGCTCCCAGAGTCTTGCTGAAAATAATGCTAGAAACTCGCAAACACTGGCAAGAGAAAACAGCGCCGAACATTCTATTCGTCTTGCAGAACAAAATGCGAGATCGTCGCATCTATACGTAAGACAGTCGAGCGTCGAGCGCTCGTAGCGGTTGGCTGAAAATAGAGCTAGAAACTCACAAGCACTAGCAAGAGAAAACAGCGCCGAACATTCTATTCGTCTTGCAGAACAAAATGCGAGATCGTCGCACCTATACGTAAGACAGTCGAGCGTCGAGCGCTCCCAGAATCTTGCTGAAAATAACGCTAGAAACTCGCAAACACTGGCAAGAGAAAACAGCGCCGAGCATTCTATTCGTCTTGCAGAACAAAATGCGAGATCGTCGCACCTATACGTAAGACAGTCGAGCGTCGAGCGCTCCCAGAGTCTTGCTGAAAATTACGCTAGAAACTCGCAAACACTAGCAAGAGAAAACAGCGCCGAACATTCTATTCGTCTTGCAGAACATAATGCGAGATCGTCGCACCTATACGTAAGGACATTCGAGCGTCGAGCGCTCCCAGAGTCTTGCTGAAAATAACGCTAGAAACTCGCAAACACTGGCAAGAGAAAACAGCGCCGAACATTCTATTCGTCTTGAAGAACAAAATGCGAGATCGTCGCACCTATACGTAAGACAGACGAGCGTCGAGCGCTCCCAGAGTCTTGCTGAAAATAACGCTAGAAACTCGCAAACACTGGCAAAAGAAAACAGCGCCGAACGTTTTATTCGCCTTGCAGAACTAAATGCGAGATCGTCGCACCTATACGTAAGACAGTCGAGCGTCGAGTGCTCCCAGCGTCTTGCTGAAAATAACGCTAGAAACTCGCAAACACTGGCAAGAGAAAACAGCGCCCAACGTTCTACTCGTCTTGAAGAACAAAATGCGAGATCGTCGCACCTATACGTAAGACAGTCGAGCGTCGAGTGCTCCCAGCGTCTTGCTGAAAATAACGCTAGAAACTCGCAAACACTGGCAAAAGAAAACAGCGCCGAACGTTTTATTCGCCTTGCAGAACTAAATGCGAGATCGTCGCAGCTATACGTAAGACAGTCGAGCGTCGAGCGCTCCCAGATTCTTGCTGAAAATAACACTAGAAACTCGCAAACACTGGCAAAAGAAAACAGCGCTGAACATTCTATTCGCCTTGCAGAACTAAATGCGAGATCGTCGCACCTATACGTAAGACAGACGAGCGTCGAGCGCTCCCAGAGTCTTGCTGAAAATAACGCTAGAAACTCGCAAACACTGGCAAAAGAAAACAGCGCCGAACGTTTTATTCGCCTTGCAGAACTAAATGCGAGATCGTCGCACCTATACGTAAGACAGTCGAGCGTCGAGTGCTCCCAGCGTCTTGCTGAAAATAACGCTAGAAACTCGCAAACACTGGCAAGAGAAAACAGCGCCCAACGTTCTACTCGTCTTGAAGAACAAAATGCGAGATCGTCGCACCTATACGTAAGACAGTCGAGCGTCGAGTGCTCCCAGCGTCTTGCTGAAAATAACGCTAGAAACTCGCAAACACTGGCAAGAGAAAACAGCGCCCAACGTTCTACTCGTCTTGAAGAACAAAATGCGAGATCGTCGCACCTATACGTAAGACAGTCGAGCGTCGAGTGCTCCCAGCGTCTTGCTGAAAATAACGCTAGAAACTCGCAAACACTGGCAAAAGAAAACAGCGCCGAACGTTTTATTCGCCTTGCAGAACTAAATGCGAGATCGTCGCAGCTATACGTAAGACAGTCGAGCGTCGAGCGCTCCCAGAGTCTTGCTGAAAATAGGGCCAGAAACTCGCAAACACTGGCAAGAGAAAACAGCGCCGCACGTTCTACTCGTCTTGAAGAACAAAATGCGAGATCGTCGCACCTATACGTAAGACAGACGAGCGTCGAGCGCTCCCAGAGTCTTGCTGAAAATAACGCTAGAAACTCGCAAACACTGGCAAAAGAAAACAGCGCCGAACGTTTTATTCGCCTTGCAGAACTAAATGCGAGATCGTCGCACCTATACGTAAGACAGTCGAGCGTCGAGTGCTCCCAGCGTCTTGCTGAAAATAACGCTAGAAACTCGCAAACACTGGCAAGAGAAAACAGCGCCCAACGTTCTACTCGTCTTGAAGAACAAAATGCGAGATCGTCGCACCTATACGTAAGACAGTCGAGCGTCGAGTGCTCCCAGCGTCTTGCTGAAAATAACGCTAGAAACTCGCAAACACTGGCAAAAGAAAACAGCGCCGAACGTTTTATTCGCCTTGCAGAACTAAATGCGAGATCGTCGCAGCTATACGTAAGACAGTCGAGCGTCGAGCGCTCCCAGATTCTTGCTGAAAATAACACTAGAAACTCGCAAACACTGGCAAAAGAAAACAGCGCTGAACATTCTATTCGTCTTGAAGAACAAAATGCGAGATCGTCGCACCTATACGTAAGACAGACGAGCGTCGAGCGCTCCCAGAGTCTTGCTGAAAATAACGCTAGAAACTCGCAAACACTGGCAAAAGAAAACAGCGCCGAACGTTTTATTCGCCTTGCAGAACTAAATGCGAGATCGTCGCACCTATACGTAAGACAGTCGAGCGTCGAGTGCTCCCAGCGTCTTGCTGAAAATAACGCTAGAAACTCGCAAACACTGGCAAGAGAAAACAGCGCCCAACGTTCTACTCGTCTTGAAGAACAAAATGCGAGATCGTCGCACCTATACGTAAGGCAGTCGAGCGTCGAGTGCTCCCAGCGTCTTGCTGAAAATAACGCTAGAAACTCGCAAACACTGGCAAAAGAAAACAGCGCCGAACGTTTTATTCGCCTTGCAGAACTAAATGCGAGATCGTCGCAGCTATACGTAAGACAGTCGAGCGTCGAGCGCTCCCAGAGTCTTGCTGAAAATAGGGCCAGAAACTCGCAAACACTGGCAAGAGAAAACAGCGCCGCACGTTCTACTCGTCTTGAAGAACAAAATGCGAGATCGTCGCACCTATACGTAAGACAGACGAGCGTCGAGCGCTTCCAGAGTCTTGCTGAAAATAACGCTAGAAACTCGCAAACACTGGCAAAAGAAAACAGCGCCGAACGTTTTATTCGCCTTGCAGAACTAAATGCGAGATCGTCGCAGCTATACGTAAGACAGTCGAGCGTCGAACGCTCCCAGCGTCTTGATGAAAATAACGCTAGAAACTCGCAAACACTGGCAAGAGAAAACAGCGCCCAACGTTCTACTCGTCTTGAAGAACAAAATGCGAGATCGTCGCACCTATACGTAAGACAGACGAGCGTCGAGCGCTCCCAGAGTCTTGCTGAAAATAACGCTAGAAACTCGCAAACACTGGCAAAAGAAAACAGCGCCGAACGTTTTATTCGTCTTGAAGAACAAAATGCGAGATCGTCGCAGCTATACGTAAGACAGTCGAGCGTCGAGCGCTCCCAGAGTCTTGCTGAAAATAACGCTAGAAACTCGCAAACACTGGCAAGAGAAAACAGCGCCGAACGTTTTATTCGCCTTGCAGAACAAAATGCGAGATCGTCGCACCTATACGTAAGACAGTCGAGCGTCGAGCGCTCGTAGCGGTTGGCTGAAAATAGAGCTAGAAACTCACAAGCACTAGCAAGAGAAAACAGCGCCGAACATTCTATTCGTCTTGCAGAACAAAATGCGAGATCGTCGCACCTATACGTAAGACAGTCGAGCGTCGAGCGCTCCCAGATTCTTGCTGAAAATAACGCTAGAAATTTGCAAACACTGGCAAAAGAAAACAGCGCCGAACGTTTTATTCGCCTTGCAGAACTAAATGCGAGATCGTCGCAGCTATACGTAAGACAGTCTAGCGTCGAGCGCTCCCAGCGTCTTGCTGAAAATAGGGCCAAAAACTCGCAAACACTGGCAAGAGAAAACAGCGCCGCACGTTCTACTCGTCTTGAAGAACAAAATGCGAGATCGTCGCACCTATACGTAAGACAGACGAGCGTCGAGCGCTCGTAGCGGTTGGCTGAAAATAACGCTGGAAACTCGTAAACACTGGCAAGAGAAAACAGCGCTGAACGCGTTATTCGCCTTGCAGAACAAAATGCGAGATTGTCGCAGCTATACGTAAGACAGTCGAGCGTCGAACGCTCCCAGAGTTCTGCTGAAAATAACGCTAGAAACTCGCAAACACTGGCAAGAGAAAACAGCGCCGAACGTTCTATTCGCCTTGCAGAACAAAATGCGAGATCGTCGCAGCTATACGTAAGACAGTCGAGCGTCGAACGCTCCCAGCGTCTTGATGAAAATAACGCTAGAAACTCGCAAACACTGGCAAGAGAAAACAGCGCCGAACATTCTATTCGTCTTGAAGAACAAAATGCGAGATCGTCGCACCTATACGTAAGACAGACGAGCGTCGAGCGCTCCCAGAGTCTTGCTGAAAATAACGCTAGAAACTCGCAAACACTGGCAAGAGTAAACAGCGCCGAACGTTTTATTCGCCTTGCAGAACTAAATGCGAGATCGTCGCACCTATACGTAAGACAGTCGAGCGTCGAGTGCTCCCAGCGTCTTGCTGAAAATAACGCTAGAAACTCGCAAACACTGGCAAGAGAAAACAGCGCCCAACGTTCTACTCGTCTTGAAGAACAAAATGCGAGATCGTCGCACCTATACGTAAGACAGTCGAGCGTCGAACGCTCCCAGAGTTCTGCTGAAAATAACGCTAGAAACTCGCAAACACTGGCAAGAGAAAACAGCGCCGAACGTTCTATTCGCCTTGCAGAACAAAATGCGAGATCGTCGCAGCTATACGTAAGACAGTCGAGCGTCGAGCGCTCGTAGCGTTTGGCTGAAAATAAAGCTAGAAACTCGCAAGCACTGGCAAGAGAAAACAGCGCCGAACATTCTATTCGTCTTGAAGAACAAAATGCGAGATCGTCGCACCTATACGTAAGACAGACGAGCGTCGAGCGCTCCCAGAGTCTTGCTGAAAATAACGCTAGAAACTCGCAAACACTGGCAAAAGAAAACAGCGCCGAACGTTTTATTCGCCTTGCAGAACTAAATGCGAGATCGTCGCACCTATACGTAAGACAGTCGAGCGTCGAGTGCTCCCAGCGTCTTGCTGAAAATAACGCTAGAAACTCGCAAACACTGGCAAGAGAAAACAGCGCCCAACGTTCTACTCGTCTTGAAGAACAAAATGCGAGATCGTCGCACCTATACGTAAGACAGTCGAGCGTCGAGCGCTCCCAGAGTCTTGCTGAAAATAACGCTAGAAACTCGCAAACACTGGCAAGAGAAAACAGCGCCGAACATTCTATTCGTCTTGAAGAACAAAAGCGAGGTCGTCGCAGCTATACGTAAGACAGTCGAGCGTCGAGTGCTCCCAGCGTCTTGCTGAAAATAACGCTAGAAACTCGCAAACACTGGCAAGAGAAAACAGCGCCCAACGTTCTACTCGTCTTGAAGAACAAAATGCGAGATCGTCGCACCTATACGTAAGACAGACGAGCGTCGAGCGCTCCCAGATTCTTGCTGAAAATAACGCTAGAAACTCGCAAACACTGGCAAAAGAAAACAGCGCCGAACGTTTTATTCGCCTTGCAGAACTAAATGCGAGATCGTCGCAGCTATACGTAAGACAGTCGAGCGTCGAGCGCTCGTAGCGTCTTGCAGAAAATAACGCTAGAAACTCGCAAACACTGGCAAGAGAAAACAGCGCCCAACTTTCTACTCGTCTTGCAGAACAAAATGCGAGATCGTCGCACCTATACGTGAGACAGTCAAGCGTCGAGCGCTCCCAGAGTATTGCTGAAAATAACGCTGGAAACTCGCAAACACTGGCAAGAGAAAACAGCGCCGAACATTCTATTCGTCTTGCAGAACAAAATGCGAGATCGTCGCACCTATACGTAAGACAGTCGAGCGTCGAGCGCTCCCAGCGTCTTGCTGAAAATAACGCTAGAAACTCGCAAACACTGGCAAGAGAAAACAGCGCCGAACATTCTATTCGTCTTGCAGAACAAAATGCGAGATCGTCGCACCTATACGTAAGACAGTCGAGCGTCAAGCGCTCCCAGAGTCTTGCTGAAAATTACGCTAGAAACTCGCAAACACTAGCAAGAGAAAACAGCGCCGAACATTCTATTCGTCTTGCAGAACATAATGCGAGATCGTCGCACCTATACGTAAGGACATTCGAGCGTCGAGCGCTCCCAGAGTCTTGCTGAAAATAACGCTAGAAACTCGCAAACACTGGCAAGAGAAAACAGCGCCCAACTTTCTACTCGTCTTGAAGAACAAAATGCGAGATCGTCGCACCTATACGTAAGACATTTGAGCGTCGAGCGCTCCCAGAGTCTTGCTGAAAATAACGCTAGAAACTCGCAAACACTGGCAAGAGTAAACAGCGCCAAACGTTCTATTCGCCTTGCAGAACAAAATGCGAGATCGTCGCACCTATACGTAAGACAGTCGAGCGTCGAGCGCTCCCAGCGTCTTGCTGAAAATAGAGCTAGGAACTCGCAAAAACTGGCAAGAGAAAACAGCGCCCAACGTTCTACTCGTCTTGAAGAACAAAATGCGAGATCGTCGCACCTATACGTAAGACAGACGAGCGTCGAGCGCTCCCAGAGTCTTGCTGAAAATAACGCTAGAAACTCGCAAACACTGGCAAGAGAAAACAGCGCCGAACGTTTTATTCGCCTTGCAGAACTAAATGCGAGATCGTCGCAGCTATACGTAAGACAGTCGAGCGTCGAGCGCTCCCAGCGTCTTGCTGAAAATAACGCTAGAAACTCGCAAACACTGGCAAGAGAAAACAGCGCCGCACGTTCTACTCGTCTTGCAGAACAAAATGCGAGATCGTCGCACCTATACGTAAGACATTTGAGCGTCGAGCGCTCCCAGAGTCTTGCTGAAAATAACGCTAGAAACTCGCAAACACTGGCAAGAGTAAACAGCGCCAAACGTTCTATTCGCCTTGCAGAACAAAATGCGAGATCGTCGCACCTATACGTAAGACAGTCGAGCGTCGAACGCTCCCAGATTCTTGCTGAAAATAACGCTAGAAACTCGCAAACACTGGCAAGAGAAAACAGCGCCCAACGTTCTACTCGTCTTGAAGAACAAAATGCGAGATCGTCGCACCTATACGTAAGACAGACGAGCGTCGAGCGCTCCCAGCGTCTTGCTGAAAATAACGCTAGAAACTCGCAAACACTGGCAAGAGAAAACAGCGCCGCACGTTCTACTCGTCTTGCAGAACAAAATGCGAGATCGTCGCACCTATACGTAAGACATTTGAGCGTCGAGCGCTCCCAGAGTCTTGCTGAAAATAACGCTAGAAACTCGCAAACACTGGCAAGAGTAAACAGCGCCAAACGTTCTATTCGCCTTGCAGAACAAAATGCGAGATCGTCGCACCTATACGTAAGACAGTCGAGCGTCGAACGCTCCCAGAGTTTTGCTGAAAATAACGCTAGAAACTCGCAAACACTGGCAAGAGAAAACAGCGCTGAACATTCTATTCGCCTTGCAGAACTAAATGCGAGATCGTCGCACCTATACGTAAGACAGTCGAGCGTCGAGCGCTCCTAGATTATTGCTGAAAATAACGCTAGAAACTCGTAAACACTGGCAAGAGAAAACAGCGCCAAAAGTTCTATTCGTCTTGCAGAACAAAATGCGAGATCGTCGCACCTATACGTAAGACAGTCGAGCGTCAAGCGCTCCCAGCGTCTTACTGAAAATAACGCTGGAAACTCGCAAACACTAGCAAGAGGAAACAGCGCCCAACGTTCTAATTGTCTTGAAGAACAAAAAGCGAAATCGTCGCACCTATACGTAAGACAGTCGAGCGTCGAGTGCTCCCAGCGTCTTGCTGAAAATAACGCTGGAAACTCGCAAACACTAGCAAGAGGAAACAGCGCCCAACGTTCTAATTGTCTTGAAGAACAAAAAGCGAAATCGTCGCACCTATACGTAAGACAGTCGAGCGTCGAGCGCTCGTAGCGGTTGGCTGAAAATAACGCTGGAAACTCGTAAACACTGGCAAGAGAAAACAGCGCTGAACGCGTTATTCGCCTTGCAGAACAAAATGCGAGATTGTCGCAGCTATACGTAAGACAGTCGAGCGTCGAGCGCTCCCAGAGTCTTGCTGAAAATAACGCTAGAAACTCGCAAACACTGGCAAGAGAAAACAGCGCCGAACATTCTATTCGTCTTGCAGAACAAAATGCGAGATCGTCGCACCTATACGTAAGACAGTCGAGCGTCGAGCGCTCGTAGCGGTTGGCTGAAAATAGAGCTAGAAACTCACAAGCACTAGCAAGAGAAAACAGCGCCGAACATTCTATTCGTCTTGCAGAACAAAATGCGAGATCGTCGCACCTATACGTAAGACAGTCGAGCGTCGAGCGCTCCCAGAATCTTGCTGAAAATAACGCTAGAAACTCGCAAACACTGGCAAGAGAAAACAGCGCCGAGCATTCTATTCGTCTTGCAGAACAAAATGCGAGATCGTCGCACCTATACGTAAGACAGTCGAGCGTCGAGCGCTCCCAGAGTCTTGCTGAAAATTACGCTAGAAACTCGCAAACACTAGCAAGAGAAAACAGCGCCGAACATTCTATTCGTCTTGCAGAACATAATGCGAGATCGTCGCACCTATACGTAAGGACATTCGAGCGTCGAGCGCTCCCAGAGTCTTGCTGAAAATAACGCTAGAAACTCGCAAACACTGGCAAGAGAAAACAGCGCCGAACATTCTATTCGTCTTGAAGAACAAAATGCGAGATCGTCGCACCTATACGTAAGACAGACGAGCGTCGAGCGCTCCCAGAGTCTTGCTGAAAATAACGCTAGAAACTCGCAAACACTGGCAAAAGAAAACAGCGCCGAACGTTTTATTCGCCTTGCAGAACTAAATGCGAGATCGTCGCACCTATACGTAAGACAGTCGAGCGTCGAGTGCTCCCAGCGTCTTGCTGAAAATAACGCTAGAAACTCGCAAACACTGGCAAGAGAAAACAGCGCCCAACGTTCTACTCGTCTTGAAGAACAAAATGCGAGATCGTCGCACCTATACGTAAGACAGTCGAGCGTCGAGCGCTCGTAGCGGTTGGCTGAAAATAACGCTGGAAACTCGTAAACACTGGCAAGAGAAAACAGCGCCGAACATTCTATTCGTCTTGCAGAACAAAATGCGAGATCGTCGCACCTATACGTAAGACAGTCGAGCGTCGAGCGCTCGTAGCGATTGGCTGAAAATAGAGCTAGAAACTCACAAGCACTAGCAAGAGAAAACAGCGCCGAACATTCTATTCGTCTTGCAGAACAAAATGCGAGATCGTCGCACCTATACGTAAGACAGTCGAGCGTCGAGCGCTCCCAGAATCTTGCTGAAAATAACGCTAGAAACTCGCAAACACTGGCAAGAGAAAACAGCGCCGAACATTCTATTCGTCTTGCAGAACAAAATGCGAGATCGTCGCACCTATACGTAAGACAGTCGAGCGTCGAGCGCTCCCAGAGTCTTGCTGAAAATTACGCTAGAAACTCGCAAACACTAGCAAGAGAAAACAGCGCCGAACATTCTATTCGTCTTGCAGAACATAATGCGAGATCGTCGCACCTATACGTAAGGACATTCGAGCGTCGAGCGCTCCCAGAGTCTTGCTGAAAATAACGCTAGAAACTCGCAAACACTGGCAAGAGAAAACAGCGCCGAACATTCTATTCGTCTTGAAGAACAAAATGCGAGATCGTCGCACCTATACGTAAGACAGACGAGCGTCGAGCGCTCCCAGAGTCTTGCTGAAAATAACGCTAGAAACTCGCAAACACTGGCAAAAGAAAACAGCGCCGAACATTCTATTCGTCTTGCAGAACATAATGCGAGATCGTCGCACCTATACGTAAGGACATTCGAGCGTCGAGCGCTCCCAGAGTCTTGCTGAAAATAACGCTAGAAACTCGCAAACACTGGCAAGAGAAAACAGCGCCGAACGTTTTATTCGCCTTGCAGAACTAAATGCGAGATCGTCGCACCTATACGTAAGACAGTCGAGCGTCGAGTGCTCCCAGCGTCTTGCTGAAAATAACGCTAGAAACTCGCAAACACTGGCAAGAGAAAACAGCGCCCAACGTTCTACTCGTCTTGAAGAACTAAATGCGAGATCGTCGCACCTATACGTAAGACAGTCGAGCGTCGAGTGCTCCCAGCGTCTTGCTAAAAATAGGGCCAGAAACTCGCAAACACTGGCAAGAGAAAACAGCGCCGCACGTTCTACTCGTCTTGCAGAACAAAATGCGAGATCGTCGCAGCTATACGTAAGACAGTCGAGCGTCGAGCGCTCCCAGCGTCTTGATGAAAATAACGCTAGAAACTCGCAAACACTGGCAAGAGAAAACAGCGCCCAACTTTCTACTCGTCTTGAAGAACAAAATGCGAGATCGTCGCACCTATACGTAAGACATTTGAGCATCGAGCGCTCCCAGAGTCTTGCTGAAAATAACGCTAGAAACTCGCAAACACTGGCAAGAGAAAACAGCGCCCAACGTTCTACTCGTCTTGAAGAACAAAATGCGAGATCGTCGCACCTATACGTAAGACAGTCGAGCGTCGAGTGCTCCCAGCGTCTTGCTGAAAATAACGCTAGAAACTCGCAAACACTGGCAAGAGAAAACAGCGCCGAACGTTCTATTCGCCTTGCAGAACAAAATGCGAGATCGTCGCAGCTATACGTAAGACAGTCGAGCGTCGAGCGCTCGTAGCGTTTGGCTGAAAATAAAGCTAGAAACTCGCAAACACTGGCAAGAGAAAACAGCGCCGAACATTCTATTCGTCTTGAAGAACAAAATGCGAGATCGTCGCACCTATACGTAAGACAGACGAGCGTCGAGCGCTCCCAGAGTCTTGCTGAAAATAACGCTAGAAACTCGCAAACACTGGCAAAAGAAAACAGCGCCGAACGTTTTATTCGCCTTGCAGAACTAAATGCGAGATCGTCGCACCTATACGTAAGACAGTCGAGCGTCGAGTGCTCCCAGCGTCTTGCTGAAAATAGGGCCAGAAACTCGCAAACACTGACAAGAGAAAACAGCGCCGAACATTCTATTCGTTTTGCAGAACAAAATGCGAGATCGTCGCACCTATACGTAAGACAGTCGAGCGTCGAGCGCTCCCAGAGTCTTGCTGAAAATAACGCTAGAAACTCGCAAACACTGGCAAGAGAAAACAGCGCCGAACATTCTATTCGTCTTGAAGAACAAAAGCGAGGTCGTCGCAGCTATACGTAAGACAGTCGAGCGTCGAGTGCTCCCAGCGTCTTGCTGAAAATAACGCTAGAAACTCGCAAACACTGGCAAGAGAAAACAGCGCCCAACGTTCTACTCGTCTTGAAGAACAAAATGCGAGATCGTCGCACCTATACGTAAGACAGACGAGCGTCGAGCGCTCCCAGATTCTTGCTGAAAATAACGCTAGAAACTCGCAAACACTGGCAAAAGAAAACAGCGCCGAACGTTTTATTCGCCTTGCAGAACTAAATGCGAGATCGTCGCACCTATACGTAAGACAGTCGAGCGTCGAGTGCTCCCAGCGTCTTGCTGAAAATAACGCTAGAAACTCGCAAACACTGGCAAGAGAAAACAGCGCCCAACGTTCTACTCGTCTTGAAGAACAAAATGCGAGATCGTCGCACCTATACGTAAGACAGTCGAGCGTCGAGCGCTCCCAGAGTCTTGCTGAAAATAACGCTAGAAACTCGCAAACACTGGCAAGAGAAAACAGCGCCGAACATTCTATTCGTCTTGAAGAACAAAAGCGAGGTCGTCGCAGCTATACGTAAGACAGTCGAGCGTCGAGTGCTCCCAGCGTCTTGCTGAAAATAACGCTAGAAACTCGCAAACACTGGCAAGAGAAAACAGCGCCGAACGTTCTATTCGCCTTGCAGAACAAAATGCGAGATCGTCGCAGCTATACGTAAGACAGTCGAGCGTCGAGCGCTCGTAGCGTTTGGCTGAAAATAAAGCTAGAAACTCGCAAACACTGGCAAGAGAAAACAGCGCCGAACATTCTATTCGTCTTGAAGAACAAAATGCGAGATCGTCGCACCTATACGTAAGACAGTCGAGCGTCGAGTGCTCCCAGCGTCTTGCTGAAAATAACGCTAGAAACTCGCAAACACTGGCAAGAGAAAACAGCGCCGAACATTCTATTCGTCTTGAAGAACAAAAGCGAGGTCGTCGCAGCTATACGTAAGACAGTCGAGCGTCGAGTGCTCCCAGCGTCTTGCTGAAAATAACGCTAGAAACTCGCAAACACTGGCAAGAGAAAACAGCGCCCAACGTTCTACTCGTCTTGAAGAACAAAATGCGAGATCGTCGCACCTATACGTAAGACAGTCGAGCGTCGAGTGCTCCCAGCGTCTTGCTGAAAATAACGCTAGAAACTCGCAAACACTGGCAAAAGAAAACAGCGCCGAACGTTTTATTCGCCTTGCAGAACTAAATGCGAGATCGTCGCACCTATACGTAAGACAGTCGAGCGTCGAGTGCTCCCAGCGTCTTGCTGAAAATAACGCTAGAAACTCGCAAACACTGGCAAGAGAAAACAGCGCCCAACGTTCTACTCGTCTTGAAGAACAAAATGCGAGATCGTCGCACCTATACGTAAGACAGTCGAGCGTCGAGCGCTCCCAGAGTCTTGCTGAAAATAACGCTAGAAACTCGCAAACACTGGCAAGAGAAAACAGCGCCGAACATTCTATTCGTCTTGAAGAACAAAAGCGAGGTCGTCGCAGCTATACGTAAGACAGTCGAGCGTCGAGTGCTCCCAGCGTCTTGCTGAAAATAACGCTAGAAACTCGCAAACACTGGCAAGAGGAAACAGCGCCCAACGTTCTAATTGTCTTGAAGAACAAAAAGCGAAATCGTCGCACCTATACGTAAGACAGTCGAGCGTCGAGTGCTCCCAGCGTCTTGCTGAAAATAACGCTAGAAACTCGCAAACACTGGCAAGAGAAAACAGCGCCCAACGTTCTACTCGTCTTGAAGAACAAAATGCGAGATCGTCGCACCTATACGTAAGACAGTCGAGCGTCGAGTGCTCCCAGCGTCTTGCTGAAAATAACGCTAGAAACTCGCAAACACTGGCAAGAGAAAACAGCGCCCAACGTTCTACTCGTCTTGAAGAACAAAATGCGAGATCGTCGCACCTATACGTAAGACAGTCGAGCGTCGAGTGCTCCCAGCGTCTTGCTGAAAATAACGCTAGAAACTCGCAAACACTGGCAAGAGAAAACAGCGCCCAACGTTCTACTCGTCTTGAAGAACAAAATGCGAGATCGTCGCACCTATACGTAAGACAGTCGAGCGTCGAGCGCTCCCAGAGTCTTGCTGAAAATAACGCTAGAAACTCGCAAACACTGGCAAGAGAAAACAGCGCCGAACATTCTATTCGTCTTGAAGAACAAAAGCGAGGTCGTCGCAGCTATACGTAAGACAGTCGAGCGTCGAGTGCTCCCAGCGTCTTGCTGAAAATAACGCTAGAAACTCGCAAACACTGGCAAGAGAAAACAGCGCCGAACGTTCTATTCGCCTTGCAGAACAAAATGCGAGATCGTCGCAGCTATACGTAAGACAGTCGAGCGTCGAGCGCTCGTAGCGTTTGGCTGAAAATAAAGCTAGAAACTCGCAAACACTGGCAAGAGAAAACAGCGCCGAACATTCTATTCGTCTTGAAGAACAAAATGCGAGATCGTCGCACCTATACGTAAGACAGACGAGCGTCGAGCGCTCCCAGAGTCTTGCTGAAAATAACGCTAGAAACTCGCAAACACTGGCAAAAGAAAACAGCGCCGAACGTTTTATTCGCCTTGCAGAACTAAATGCGAGATCGTCGCACCTATACGTAAGACAGTCGAGCGTCGAGTGCTCCCAGCGTCTTGCTGAAAATAGGGCCAGAAACTCGCAAACACTGACAAGAGAAAACAGCGCCGAACATTCTATTCGTTTTGCAGAACAAAATGCGAGATCGTCGCACCTATACGTAAGACAGTCGAGCGTCGAGCGTCTTGCTGAAAATAACGCTAGAAACTCGCAAACACTGGCAAGAGAAAACAGCGCCGAACATTCTATTCGTCTTGAAGAACAAAAGCGAGGTCGTCGCAGCTATACGTAAGACAGTCGAGCGTCGAGTGCTCCCAGCGTCTTGCTGAAAATAACGCTAGAAACTCGCAAACACTGGCAAGAGAAAACAGCGCCCAACGTTCTACTCGTCTTGAAGAACAAAATGCGAGATCGTCGCAGCTATACGTAAGACAGTCGAGCGTCGAGCGCTCGTAGCGTTTGGCTGAAAATAAAGCTAGAAACTCGCAAACACTGGCAAGAGAAAACAGCGCCGAACATTCTATTCGTCTTGAAGAACAAAATGCGAGATCGTCGCACCTATACGTAAGACAGTCGAGCGTCGAGCGCTCCCAGAGTCTTGCTGAAAATAACGCTAGAAACTCGCAAACACTGGCAAGAGAAAACAGCGCCAAACATTCTATTCGTCTTGAAGAACAAAAGCGAGGTCGTCGCAGCTATACGTAAGACAGTCGAGCGTCGAGTGCTCCCAGCGTCTTGCTGAAAATAACGCTAGAAACTCGCAAACACTGGCAAGAGAAAACAGCGCCCAACGTTCTACTCGTCTTGAAGAACAAAATGCGAGATCGTCGCACCTATACGTAAGACAGACGAGCGTCGAGCGCTCCCAGATTCTTGCTGAAAATAACGCTAGAAACTCGCAAACACTGGCAAAAGAAAACAGCGCCGAACGTTTTATTCGCCTTGCAGAACTAAATGCGAGATCGTCGCACCTATACGTAAGACAGTCGAGCGTCGAGTGCTCCCAGCGTCTTGCTGAAAATAACGCTAGAAACTCGCAAACACTGGCAAGAGAAAACAGCGCCCAACGTTCTACTCGTCTTGAAGAACAAAATGCGAGATCGTCGCACCTATACGTAAGACAGTCGAGCGTCGAGCGCTCCCAGAGTCTTGCTGAAAATAACGCTAGAAACTCGCAAACACTGGCAAGAGAAAACAGCGCCGAACATTCTATTCGTCTTGAAGAACAAAAGCGAGGTCGTCGCAGCTATACGTAAGACAGTCGAGCGTCGAGTGCTCCCAGCGTCTTGCTGAAAATAACGCTAGAAACTCGCAAACACTGGCAAGAGAAAACAGCGCCCAACGTTCTACTCGTCTTGAAGAACAAAATGCGAGATCGTCGCACCTATACGTAAGACAGACGAGCGTCGAGCGCTCCCAGATTCTTGCTGAAAATAACGCTAGAAACTCGCAAACACTGGCAAAAGAAAACAGCGCCGAACGTTTTATTCGCCTTGCAGAACTAAATGCGAGATCGTCGCACCTATACGTAAGACAGTCGAGCGTCGAGTGCTCCCAGCGTCTTGCTGAAAATAACGCTAGAAACTCGCAAACACTGGCAAGAGAAAACAGCGCCCAACGTTCTACTCGTCTTGAAGAACAAAATGCGAGATCGTCGCACCTATACGTAAGACAGTCGAGCGTCGAGCGCTCCCAGAGTCTTGCTGAAAATAACGCTAGAAACTCGCAAACACTGGCAAGAGAAAACAGCGCCGAACATTCTATTCGTCTTGAAGAACAAAAGCGAGGTCGTCGCAGCTATACGTAAGACAGTCGAGCGTCGAGTGCTCCCAGCGTCTTGCTGAAAATAACGCTAGAAACTCGCAAACACTGGCAAGAGAAAACAGCGCCGAACGTTCTATTCGCCTTGCAGAACAAAATGCGAGATCGTCGCAGCTATACGTAAGACAGTCGAGCGTCGAGCGCTCGTAGCGTTTGGCTGAAAATAAAGCTAGAAACTCGCAAACACTGGCAAGAGAAAACAGCGCCGAACATTCTATTCGTCTTGAAGAACAAAATGCGAGATCGTCGCACCTATACGTAAAACAGACGAGCGTCGAGCGCTCCCAGAGTCTTGCTGAAAATAACGCTAGAAACTCGCAAACACTGGCAAAAGAAAACAGCGCCGAACGTTTTATTCGCCTTGCAGAACTAAATGCGAGATCGTCGCACCTATACGTAAGACAGTCGAGCGTCGAGCGCTCCTAGATTATTGCTGAAAATAATGCTAGAAACTCGCAAACACTGGCAAGAGAAAACAGCGCCGAACATTCTATTCGTCTTGCAGAACAAAATGCGAGATCGTCGCACCTATACGTAAGACAGTCGAGCGTCGAGCGCTCGTAGCGGTTGGCTGAAAATAGAGCTAGAAACTCACAAGCACTAGCAAGAGAAAACAGCGCCGAACATTCTATTCGTCTTGCAGAACAAAATGCGAGATCGTCGCACCTATACGTAAGACAGTCGAGCGTCGAGCGCTCCCAGAATCTTGCTGAAAATAACGCTAGAAACTCGCAAACACTGGCAAGAGAAAACAGCGCCGAGCATTCTATTCGTCTTGCAGAACAAAATGCGAGATCGTCGCACCTATACGTAAGACAGTCGAGCGTCGAGCGCTCCCAGAGTCTTGCTGAAAATAACGCTAGAAACTCGCAAACACTGGCAAAAGAAAACAGCGCCGAACGTTTTATTCGCCTTGCAGAACTAAATGCGAGATCGTCGCACCTATACGTAAGACAGTCGAGCGTCGAGCGCTCCCAGAGTCTTGCTGAAAATAACGCTAGAAACTCGCAAACACTGGCAAAAGAAAACAGCGCCGAACGTTTTATTCGCCTTGCAGAACTAAATGCGAGATCGTCGCAGCTATACGTAAGACAGTCGAGCGTCGAGTGCTCCCAGCGTCTTGCTGAAAATAACGCTAGAAACTCGCAAACACTGGCAAAAGAAAACAGCGCCGAACGTTTTATTCGCCTTGCAGAACTAAATGCGAGATCGTCGCACCTATACGTAAGACAGTCGAGCGTCGAGCGCTCCTAGATTATTGCTGAAAATAATGCTAGAAACTCGCAAACACTGGCAAGAGAAAACAGCGCCGAACATTCTATTCGTCTTGCAGAACAAAATGCGAGATCGTCGCACCTATACGTAAGACAGTCGAGCGTCGAGCGCTCGTAGCGGTTGGCTGAAAATAGAGCTAGAAACTCACAAGCACTAGCAAGAGAAAACAGCGCCGAACATTCTATTCGTCTTGCAGAACAAAATGCGAGATCGTCGCACCTATACGTAAGACAGTCGAGCGTCGAGCGCTCCCAGAATCTTGCTGAAAATAACGCTAGAAACTCGCAAACACTGGCAAGAGAAAACAGCGCCGAGCATTCTATTCGTCTTGCAGAACAAAATGCGAGATCGTCGCACCTATACGTAAGACAGTCGAGCGTCGAGCGCTCCCAGAGTCTTGCTGAAAATAACGCTAGAAACTCGCAAACACTGGCAAGAGAAAACAGCGCCGAACATTCTATTCGTCTTGAAGAACAAAAGCGAGGTCGTCGCAGCTATACGTAAGACAGTCGAGCGTCGAGTGCTCCCAGCGTCTTGCTGAAAATAACGCTAGAAACTCGCAAACACTGGCAAGAGAAAACAGCGCCGAACGTTCTATTCGCCTTGCAGAACAAAATGCGAGATCGTCGCAGCTATACGTAAGACAGTCGAGCGTCGAGCGCTCGTAGCGTTTGGCTGAAAATAAAGCTAGAAACTCGCAAACACTGGCAAGAGAAAACAGCGCCGAACATTCTATTCGTCTTGAAGAACAAAATGCGAGATCGTCGCACCTATACGTAAAACAGACGAGCGTCGAGCGCTCCCAGAGTCTTGCTGAAAATAACGCTAGAAACTCGCAAACACTGGCAAAAGAAAACAGCGCCGAACGTTTTATTCGCCTTGCAGAACTAAATGCGAGATCGTCGCACCTATACGTAAGACAGTCGAGCGTCGAGCGCTCCTAGATTATTGCTGAAAATAATGCTAGAAACTCGCAAACACTGGCAAGAGAAAACAGCGCCGAACATTCTATTCGTCTTGAAGAACAAAATGCGAGATCGTCGCACCTATACGTAAAACAGACGAGCGTCGAGCGCTCCCAGAGTCTTGCTGAAAATAACGCTAGAAACTCGCAAACACTGGCAAAAGAAAACAGCGCCGAACGTTTTATTCGCCTTGCAGAACTAAATGCGAGATCGTCGCACCTATACGTAAGACAGTCGAGCGTCGAGCGCTCCTAGATTATTGCTGAAAATAATGCTAGAAACTCGCAAACACTGGCAAGAGAAAACAGCGCCGAACATTCTATTCGTCTTGCAGAACAAAATGCGAGATCGTCGCACCTATACGTAAGACAGTCGAGCGTCGAGCGCTCGTAGCGGTTGGCTGAAAATAGAGCTAGAAACTCACAAGCACTAGCAAGAGAAAACAGCGCCGAACATTCTATTCGTCTTGCAGAACAAAATGCGAGATCGTCGCACCTATACGTAAGACAGTCGAGCGTCGAGCGCTCCTAGATTATTGCTGAAAATAATGCTAGAAACTCGCAAACACTGGCAAGAGAAAACAGCGCCGAACATTCTATTCGTCTTGCAGAACAAAATGCGAGATCGTCGCACCTATACGTAAGACAGTCGAGCGTCGAGCGCTCGTAGCGGTTGGCTGAAAATAGAGCTAGAAACTCACAAGCACTAGCAAGAGAAAACAGCGCCGAACATTCTATTCGTCTTGCAGAACAAAATGCGAGATCGTCGCACCTATACGTAAGACAGTCGAGCGTCGAGCGCTCCCAGAATCTTGCTGAAAATAACGCTAGAAACTCGCAAACACTGGCAAGAGAAAACAGCGCCGAGCATTCTATTCGTCTTGCAGAACAAAATGCGAGATCGTCGCACCTATACGTAAGACAGTCGAGCGTCGAGCGCTCCCAGAGTCTTGCTGAAAATAACGCTAGAAACTCGCAAACACTGGCAAGAGAAAACAGCGCCGAACATTCTATTCGTCTTGAAGAACAAAAGCGAGGTCGTCGCAGCTATACGTAAGACAGTCGAGCGTCGAGTGCTCCCAGCGTCTTGCTGAAAATAACGCTAGAAACTCGCAAACACTGGCAAGAGAAAACAGCGCCGAACGTTCTATTCGCCTTGCAGAACAAAATGCGAGATCGTCGCAGCTATACGTAAGACAGTCGAGCGTCGAGCGCTCGTAGCGTTTGGCTGAAAATAAAGCTAGAAACTCGCAAACACTGGCAAGAGAAAACAGCGCCGAACATTCTATTCGTCTTGAAGAACAAAATGCGAGATCGTCGCACCTATACGTAAAACAGACGAGCGTCGAGCGCTCCCAGAGTCTTGCTGAAAATAACGCTAGAAACTCGCAAACACTGGCAAAAGAAAACAGCGCCGAACGTTTTATTCGCCTTGCAGAACTAAATGCGAGATCGTCGCACCTATACGTAAGACAGTCGAGCGTCGAGCGCTCCTAGATTATTGCTGAAAATAATGCTAGAAACTCGCAAACACTGGCAAGAGAAAACAGCGCCGAACATTCTATTCGTCTTGAAGAACAAAATGCGAGATCGTCGCACCTATACGTAAAACAGACGAGCGTCGAGCGCTCCCAGAGTCTTGCTGAAAATAACGCTAGAAACTCGCAAACACTGGCAAAAGAAAACAGCGCCGAACGTTTTATTCGCCTTGCAGAACTAAATGCGAGATCGTCGCACCTATACGTAAGACAGTCGAGCGTCGAGCGCTCCTAGATTATTGCTGAAAATAATGCTAGAAACTCGCAAACACTGGCAAGAGAAAACAGCGCCGAACATTCTATTCGTCTTGCAGAACAAAATGCGAGATCGTCGCACCTATACGTAAGACAGTCGAGCGTCGAGCGCTCGTAGCGGTTGGCTGAAAATAGAGCTAGAAACTCACAAGCACTAGCAAGAGAAAACAGCGCCGAACATTCTATTCGTCTTGCAGAACAAAATGCGAGATCGTCGCACCTATACGTAAGACAGTCGAGCGTCGAGCGCTCCCAGAGTCTTGCTGAAAATAACGCTAGAAACTCGCAAACACTGGCAAAAGAAAACAGCGCCGAACGTTTTATTCGCCTTGCAGAACAAAATGCGAGATCGTCGCACCTATACGTAAGACAGTCGAGCGTCGAACGCTCCCAGAGTTTTGCTGAAAATAACGCTAGAAACTCGCAAACACTGGCAAGAGAAAACAGCGCTGAACATTCTATTCGCCTTGCAGAACTAAATGCGAGATCGTCGCACCTATACGTAAGACAGTCGAGCGTCGAGCGCTCCTAGATTATTGCTGAAAATAACGCTAGAAACTCGTAAACACTGGCAAGAGAAAACAGCGCCAAAAGTTCTATTCGTCTTGCAGAACAAAATGCGAGATCGTCGCACCTATACGTAAGACAGTCGAGCGTCAAGCGCTCCCAGCGTCTTACTGAAAATAACGCTGGAAACTCGCAAACACTAGCAAGAGGAAACAGCGCCCAACGTTCTAATTGTCTTGAAGAACAAAAAGCGAAATCGTCGCACCTATACGTAAGACAGTCGAGCGTCGAGTGCTCCCAGCGTCTTGCTGAAAATAACGCTGGAAACTCGCAAACACTAGCAAGAGGAAACAGCGCCCAACGTTCTAATTGTCTTGAAGAACAAAAAGCGAAATCGTCGCACCTATACGTAAGACAGTCGAGCGTCGAGCGCTCGTAGCGGTTGGCTGAAAATAACGCTGGAAACTCGTAAACACTGGCAAGAGAAAACAGCGCTGAACGCGTTATTCGCCTTGCAGAACAAAATGCGAGATTGTCGCAGCTATACGTAAGACAGTCGAGCGTCGAGCGCTCCCAGAGTCTTGCTGAAAATAACGCTAGAAACTCGCAAACACTGGCAAGAGAAAACAGCGCCGAACATTCTATTCGTCTTGCAGAACAAAATGCGAGATCGTCGCACCTATACGTAAGACAGTCGAGCGTCGAGCGCTCGTAGCGGTTGGCTGAAAATAGAGCTAGAAACTCACAAGCACTAGCAAGAGAAAACAGCGCCGAACATTCTATTCGTCTTGCAGAACAAAATGCGAGATCGTCGCACCTATACGTAAGACAGTCGAGCGTCGAGCGCTCCCAGAATCTTGCTGAAAATAACGCTAGAAACTCGCAAACACTGGCAAGAGAAAACAGCGCCGAGCATTCTATTCGTCTTGCAGAACAAAATGCGAGATCGTCGCACCTATACGTAAGACAGTCGAGCGTCGAGCGCTCCCAGAGTCTTGCTGAAAATTACGCTAGAAACTCGCAAACACTAGCAAGAGAAAACAGCGCCGAACATTCTATTCGTCTTGCAGAACATAATGCGAGATCGTCGCACCTATACGTAAGGACATTCGAGCGTCGAGCGCTCCCAGAGTCTTGCTGAAAATAACGCTAGAAACTCGCAAACACTGGCAAGAGAAAACAGCGCCGAACATTCTATTCGTCTTGAAGAACAAAATGCGAGATCGTCGCACCTATACGTAAGACAGACGAGCGTCGAGCGCTCCCAGAGTCTTGCTGAAAATAACGCTAGAAACTCGCAAACACTGGCAAAAGAAAACAGCGCCGAACGTTTTATTCGCCTTGCAGAACTAAATGCGAGATCGTCGCACCTATACGTAAGACAGTCGAGCGTCGAGTGCTCCCAGCGTCTTGCTGAAAATAACGCTAGAAACTCGCAAACACTGGCAAGAGAAAACAGCGCCCAACGTTCTACTCGTCTTGAAGAACAAAATGCGAGATCGTCGCACCTATACGTAAGACAGTCGAGCGTCGAGCGCTCGTAGCGGTTGGCTGAAAATAACGCTGGAAACTCGTAAACACTGGCAAGAGAAAACAGCGCCGAACATTCTATTCGTCTTGCAGAACAAAATGCGAGATCGTCGCACCTATACGTAAGACAGTCGAGCGTCGAGCGCTCGTAGCGATTGGCTGAAAATAGAGCTAGAAACTCACAAGCACTAGCAAGAGAAAACAGCGCCGAACATTCTATTCGTCTTGCAGAACAAAATGCGAGATCGTCGCACCTATACGTAAGACAGTCGAGCGTCGAGCGCTCCCAGAATCTTGCTGAAAATAACGCTAGAAACTCGCAAACACTGGCAAGAGAAAACAGCGCCGAACATTCTATTCGTCTTGCAGAACAAAATGCGAGATCGTCGCACCTATACGTAAGACAGTCGAGCGTCGAGCGCTCCCAGAGTCTTGCTGAAAATTACGCTAGAAACTCGCAAACACTAGCAAGAGAAAACAGCGCCGAACATTCTATTCGTCTTGCAGAACATAATGCGAGATCGTCGCACCTATACGTAAGGACATTCGAGCGTCGAGCGCTCCCAGAGTCTTGCTGAAAATAACGCTAGAAACTCGCAAACACTGGCAAGAGAAAACAGCGCCGAACATTCTATTCGTCTTGAAGAACAAAATGCGAGATCGTCGCACCTATACGTAAGACAGACGAGCGTCGAGCGCTCCCAGAGTCTTGCTGAAAATAACGCTAGAAACTCGCAAACACTGGCAAAAGAAAACAGCGCCGAACATTCTATTCGTCTTGCAGAACATAATGCGAGATCGTCGCACCTATACGTAAGGACATTCGAGCGTCGAGCGCTCCCAGAGTCTTGCTGAAAATAACGCTAGAAACTCGCAAACACTGGCAAGAGAAAACAGCGCCGAACGTTTTATTCGCCTTGCAGAACTAAATGCGAGATCGTCGCACCTATACGTAAGACAGTCGAGCGTCGAGTGCTCCCAGCGTCTTGCTGAAAATAACGCTAGAAACTCGCAAACACTGGCAAGAGAAAACAGCGCCCAACGTTCTACTCGTCTTGAAGAACTAAATGCGAGATCGTCGCACCTATACGTAAGACAGTCGAGCGTCGAGTGCTCCCAGCGTCTTGCTAAAAATAGGGCCAGAAACTCGCAAACACTGGCAAGAGAAAACAGCGCCGCACGTTCTACTCGTCTTGCAGAACAAAATGCGAGATCGTCGCAGCTATACGTAAGACAGTCGAGCGTCGAGCGCTCCCAGCGTCTTGATGAAAATAACGCTAGAAACTCGCAAACACTGGCAAGAGAAAACAGCGCCCAACTTTCTACTCGTCTTGAAGAACAAAATGCGAGATCGTCGCACCTATACGTAAGACATTTGAGCATCGAGCGCTCCCAGAGTCTTGCTGAAAATAACGCTAGAAACTCGCAAACACTGGCAAGAGAAAACAGCGCCCAACGTTCTACTCGTCTTGAAGAACAAAATGCGAGATCGTCGCACCTATACGTAAGACAGTCGAGCGTCGAGTGCTCCCAGCGTCTTGCTGAAAATAACGCTAGAAACTCGCAAACACTGGCAAGAGAAAACAGCGCCGAACGTTCTATTCGCCTTGCAGAACAAAATGCGAGATCGTCGCAGCTATACGTAAGACAGTCGAGCGTCGAGCGCTCGTAGCGTTTGGCTGAAAATAAAGCTAGAAACTCGCAAACACTGGCAAGAGAAAACAGCGCCGAACATTCTATTCGTCTTGAAGAACAAAATGCGAGATCGTCGCACCTATACGTAAGACAGACGAGCGTCGAGCGCTCCCAGAGTCTTGCTGAAAATAACGCTAGAAACTCGCAAACACTGGCAAAAGAAAACAGCGCCGAACGTTTTATTCGCCTTGCAGAACTAAATGCGAGATCGTCGCACCTATACGTAAGACAGTCGAGCGTCGAGTGCTCCCAGCGTCTTGCTGAAAATAGGGCCAGAAACTCGCAAACACTGACAAGAGAAAACAGCGCCGAACATTCTATTCGTTTTGCAGAACAAAATGCGAGATCGTCGCACCTATACGTAAGACAGTCGAGCGTCGAGCGCTCCCAGAGTCTTGCTGAAAATAACGCTAGAAACTCGCAAACACTGGCAAGAGAAAACAGCGCCGAACATTCTATTCGTCTTGAAGAACAAAAGCGAGGTCGTCGCAGCTATACGTAAGACAGTCGAGCGTCGAGTGCTCCCAGCGTCTTGCTGAAAATAACGCTAGAAACTCGCAAACACTGGCAAGAGAAAACAGCGCCCAACGTTCTACTCGTCTTGAAGAACAAAATGCGAGATCGTCGCACCTATACGTAAGACAGACGAGCGTCGAGCGCTCCCAGATTCTTGCTGAAAATAACGCTAGAAACTCGCAAACACTGGCAAAAGAAAACAGCGCCGAACGTTTTATTCGCCTTGCAGAACTAAATGCGAGATCGTCGCACCTATACGTAAGACAGTCGAGCGTCGAGTGCTCCCAGCGTCTTGCTGAAAATAACGCTAGAAACTCGCAAACACTGGCAAGAGAAAACAGCGCCCAACGTTCTACTCGTCTTGAAGAACAAAATGCGAGATCGTCGCACCTATACGTAAGACAGTCGAGCGTCGAGCGCTCCCAGAGTCTTGCTGAAAATAACGCTAGAAACTCGCAAACACTGGCAAGAGAAAACAGCGCCGAACATTCTATTCGTCTTGAAGAACAAAAGCGAGGTCGTCGCAGCTATACGTAAGACAGTCGAGCGTCGAGTGCTCCCAGCGTCTTGCTGAAAATAACGCTAGAAACTCGCAAACACTGGCAAGAGAAAACAGCGCCGAACGTTCTATTCGCCTTGCAGAACAAAATGCGAGATCGTCGCAGCTATACGTAAGACAGTCGAGCGTCGAGCGCTCGTAGCGTTTGGCTGAAAATAAAGCTAGAAACTCGCAAACACTGGCAAGAGAAAACAGCGCCGAACATTCTATTCGTCTTGAAGAACAAAATGCGAGATCGTCGCACCTATACGTAAGACAGTCGAGCGTCGAGTGCTCCCAGCGTCTTGCTGAAAATAACGCTAGAAACTCGCAAACACTGGCAAGAGAAAACAGCGCCGAACATTCTATTCGTCTTGAAGAACAAAAGCGAGGTCGTCGCAGCTATACGTAAGACAGTCGAGCGTCGAGTGCTCCCAGCGTCTTGCTGAAAATAACGCTAGAAACTCGCAAACACTGGCAAGAGAAAACAGCGCCCAACGTTCTACTCGTCTTGAAGAACAAAATGCGAGATCGTCGCACCTATACGTAAGACAGTCGAGCGTCGAGTGCTCCCAGCGTCTTGCTGAAAATAACGCTAGAAACTCGCAAACACTGGCAAAAGAAAACAGCGCCGAACGTTTTATTCGCCTTGCAGAACTAAATGCGAGATCGTCGCACCTATACGTAAGACAGTCGAGCGTCGAGTGCTCCCAGCGTCTTGCTGAAAATAACGCTAGAAACTCGCAAACACTGGCAAGAGAAAACAGCGCCCAACGTTCTACTCGTCTTGAAGAACAAAATGCGAGATCGTCGCACCTATACGTAAGACAGTCGAGCGTCGAGCGCTCCCAGAGTCTTGCTGAAAATAACGCTAGAAACTCGCAAACACTGGCAAGAGAAAACAGCGCCGAACATTCTATTCGTCTTGAAGAACAAAAGCGAGGTCGTCGCAGCTATACGTAAGACAGTCGAGCGTCGAGTGCTCCCAGCGTCTTGCTGAAAATAACGCTAGAAACTCGCAAACACTGGCAAGAGGAAACAGCGCCCAACGTTCTAATTGTCTTGAAGAACAAAAAGCGAAATCGTCGCACCTATACGTAAGACAGTCGAGCGTCGAGTGCTCCCAGCGTCTTGCTGAAAATAACGCTAGAAACTCGCAAACACTGGCAAGAGAAAACAGCGCCCAACGTTCTACTCGTCTTGAAGAACAAAATGCGAGATCGTCGCACCTATACGTAAGACAGTCGAGCGTCGAGTGCTCCCAGCGTCTTGCTGAAAATAACGCTAGAAACTCGCAAACACTGGCAAGAGAAAACAGCGCCCAACGTTCTACTCGTCTTGAAGAACAAAATGCGAGATCGTCGCACCTATACGTAAGACAGTCGAGCGTCGAGTGCTCCCAGCGTCTTGCTGAAAATAACGCTAGAAACTCGCAAACACTGGCAAGAGAAAACAGCGCCCAACGTTCTACTCGTCTTGAAGAACAAAATGCGAGATCGTCGCACCTATACGTAAGACAGTCGAGCGTCGAGCGCTCCCAGAGTCTTGCTGAAAATAACGCTAGAAACTCGCAAACACTGGCAAGAGAAAACAGCGCCGAACATTCTATTCGTCTTGAAGAACAAAAGCGAGGTCGTCGCAGCTATACGTAAGACAGTCGAGCGTCGAGTGCTCCCAGCGTCTTGCTGAAAATAACGCTAGAAACTCGCAAACACTGGCAAGAGAAAACAGCGCCGAACGTTCTATTCGCCTTGCAGAACAAAATGCGAGATCGTCGCAGCTATACGTAAGACAGTCGAGCGTCGAGCGCTCGTAGCGTTTGGCTGAAAATAAAGCTAGAAACTCGCAAACACTGGCAAGAGAAAACAGCGCCGAACATTCTATTCGTCTTGAAGAACAAAATGCGAGATCGTCGCACCTATACGTAAGACAGACGAGCGTCGAGCGCTCCCAGAGTCTTGCTGAAAATAACGCTAGAAACTCGCAAACACTGGCAAAAGAAAACAGCGCCGAACGTTTTATTCGCCTTGCAGAACTAAATGCGAGATCGTCGCACCTATACGTAAGACAGTCGAGCGTCGAGTGCTCCCAGCGTCTTGCTGAAAATAGGGCCAGAAACTCGCAAACACTGACAAGAGAAAACAGCGCCGAACATTCTATTCGTTTTGCAGAACAAAATGCGAGATCGTCGCACCTATACGTAAGACAGTCGAGCGTCGAGCGTCTTGCTGAAAATAACGCTAGAAACTCGCAAACACTGGCAAGAGAAAACAGCGCCGAACATTCTATTCGTCTTGAAGAACAAAAGCGAGGTCGTCGCAGCTATACGTAAGACAGTCGAGCGTCGAGTGCTCCCAGCGTCTTGCTGAAAATAACGCTAGAAACTCGCAAACACTGGCAAGAGAAAACAGCGCCCAACGTTCTACTCGTCTTGAAGAACAAAATGCGAGATCGTCGCAGCTATACGTAAGACAGTCGAGCGTCGAGCGCTCGTAGCGTTTGGCTGAAAATAAAGCTAGAAACTCGCAAACACTGGCAAGAGAAAACAGCGCCGAACATTCTATTCGTCTTGAAGAACAAAATGCGAGATCGTCGCACCTATACGTAAGACAGTCGAGCGTCGAGCGCTCCCAGAGTCTTGCTGAAAATAACGCTAGAAACTCGCAAACACTGGCAAGAGAAAACAGCGCCGAACATTCTATTCGTCTTGAAGAACAAAAGCGAGGTCGTCGCAGCTATACGTAAGACAGTCGAGCGTCGAGTGCTCCCAGCGTCTTGCTGAAAATAACGCTAGAAACTCGCAAACACTGGCAAGAGAAAACAGCGCCCAACGTTCTACTCGTCTTGAAGAACAAAATGCGAGATCGTCGCACCTATACGTAAGACAGACGAGCGTCGAGCGCTCCCAGATTCTTGCTGAAAATAACGCTAGAAACTCGCAAACACTGGCAAAAGAAAACAGCGCCGAACGTTTTATTCGCCTTGCAGAACTAAATGCGAGATCGTCGCACCTATACGTAAGACAGTCGAGCGTCGAGTGCTCCCAGCGTCTTGCTGAAAATAACGCTAGAAACTCGCAAACACTGGCAAGAGAAAACAGCGCCCAACGTTCTACTCGTCTTGAAGAACAAAATGCGAGATCGTCGCACCTATACGTAAGACAGTCGAGCGTCGAGCGCTCCCAGAGTCTTGCTGAAAATAACGCTAGAAACTCGCAAACACTGGCAAGAGAAAACAGCGCCGAACATTCTATTCGTCTTGAAGAACAAAAGCGAGGTCGTCGCAGCTATACGTAAGACAGTCGAGCGTCGAGTGCTCCCAGCGTCTTGCTGAAAATAACGCTAGAAACTCGCAAACACTGGCAAGAGAAAACAGCGCCCAACGTTCTACTCGTCTTGAAGAACAAAATGCGAGATCGTCGCACCTATACGTAAGACAGACGAGCGTCGAGCGCTCCCAGATTCTTGCTGAAAATAACGCTAGAAACTCGCAAACACTGGCAAAAGAAAACAGCGCCGAACGTTTTATTCGCCTTGCAGAACTAAATGCGAGATCGTCGCACCTATACGTAAGACAGTCGAGCGTCGAGTGCTCCCAGCGTCTTGCTGAAAATAACGCTAGAAACTCGCAAACACTGGCAAGAGAAAACAGCGCCCAACGTTCTACTCGTCTTGAAGAACAAAATGCGAGATCGTCGCACCTATACGTAAGACAGTCGAGCGTCGAGCGCTCCCAGAGTCTTGCTGAAAATAACGCTAGAAACTCGCAAACACTGGCAAGAGAAAACAGCGCCGAACATTCTATTCGTCTTGAAGAACAAAAGCGAGGTCGTCGCAGCTATACGTAAGACAGTCGAGCGTCGAGTGCTCCCAGCGTCTTGCTGAAAATAACGCTAGAAACTCGCAAACACTGGCAAGAGAAAACAGCGCCGAACGTTCTATTCGCCTTGCAGAACAAAATGCGAGATCGTCGCAGCTATACGTAAGACAGTCGAGCGTCGAGCGCTCGTAGCGTTTGGCTGAAAATAAAGCTAGAAACTCGCAAACACTGGCAAGAGAAAACAGCGCCGAACATTCTATTCGTCTTGAAGAACAAAATGCGAGATCGTCGCACCTATACGTAAAACAGACGAGCGTCGAGCGCTCCCAGAGTCTTGCTGAAAATAACGCTAGAAACTCGCAAACACTGGCAAAAGAAAACAGCGCCGAACGTTTTATTCGCCTTGCAGAACTAAATGCGAGATCGTCGCACCTATACGTAAGACAGTCGAGCGTCGAGCGCTCCTAGATTATTGCTGAAAATAATGCTAGAAACTCGCAAACACTGGCAAGAGAAAACAGCGCCGAACATTCTATTCGTCTTGCAGAACAAAATGCGAGATCGTCGCACCTATACGTAAGACAGTCGAGCGTCGAGCGCTCGTAGCGGTTGGCTGAAAATAGAGCTAGAAACTCACAAGCACTAGCAAGAGAAAACAGCGCCGAACATTCTATTCGTCTTGCAGAACAAAATGCGAGATCGTCGCACCTATACGTAAGACAGTCGAGCGTCGAGCGCTCCCAGAATCTTGCTGAAAATAACGCTAGAAACTCGCAAACACTGGCAAGAGAAAACAGCGCCGAGCATTCTATTCGTCTTGCAGAACAAAATGCGAGATCGTCGCACCTATACGTAAGACAGTCGAGCGTCGAGCGCTCCCAGAGTCTTGCTGAAAATAACGCTAGAAACTCGCAAACACTGGCAAAAGAAAACAGCGCCGAACGTTTTATTCGCCTTGCAGAACTAAATGCGAGATCGTCGCACCTATACGTAAGACAGTCGAGCGTCGAGCGCTCCCAGAGTCTTGCTGAAAATAACGCTAGAAACTCGCAAACACTGGCAAAAGAAAACAGCGCCGAACGTTTTATTCGCCTTGCAGAACTAAATGCGAGATCGTCGCAGCTATACGTAAGACAGTCGAGCGTCGAGCGCTCCCAGAGTCTTGCTGAAAATAACGCTAGAAACTCGCAAACACTGGCAAGAGAAAACAGCGCCGAACATTCTATTCGTCTTGCAGAACAAAATGCGAGATCGTCGCACCTATACGTAAGACAGTCGAGCGTCGAGCGCTCCCAGAGTCTTGCTGAAAATTACGCTAGAAACTCGCAAACACTAGCAAGAGAAAACAGCGCCGAACATTCTATTCGTCTTGCAGAACATAATGCGAGATCGTCGCACCTATACGTAAGGACATTCGAGCGTCGAGCGCTCCCAGAGTCTTGCTGAAAATAACGCTAGAAACTCGCAAACACTGGCAAGAGAAAACAGCGCCGAACATTCTATTCGTCTTGCAGAACAAAATGCGAGATCGTCGCACCTATACGTAAGACAGTCGAGCGTCAAGCGCTCCCAGCGTCTTACTGAAAATAACGCTAGAAACTCGCAAACACTGGCAAGAGAAAACAGCGCCGAACATTCTATTCGTCTTGAAGAACAAAATGCGAGATCGTCGCACCTATACGTAAGACAGTCGAGCGTCGAGTGCTCCCAGCGTCTTGCTGAAAATAACGCTAGAAACTCGCAAACACTGGCAAAAGAAAACAGCGCCGAACGTTTTATTCGCCTTGCAGAACTAAATGCGAGATCGTCGCACCTATACGTAAGACAGTCGAGCGTCGAGCGCTCCCAGAGTCTTGCTGAAAATAACGCTAGAAACTCGCAAACACTGGCAAAAGAAAACAGCGCCGAACGTTTTATTCGCCTTGCAGAACTAAATGCGAGATCGTCGCAGCTATACGTAAGACAGTCGAGCGTCGAGCGCTCCCAGAATCTTGCTGAAAATAACGCTAGAAACTCGCAAACACTGGCAAGAGAAAACAGCGCCGAACATTCTATTCGTCTTGCAGAACAAAATGCGAGATCGTCGCACCTATACGTAAGACAGTCGAGCGTCGAGCGCTCGTAGCGGTTGGCTGAAAATAGAGCTAGAAACTCACAAGCACTAGCAAGAGAAAACAGCGCCGAACATTCTATTCGTCTTGCAGAACAAAATGCGAGATCGTCGCACCTATACGTAAGACAGTCGAGCGTCGAGCGCTCCCAGAATCTTGCTGAAAATAACGCTAGAAACTCGCAAACACTGGCAAGAGAAAACAGCGCCGAACATTCTATTCGTCTTGCAGAACAAAATGCGAGATCGTCGCACCTATACGTAAGACAGTCGAGCGTCGAGCGCTCCCAGAGTCTTGCTGAAAATTACGCTAGAAACTCGCAAACACTAGCAAGAGAAAACAGCGCCGAACATTCTATTCGTCTTGCAGAACATAATGCGAGATCGTCGCACCTATACGTAAGGACATTCGAGCGTCGAGCGCTCCCAGAGTCTTGCTGAAAATAACGCTAGAAACTCGCAAACACTGGCAAGAGAAAACAGCGCCGAACATTCTATTCGTCTTGAAGAACAAAATGCGAGATCGTCGCACCTATACGTAAGACAGACGAGCGTCGAGCGCTCCCAGAGTCTTGCTGAAAATAACGCTAGAAACTCGCAAACACTGGCAAAAGAAAACAGCGCCGAACGTTTTATTCGCCTTGCAGAACTAAATGCGAGATCGTCGCACCTATACGTAAGACAGTCGAGCGTCGAGCGCTCCTAGATTATTGCTGAAAATAATGCTAGAAACTCGCAAACACTGGCAAGAGAAAACAGCGCCGAACATTCTATTCGTCTTGCAGAACAAAATGCGAGATCGTCGCACCTATACGTAAGAGAGTCGAGCGTCGAGCGCTCCCAGCGTCTTATTGAAAATAACGCTAGAAACTCGCAAACACTGGCAAGAGAAAACAGCGCCGAACATTCTATTCGTCTTGAAGAACAAAATGCGAGATCGTCGCACCTATACGTAAGACAGTCGAGCGTCGAGTGCTCCCAGCGTCTTGCTGAAAATAACGCTAGAAACTCGCAAACACTGGCAAAAGAAAACAGCGCCGAACGTTTTATTCGCCTTGCAGAACTAAATGCGAGATCGTCGCACCTATACGTAAGACAGTCGAGCGTCGAGCGCTCCCAGAGTCTTGCTGAAAATAACGCTAGAAACTCGCAAACACTGGCAAAAGAAAACAGCGCCGAACGTTTTATTCGCCTTGCAGAACTAAATGCGAGATCGTCGCAGCTATACGTAAGACAGTCGAGCGTCGAGCGCTCCCAGAATCTTGCTGAAAATAACGCTAGAAACTCGCAAACACTGGCAAGAGAAAACAGCGCCGAACATTCTATTCGTCTTGCAGAACAAAATGCGAGATCGTCGCACCTATACGTAAGACAGTCGAGCGTCGAGCGCTCGTAGCGGTTGGCTGAAAATAGAGCTAGAAACTCACAAGCACTAGCAAGAGAAAACAGCGCCGAACATTCTATTCGTCTTGCAGAACAAAATGCGAGATCGTCGCACCTATACGTAAGACAGTCGAGCGTCGAGCGCTCCCAGAATCTTGCTGAAAATAACGCTAGAAACTCGCAAACACTGGCAAGAGAAAACAGCGCCGAACATTCTATTCGTCTTGCAGAACAAAATGCGAGATCGTCGCACCTATACGTAAGACAGTCGAGCGTCGAGCGCTCCCAGAGTCTTGCTGAAAATTACGCTAGAAACTCGCAAACACTAGCAAGAGAAAACAGCGCCGAACATTCTATTCGTCTTGCAGAACATAATGCGAGATCGTCGCACCTATACGTAAGGACATTCGAGCGTCGAGCGCTCCCAGAGTCTTGCTGAAAATAACGCTAGAAACTCGCAAACACTGGCAAGAGAAAACAGCGCCGAACATTCTATTCGTCTTGCAGAACAAAATGCGAGATCGTCGCACCTATACGTAAGACAGTCGAGCGTCAAGCGCTCCCAGCGTCTTACTGAAAATAACGCTGGAAACTCGCAAACACTAGCAAGAGGAAACAGCGCCCAACGTTCTAATTGTCTTGAAGAACTAAATGCGAGATCGTCGCACCTATACGTAAGACAGTCGAGCGTCGAGTGCTCCCAGCGTCTTGCTGAAAATAGGGCCAGAAACTCGCAAACACTGGCAAGAGAAAACAGCGCCGCACGTTCTACTCGTCTTGCAGAACAAAATGCGAGATCGTCGCAGCTATACGTAAGACAGTCGAGCGTCGAGTGCTCCCAGCGTCTTGCTGAAAATAACGCTAGAAACTCGCAAACACTGGCAAGAGAAAACAGCGCCCAACGTTCTACTCGTCTTGAAGAACAAAATGCGAGATCGTCGCACCTATACGTAAGACAGTCGAGCGTCGAGTGCTCCCAGCGTCTTGCTGAAAATAACGCTAGAAACTCGCAAACACTGGCAAGAGAAAACAGCGCCCAACGTTCTACTCGTCTTGAAGAACAAAATGCGAGATCGTCGCACCTATACGTAAGACAGTCGAGCGTCGAGTGCTCCCAGCGTCTTGCTGAAAATAACGCTAGAAACTCGCAAACACTGGCAAGAGAAAACAGCGCCCAACGTTCTACTCGTCTTGAAGAACAAAATGCGAGATCGTCGCACCTATACGTAAGACAGTCGAGCGTCGAGTGCTCCCAGCGTCTTGCTGAAAATAACGCTAGAAACTCGCAAACACTGGCAAGAGAAAACAGCGCCCAACGTTCTACTCGTCTTGAAGAACAAAATGCGAGATCGTCGCACCTATACGTAAGACAGTCGAGCGTCGAGTGCTCCCAGCGTCTTGCTGAAAATAACGCTAGAAACTCGCAAACACTGGCAAGAGAAAACAGCGCACAACGTTCTACTCGTCTTGAAGAACAAAATGCGAGATCGTCGCACCTATACGTAAGACAGTCGAGCGTCGAGTGCTCCCAGCGTCTTGCTGAAAATAACGCTAGAAACTCGCAAACACTGGCAAGAGAAAACAGCGCCCAACGTTCTACTCGTCTTGAAGAACAAAATGCGAGATCGTCGCACCTATACGTAAGACAGTCGAGCGTCGAGTGCTCCCAGCGTCTTGCTGAAAATAACGCTAGAAACTCGCAAACACTGGCAAGAGAAAACAGCGCCGAACGTTCTATTCGCCTTGCAGAACAAAATGCGAGATCGTCGCAGCTATACGTAAGACAGTCGAGCGTCGAGCGCTCGTAGCGTTTGGCTGAAAATAAAGCTAGAAACTCGCAAACACTGGCAAGAGAAAACAGCGCCGAACATTCTATTCGTCTTGAAGAACAAAATGCGAGATCGTCGCACCTATACGTAAGACAGTCGAGCGTCGAGTGCTCCCAGCGTCTTGCTGAAAATAACGCTAGAAACTCGCAAACACTGGCAAGAGAAAACAGCGCCGAACATTCTATTCGTCTTGCAGAACAAAATGCGAGATCGTCGCACCTATACGTAAGACAGTCGAGCGTCGAGTGCTCCCAGCGTCTTGCTGAAAATAACGCTAGAAACTCGCAAACACTGGCAAAAGAAAACAGCGCCGAACGTTTTATTCGCCTTGCAGAACTAAATGCGAGATCGTCGCACCTATACGTAAGACAGTCGAGCGTCGAGCGCTCCCAGAGTCTTGCTGAAAATAACGCTAGAAACTCGCAAACACTGGCAAAAGAAAACAGCGCCGAACGTTTTATTCGCCTTGCAGAACTAAATGCGAGATCGTCGCAGCTATACGTAAGACAGTCGAGCGTCGAGCGCTCCCAGATTCTTGCTGAAAATAACGCTAGAAACTCGCAAACACTGGCAAAAGAAAACAGCGCTGAACATTCTATTCGCCTTGCAGAACTAAATGCGAGATCGTCGCAGCTATACGTAAGACAGTCGAGCGTCGAGCGCTCCCAGAGTCTTGCTGAAAATAACGCTAGAAACTCGCAAACACTGGCAAGAGAAAACAGCGCCGAACATTCTATTCGTCTTGCAGAACAAAATGCGAGATCGTCGCACCTATACGTAAGACAGTCGAGCGTCGAGCGCTCCCAGCGTCTTACTGAAAATAACGCTGGAAACTCGCAAACACTAGCAAGAGGAAACAGCGCCCAACGTTCTAATTGTCTTGAAGAACAAAAAGCGAAATCGTCGCACCTATACGTAAGACAGTCGAGCGTCGAGCGCTCCCAGAGTCTTGCTGAAAATAACGCTAGAAACTCGCAAACACTGGCAAAAGAAAACAGCGCCGAACGTTTTATTCGCCTTGCAGAACTAAATGCGAGATCGTCGCAGCTATACGTAAGACAGTCGAGCGTCGAGCGCTCCCAGAATCTTGCTGAAAATAACGCTAGAAACTCGCAAACACTGGCAAAAGAAAACAGCGCCGAACGTTTTATTCGCCTTGCAGAACTAAATGCGAGATCGTCGCACCTATACGTAAGACAGTCGAGCGTCGAGCGCTCCCAGAGTCTTGCTGAAAATAACGCTAGAAACTCGCAAACACTGGCAAAAGAAAACAGCGCCGAACGTTTTATTCGCCTTGCAGAACTAAATGCGAGATCGTCGCAGCTATACGTAAGACAGTCGAGCGTCGAGCGCTCCCAGATTCTTGCTGAAAATAACGCTAGAAACTCGCAAACACTGGCAAAAGAAAACAGCGCTGAACATTCTATTCGCCTTGCAGAACTAAATGCGAGATCGTCGCAGCTATACGTAAGACAGTCGAGCGTCGAGCGCTCCCAGAGTCTTGCTGAAAATAGGGCCAGAAACTCGCAAACACTGGCAAGAGAAAACAGCGCCGAACATTCTATTCGTCTTGCAGAACAAAATGCGAGATCGTCGCACCTATACGTAAGACAGTCGAGCGTCGAGCGCTCCCAGCGTCTTACTGAAAATAACGCTGGAAACTCGCAAACACTAGCAAGAGGAAACAGCGCCCAACGTTCTAATTGTCTTGAAGAACAAAAAGCGAAATCGTCGCACCTATACGTAAGACAGTCGAGCGTCGAGTGCTCCCAGCGTCTTGCTGAAAATAACGCTAGAAACTCGCAAACACTGGCAAGAGAAAACAGCGCCGCACGTTCTACTCGTCTTGCAGAACAAAATGCGAGATCGTCGCAGCTATACGTAAGACAGTCGAGCGTCGAGTGCTCCCAGCGTCTTGCTGAAAATAACGCTAGAAACTCGCAAACACTGGCAAGAGAAAACAGCGCCCAACGTTCTACTCGTCTTGAAGAACAAAATGCGAGATCGTCGCACCTATACGTAAGACAGTCGAGCGTCGAGTGCTCCCAGCGTCTTGCTGAAAATAACGCTAGAAACTCGCAAACACTGGCAAGAGAAAACAGCGCCCAACGTTCTACTCGTCTTGAAGAACAAAATGCGAGATCGTCGCACCTATACGTAAGACAGTCGAGCGTCGAGTGCTCCCAGCGTCTTGCTGAAAATAACGCTAGAAACTCGCAAACACTGGCAAGAGAAA
Source organism: Ornithomya chloropus (assembly GCA_963971445.1). NCBI lineage: Eukaryota > Metazoa > Arthropoda > Insecta > Diptera > Hippoboscidae > Ornithomya > Ornithomya chloropus. Next base: position 2,207,346 of record OZ020531.1, read on the forward strand.
ACAGCGCCCAACGTTCTACTCGTCTTGAAGAACAAAATGCGAGATCGTCGCACCTATACGTAAGACAGTCGAGCGTCGAGTGCTCCCAGCGTCTTGCTGAAAATAACGCTAGAAACTCGCAAACACTGGCAAGAGAAAACAGCGCCGAACATTCTATTCGTCTTGCAGAACAAAATGCGAGATCGTCGCACCTATACGTAAGACAGTCGAGCGTCGAGCGCTCCCAGCGTCTTACTGAAAATAACGCTGGAAACTCGCAAACACTAGCAAGAGGAAACAGCGCCCAACGTTCTAATTGTCTTGAAGAACAAAAAGCGAAATCGTCGCACCTATACGTAAGACAGTCGAGCGTCGAGTGCTCGTAGCGTTTGGCTGAAAATAAAGCTAGAAACTCGCAAACACTGGCAAGAGAAAACAGCGCCGAACATTCTATTCGTCTTGAAGAACAAAATGCGAGATCGTCGCACCTATACGTAAGACAGTCGAGCGTCGAGTGCTCCCAGCGTCTTGCTGAAAATAACGCTAGAAACTCGCAAACACTGGCAAGAGAAAACAGCGCCCAACGTTCTACTCGTCTTGAAGAACAAAATGCGAGATCGTCGCACCTATACGTAAGACAGTCGAGCGTCGAGTGCTCCCAGCGTCTTGCTGAAAATAACGCTAGAAACTCGCAAACACTGGCAAGAGAAAACAGCGCCCAACGTTCTACTCGTCTTGAAGAACAAAATGCGAGATCGTCGCACCTATACGTAAGACAGTCGAGCGTCGAGTGCTCCCAGCGTCTTGCTGAAAATAACGCTAGAAACTCGCAAACACTGGCAAGAGAAAACAGCGCCGAACATTCTATTCGTCTTGCAGAACAAAATGCGAGATCGTCGCAGCTATACGTAAGACAGTCGAGCGTCGAACGCTCCCAGCGTCTTGATGAAAATAACGCTAGAAACTCGCAAACACTGGCAAGAGAAAACAGCGCCCAACGTTCTACTCGTCTTGAAGAACAAAATGCGAGATCGTCGCACCTATACGTAAGACAGTCGAGCGTCGAGTGCTCCCAGCGTCTTGCTGAAAATAACGCTAGAAACTCGCAAACACTGGCAAAAGAAAACAGCGCCGAACGTTTTATTCGTCTTGAAGAACAAAATGCGAGATCGTCGCAGCTATACGTAAGACAGTCGAGCGTCGAGCGCTCCCAGAGTCTTGCTGAAAATAACGCTAGAAACTCGCAAACACTGGCAAAAGAAAACAGCGCCGAACGTTTTATTCGCCTTGCAGAACTAAATGCGAGATCGTCGCAGCTATACGTAAGACAGTCGAGCGTCGAGCGCTCCCAGATTCTTGCTGAAAATAACGCTAGAAACTCGCAAACACTGGCAAAAGAAAACAGCGCCGAACGTTTTATTCGCCTTGCAGAACTAAATGCGAGATCGTCGCAGCTATACGTAAGACAGTCTAGCGTCGAGCGCTCCCAGCGTCTTGCTGAAAATAGGGCCAGAAACTCTCAAACACTGGCAAGAGAAAAGAGCGCCCAACATTCTATTCGTCTTGCAGAACAAAATGCGAGATCGTCGCATCTATACGTAAGGACATTCGAGCGCAGAGCGCTCCCAGCGTCTTGCTGAAAATAGAGCTAGAAACTCGCAAACACTGGCAAAAGAAAACAGCGCTGAACATTCTATTCGCCTTGCAGAACTAAATGCGAGATCGTCGCAGCTATACGTAAGACAGTCTAGCGTCGAGCGCTCCCAGAGTCTTGCTGAAAATAGGGCCAGAAACTCGCAAACACTGGCAAGAGAAAACAGCGCCGCACGTTCTACTCGTCTTGAAGAACAAAATGCGAGATCGTCGCACCTATACGTAAGACAGACGAGCGTCGAGCGCTTCCAGAGTCTTGCTGAAAATAACGCTAGAAACTCGCAAACACTGGCAAAAGAAAACAGCGCCGAACGTTTTATTCGCCTTGCAGAACTAAATGCGAGATCGTCGCAGCTATACGTAAGACAGTCGAGCGTCGAACGCTCCCAGCGTCTTGCTGAAAATAGGGCCAGAAACTCGCAAACACTGGCAAGAGAAAACAGCGCCGCACGTTCTACTCGTCTTGAAGAACAAAATGCGAGATCGTCGCACCTATACGTAAGACAGACGAGCGTCGAGCGCTTCCAGAGTCTTGCTGAAAATAACGCTAGAAACTCGCAAACACTGGCAAAAGAAAACAGCGCCGAACGTTTTATTCGTCTTGAAGAACAAAATGCGAGATCGTCGCAGCTATACGTAAGACAGTCGAGCGTCGAGCGCTCCCAGAGTCTTGCTGAAAATAACGCTAGAAACTCGCAAACACTGGCAAAAGAAAACAGCGCCGAACGTTTTATTCGCCTTGCAGAACTAAATGCGAGATCGTCGCAGCTATACGTAAGACAGTCGAGCGTCGAGCGCTCCCAGATTCTTGCTGAAAATAACGCTAGAAACTCGCAAACACTGGCAAAAGAAAACAGCGCCGAACGTTTTATTCGCCTTGCAGAACTAAATGCGAGATCGTCGCAGCTATACGTAAGACAGTCGAGCGTCGAGTGCTCCCAGCGTCTTGCTGAAAATAACGCTAGAAACTCGCAAACACTGGCAAGAGGAAACAGCGCCCAACGTTCTAATTGTCTTGAAGAACAAAAAGCGAAATCGTCGCACCTATACGTAAGACAGTCGAGCGTCGAGTGCTCCCAGCGTCTTGCTGAAAATAACGCTAGAAACTCGCAAACACTGGCAAGAGAAAACAGCGCCCAACGTTCTACTCGTCTTGAAGAACAAAATGCGAGATCGTCGCACCTATACGTAAGACAGTCGAGCGTCGAGTGCTCCCAGCGTCTTGCTGAAAATAACGCTAGAAACTCGCAAACACTGGCAAGAGAAAACAGCGCCCAACGTTCTACTCGTCTTGAAGAACAAAATGCGAGATCGTCGCACCTATACGTAAGACAGTCGAGCGTCGAGTGCTCCCAGCGTCTTGCTGAAAATAACGCTAGAAACTCGCAAACACTGGCAAGAGAAAACAGCGCCCAACGTTCTACTCGTCTTGAAGAACAAAATGCGAGATCGTCGCACCTATACGTAAGACAGTCGAGCGTCGAGTGCTCCCAGCGTCTTGCTGAAAATAACGCTAGAAACTCGCAAACACTGGCAAGAGAAAACAGCGCCCAACGTTCTACTCGTCTTGAAGAACAAAATGCGAGATCGTCGCACCTATACGTAAGACAGTCGAGCGTCGAGTGCTCCCAGCGTCTTGCTGAAAATAACGCTAGAAACTCGCAAACACTGGCAAGAGAAAACAGCGCCGAACATTCTATTCGTCTTGCAGAACAAAATGCGAGATCGTCGCACCTATACGTAAGACAGTCGAGCGTCGAGCGCTCCCAGCGTCTTACTGAAAATAACGCTGGAAACTCGCAAACACTAGCAAGAGGAAACAGCGCCCAACGTTCTAATTGTCTTGAAGAACAAAAAGCGAAATCGTCGCACCTATACGTAAGACAGTCGAGCGTCGAGTGCTCCCAGCGTCTTGCTGAAAATAACGCTAGAAACTCGCAAACACTGGCAAGAGGAAACAGCGCCCAACGTTCTAATTGTCTTGAAGAACAAAAAGCGAAATCGTCGCACCTATACGTAAGACAGTCGAGCGTCGAGTGCTCCCAGCGTCTTGCTGAAAATAACGCTAGAAACTCGCAAACACTGGCAAGAGAAAACAGCGCCCAACGTTCTACTCGTCTTGAAGAACAAAATGCGAGATCGTCGCACCTATACGTAAGACAGTCGAGCGTCGAGTGCTCCCAGCGTCTTGCTGAAAATAACGCTAGAAACTCGCAAACACTGGCAAGAGAAAACAGCGCCCAACGTTCTACTCGTCTTGAAGAACAAAATGCGAGATCGTCGCACCTATACGTAAGACAGTCGAGCGTCGAGTGCTCCCAGCGTCTTGCTGAAAATAACGCTAGAAACTCGCAAACACTGGCAAGAGAAAACAGCGCCCAACGTTCTACTCGTCTTAAAGAACAAAATGCGAGATCGTCGCACCTATACGTAAGACAGTCGAGCGTCGAGTGCTCGTAGCGTTTGGCTGAAAATAAAGCTAGAAACTCGCAAACACTGGCAAGAGAAAACAGCGCCGAACATTCTATTCGTCTTGAAGAACAAAATGCGAGATCGTCGCACCTATACGTAAGACAGTCGAGCGTCGAGTGCTCCCAGCGTCTTGCTGAAAATAACGCTAGAAACTCGCAAACACTGGCAAGAGAAAACAGCGCCCAACGTTCTACTCGTCTTGAAGAACAAAATGCGAGATCGTCGCACCTATACGTAAGACAGTCGAGCGTCGAGTGCTCCCAGCGTCTTGCTGAAAATAACGCTAGAAACTCGCAAACACTGGCAAGAGAAAACAGCGCCCAACGTTCTACTCGTCTTGAAGAACAAAATGCGAGATCGTCGCACCTATACGTAAGACAGTCGAGCGTCGAGTGCTCCCAGCGTCTTGCTGAAAATAACGCTAGAAACTCGCAAACACTGGCAAGAGAAAACAGCGCCGAACATTCTATTCGTCTTGCAGAACAAAATGCGAGATCGTCGCACCTATACGTAAGACAGTCGAGCGTCAAGCGCTCCCAGCGTCTTACTGAAAATAACGCTGGAAACTCGCAAACACTAGCAAGAGGAAACAGCGCCCAACGTTCTAATTGTCTTGAAGAACTAAATGCGAGATCGTCGCACCTATACGTAAGACAGTCGAGCGTCGAGTGCTCCCAGCGTCTTGCTGAAAATAGGGCCAGAAACTCGCAAACACTGGCAAGAGAAAACAGCGCCGCACGTTCTACTCGTCTTGCAGAACAAAATGCGAGATCGTCGCAGCTATACGTAAGACAGTCGAGCGTCGAGTGCTCCCAGCGTCTTGCTGAAAATAACGCTAGAAACTCGCAAACACTGGCAAGAGAAAACAGCGCCCAACGTTCTACTCGTCTTGAAGAACAAAATGCGAGATCGTCGCACCTATACGTAAGACAGTCGAGCGTCGAGTGCTCCCAGCGTCTTGCTGAAAATAACGCTAGAAACTCGCAAACACTGGCAAGAGAAAACAGCGCCCAACGTTCTATTCGCCTTGCAGAACAAAATGCGAGATCGTCGCAGCTATACGTAAGACAGTCGAGCGTCGAGCGCTCGTAGCGTTTGGCTGAAAATAAAGCTAGAAACTCGCAAACACTGGCAAGAGAAAACAGCGCCGAACATTCTATTCGTCTTGAAGAACAAAATGCGAGATCGTCGCACCTATACGTAAGACAGTCGAGCGTCGAGTGCTCCCAGCGTCTTGCTGAAAATAACGCTAGAAACTCGCAAACACTGGCAAGAGAAAACAGCGCCGAACATTCTATTCGCCTTGCAGAACTAAATGCGAGATCGTCGCACCTATACGTAAGACAGTCGAGCGTCGAGCGCTCCCAGAGTCTTGCTGAAAATAACGCTAGAAACTCGCAAACACTGGCAAAAGAAAACAGCGCCGAACGTTTTATTCGCCTTGCAGAACTAAATGCGAGATCGTCGCAGCTATACGTAAGACAGTCGAGCGTCGAGCGCTCCCAGATTCTTGCTGAAAATAACGCTAGAAACTCGCAAACACTGGCAAAAGAAAACAGCGCCGAACGTTTTATTCGCCTTGCAGAACTAAATGCGAGATCGTCGCACCTATACGTAAGACAGTCGAGCGTCGAGCGCTCCCAGAGTCTTGCTGAAAATAACGCTAGAAACTCGCAAACACTGGCAAAAGAAAACAGCGCCGAACGTTTTATTCGCCTTGCAGAACTAAATGCGAGATCGTCGCAGCTATACGTAAGACAGTCGAGCGTCGAGCGCTCCCAGATTCTTGCTGAAAATAACGCTAGAAACTCGCAAACACTGGCAAAAGAAAACAGCGCTGAACATTCTATTCGCCTTGCAGAACTAAATGCGAGATCGTCGCAGCTATACGTAAGACAGTCGAGCGTCGAGCGCTCCCAGAGTCTTGCTGAAAATAGGGCCAGAAACTCGCAAACACTGGCAAGAGAAAACAGCGCCGAACATTCTATTCGTCTTGCAGAACAAAATGCGAGATCGTCGCACCTATACGTAAGACAGTCGAGCGTCGAGCGCTCCCAGCGTCTTACTGAAAATAACGCTGGAAACTCGCAAACACTAGCAAGAGGAAACAGCGCCCAACGTTCTAATTGTCTTGAAGAACAAAAAGCGAAATCGTCGCACCTATACGTAAGACAGTCGAGCGTCGAGTGCTCCCAGCGTCTTGCTGAAAATAACGCTAGAAACTCGCAAACACTGGCAAGAGAAAACAGCGCCCAACGTTCTACTCGTCTTGAAGAACAAAATGCGAGATCGTCGCACCTATACGTAAGACAGTCGAGCGTCGAGTGCTCCCAGCGTCTTGCTGAAAATAACGCTAGAAACTCGCAAACACTGGCAAGAGAAAACAGCGCCGAACGTTCTATTCGCCTTGCAGAACAAAATGCGAGATCGTCGCACCTATACGTAAGACAGTCGAGCGTCGAGTGCTCCCAGCGTCTTGCTGAAAATAACGCTAGAAACTCGCAAACACTGGCAAGAGAAAACAGCGCCCAACGTTCTACTCGTCTTGAAGAACAAAATGCGAGATCGTCGCACCTATACGTAAGACAGTCGAGCGTCGAGCGCTCCCAGCGTCTTACTGAAAATAACGCTGGAAACTCGCAAACACTAGCAAGAGGAAACAGCGCCCAACGTTCTAATTGTCTTGAAGAACAAAAAGCGAAATCGTCGCAGCTATACGTAAGACAGTCGAGCGTCGAGCGCTCCCAGAGTCTTGCTGAAAATAGGGCCAGAAACTCGCAAACACTGGCAAGAGAAAACAGCGCCGAACATTCTATTCGTCTTGCAGAACAAAATGCGAGATCGTCGCACCTATACGTAAGACAGTCGAGCGTCGAGCGCTCCCAGCGTCTTACTGAAAATAACGCTGGAAACTCGCAAACACTAGCAAGAGGAAACAGCGCCCAACGTTCTACTCGTCTTGAAGAACAAAATGCGAGATCGTCGCACCTATACGTAAGACAGTCGAGCATCGAGCGCTCCCAGAGTCTTGCTGAAAATAACGCTAGAAACTCGCAAACACTGGCAAGAGAAAACAGCGCCCAACGTTCTACTCGTCTTGAAGAACAAAATGCGAGATCGTCGCACCTATACGTAAGACAGTCGAGCGTCGAGTGCTCCCAGCGTCTTGCTGAAAATAACGCTAGAAACTCGCAAACACTGGCAAGAGAAAACAGCGCCCAACGTTCTACTCGTCTTGAAGAACAAAATGCGAGATCGTCGCACCTATACGTAAGACAGTCGAGCGTCGAGTGCTCCCAGCGTCTTGCTGAAAATAACGCTAGAAACTCGCAAACACTGGCAAGAGAAAACAGCGCCGAACGTTCTATTCGCCTTGCAGAACAAAATGCGAGATCGTCGCAGCTATACGTAAGACAGTCGAGCGTCGAGCGCTCGTAGCGTTTGGCTGAAAATAAAGCTAGAAACTCGCAAACACTGGCAAGAGAAAACAGCGCCGAACATTCTATTCGTCTTGAAGAACAAAATGCGAGATCGTCGCACCTATACGTAAGACAGTCGAGCGTCGAGTGCTCCCAGCGTCTTGCTGAAAATAACGCTAGAAACTCGCAAACACTGGCAAGAGAAAACAGCGCCCAACGTTCTACTCGTCTTGAAGAACTAAATGCGAGATCGTCGCACCTATACGTAAGACAGTCGAGCGTCGAGCGCTCCCAGAGTCTTGCTGAAAATAACGCTAGAAACTCGCAAACACTGGCAAAAGAAAACAGCGCCGAACGTTTTATTCGCCTTGCAGAACAAAATGCGAGATCGTCGCAGCTATACGTAAGACAGTCGAGCGTCGAGCGCTCCCAGATTCTTGCTGAAAATAACGCTAGAAACTCGCAAACACTGGCAAAAGAAAACAGCGCTGAACATTCTATTCGCCTTGCAGAACTAAATGCGAGATCGTCGCAGCTATACGTAAGACAGTCGAGCGTCTAGCGCTCCCAGAGTCTTGCTGAAAATAGGGCCAGAAACTCGCAAACACTGGCAAGAGAAAACAGCGCCGAACATTCTATTCGTCTTGCAGAACAAAATGCGAGATCGTCGCACCTATACGTAAGACAGACGAGCGTCGAGCGCTCCCAGAGTCTTGCTGAAAATTACGCTAGAAACTCGCAAACACTAGCAAGAGAAAACAGCGCCGAACATTCTATTCGTCTTGCAGAACATAATGCGAGATCGTCGCACCTATACGTAAGGACATTCGAGCGTCGAGCGCTCCCAGAGTCTTGCTGAAAATAACGCTAGAAACTCGCAAACACTGGCAAGAGAAAACAGCGCCGAACATTCTATTCGTCTTGAAGAACAAAATGCGAGATCGTCGCACCTATACGTAAGACAGACGAGCGTCTAGCGCTCCCAGAGTCTTGCTGAAAATAACGCTAGAAACTCGCAAACACTGGCAAAAGAAAACAGCGCCGAACATTCTATTCGTCTTGAAGAACAAAATGCGAGATCGTCGCACCTATACGTAAGACAGACGAGCGTCTAGCGCTCCCAGAGTCTTGCTGAAAATAACGCTAGAAACTCGCAAACACTGGCAAAAGAAAACAGCGCCGAACATTCTATTCGTCTTGCAGAACATAATGCGAGATCGTCGCACCTATACGTAAGGACATTCGAGCGTCGAGCGCTCCCAGAGTCTTGCTGAAAATAACGCTAGAAACTCGCAAACACTGGCAAGAGAAAACAGCGCCGAACATTCTATTCGTCTTGAAGAACAAAATGCGAGATCGTCGCACCTATACGTAAGACAGACGAGCGTCGAGCGCTCCCAGAGTCTTGTTGAAAATAACGCTAGAAACTCGCAAACACTGGCAAAAGAAAACAGCGCCGAACGTTTTATTCGCCTTGCAGAACTAAATGCGAGATCGTCGCAGCTATACGTAAGACAGTCGAGCGTCGAGCGCTCCCAGCGTCTTGATGAAAATAACGCTAGAAACTCGCAAACACTGGCAAGAGAAAACAGCGCCCAACTTTCTACTCGTCTTGAAGAACAAAATGCGAGATCGTCGCACCTATACGTAAGACATTTGAGCGTCGAGCGCTCCCAGAGTCTTGCTGAAAATAACGCTAGAAACTCGCAAACACTGGCAAGAGTAAACAGCGCCGCACGTTCTACTCGTCTTGCAGAACAAAATGCGAGATCGTCGCAGCTATACGTAAGACAGTCGAGCGTCGAGCGCTCCCAGCGTCTTGATGAAAATAACGCTAGAAACTCGCAAACACTGGCAAGAGAAAACAGCGCCCAACTTTCTACTCGTCTTGAAGAACAAAATGCGAGATCGTCGCACCTATACGTAAGACATTTGAGCATCGAGCGCTCCCAAAGTCTTGCTGAAAATAACGCTAGAAACTCGCAAACACTGGCAAAAGAAAACAGCGCCGAACGTTTTATTCGCCTTGCAGAACTAAATGCGAGATCGTCGCAGCTATACGTAAGACAGTCGAGCGTCGAGCGCTCCCAGCGTCTTGCTGAAAATAGGGCCAGAAACTCGCAAACACTGGCAAGAGAAAACAGCGCCGCACGTTCTACTCGTCTTGAAGAACAAAATGCGAGATCGTCGCAGCTATACGTAAGACAGTCGAGCGTCGAGCGCTCCCAGCGTCTTGCTGAAAATAGGGCCAGAAACTCGCAAACACTGGCAAGAGAAAACAGCGCCGCACGTTCTACTCGTCTTGAAGAACAAAATGCGAGATCGTCGCAGCTATACGTAAGACAGTCGAGCGTCGAGCGCTCCCAGCGTCTTGCTGAAAATAGGGCCAGAAACTCGCAAACACTGACAAGAGAAAACAGCGCCGAACATTCTATTCGTTTTGCAGAACATAATGCGAGATCGTCGCAGCTATACGTAAGACAGTCGAGCGCTCGTAGCGTCTTGCTGAAAATAGTGCTAGAAACTCGCAAACACTGGCAAGAGAAAACAGCGCCGAACGTTTTATTCGCCTTGCAGAACTAAATGCGAGATCGTCGCAGCTATACGTAAGACAGTCGAGCGTCGAGCGCTCCCAGCGTCTTGCTGAAAATAACGCTAGAAACTCGCAAACACTGGCAAGAGAAAACAGCGCCAAACGTTCTATTCGCCTTGCAGAACAAAATGCGAGATCGTCGCACCTATACGTAAGACAGTCGAGCGTCGAACGCTCCCAGAGTTCTGCTGAAAATAACGCTAGAAACTCGCAAACACTGGCAAGAGAAAACAGCGCTGAACATTCTATTCGCCTTGCAGAACTAAATGCGATATCGTCGCACCTATACGTAAGACAGTCGACCGTCGAGCGCTCCTAGATTATTGCTGAAAATAACGCTAGAAACTCGTAAACACTGGCAAGAGAAAACAGCGCCAAACGTTCTATTCGTCTTGCAGAACAAAATGCGAGATCGTCGCACCTATACGTAAGAGAGTCGAGCGTCGAGCGCTCCCAGCGTCTTACTGAAAATAACGCTAGAAACTCGCAAACACTGGCAAGAGAAAACAGCGCCGAACATTCTATTCGTCTTGCAGAAGAAAATGCGAGATCGTCGCACCTATACGTAAGACAGTCGAGCGTCGAGCGCTCCCAGCGTCTTACTGAAAATAACGCTGGAAACTCGCAAACACTAGCAAGAGGAAACAGCGCCCAACGTTCTAATTGTCTTGAAGAACAAAAAGCGAAATCGTCGCACCTATACGTAAGACAGTCGAGCGTCGAGCGCTCGTAGCGGTTGGCTGAAAATAACGCTGGAAACTCGTAAACACTGGCAAGAGAAAACAGCGCTGAACGCGTTATTCGCCTTGCAGAACAAAATGCGAGATTGTCGCAGCTATACGTAAGACAGTCGAGCGTCGAGCGCTCGTAGCGGTTGGCTGAAAATAGAGCTAGAAACTCACAAGCACTAGCAAGAGAAAACAGCGCCGAACATTCTATTCGTCTTGCAGAACAAAATGCGAGATCGTCGCACCTATACGTAAGACAGTCGAGCGTCAAGCGCTCCCAGCGTCTTACTGAAAATAACGCTGGAAACTCGCAAACACTAGCAAGAGGAAACAGCGCCCAACGTTCTAATTGTCTTGAAGAACTAAATGCGAGATCGTCGCACCTATACGTAAGACAGTCGAGCGTCGAGTGCTCCCAGCGTCTTGCTGAAAATAGGGCCAGAAACTCGCAAACACTGGCAAGAGAAAACAGCGCCGCACGTTCTACTCGTCTTGCAGAACAAAATGCGAGATCGTCGCAGCTATACGTAAGACAGTCGAGCGTCGAGTGCTCCCAGCGTCTTGCTGAAAATAACGCTAGAAACTCGCAAACACTGGCAAGAGAAAACAGCGCCCAACGTTCTACTCGTCTTGAAGAACAAAATGCGAGATCGTCGCACCTATACGTAAGACAGTCGAGCGTCGAGTGCTCCCAGCGTCTTGCTGAAAATAACGCTAGAAACTCGCAAACACTGGCAAGAGAAAACAGCGCCCAACGTTCTACTCGTCTTGAAGAACAAAATGCGAGATCGTCGCACCTATACGTAAGACAGTCGAGCGTCGAGTGCTCCCAGCGTCTTGCTGAAAATAACGCTAGAAACTCGCAAACACTGGCAAGAGAAAACAGCGCCCAACGTTCTACTCGTCTTGAAGAACAAAATGCGAGATCGTCGCACCTATACGTAAGACAGTCGAGCGTCGAGTGCTCCCAGCGTCTTGCTGAAAATAACGCTAGAAACTCGCAAACACTGGCAAGAGAAAACAGCGCCGAACATTCTATTCGTCTTGCAGAACAAAATGCGAGATCGTCGCACCTATACGTAAGACAGTCGAGCGTCGAGCGCTCGTAGCGGTTGGCTGAAAATAGAGCTAGAAACTCACAAGCACTAGCAAGAGAAAACAGCGCCGAACATTCTATTCGTCTTGCAGAACAAAATGCGAGATCGTCGCACCTATACGTAAGACAGTCGAGCGTCGAGCGCTCCCAGAATCTTGCTGAAAATAACGCTAGAAACTCGCAAACACTGGCAAGAGAAAACAGCGCCGAACATTCTATTCGTCTTGCAGAACAAAATGCGAGATCGTCGCACCTATACGTAAGACAGTCGAGCGTCGAGCGCTCCCAGAGTCTTGCTGAAAATTACGCTAGAAACTCGCAAACACTAGCAAGAGAAAACAGCGCCGAACATTCTATTCGTCTTGCAGAACATAATGCGAGATCGTCGCACCTATACGTAAGGACATTCGAGCGTCGAGCGCTCCCAGAGTCTTGCTGAAAATAACGCTAGAAACTCGCAAACACTGGCAAGAGAAAACAGCGCCGAACATTCTATTCGTCTTGAAGAACAAAATGCGAGATCGTCGCACCTATACGTAAGACAGACGAGCGTCGAGCGCTCCCAGAGTCTTGCTGAAAATAACGCTAGAAACTCGCAAACACTGGCAAAAGAAAACAGCGCCGAACGTTTTATTCGCCTTGCAGAACTAAATGCGAGATCGTCGCACCTATACGTAAGACAGTCGAGCGTCGAGTGCTCCCAGCGTCTTGCTGAAAATAACGCTAGAAACTCGCAAACACTGGCAAGAGAAAACAGCGCCCAACGTTCTACTCGTCTTGAAGAACAAAATGCGAGATCGTCGCACCTATACGTAAGACAGTCGAGCGTCGAGCGCTCGTAGCGGTTGGCTGAAAATAACGCTGGAAACTCGTAAACACTGGCAAGAGAAAACAGCGCCGAACATTCTATTCGTCTTGCAGAACAAAATGCGAGATCGTCGCACCTATACGTAAGACAGTCGAGCGTCGAGCGCTCGTAGCGGTTGGCTGAAAATAACGCTGGAAACTCGCAAACACTGGCAAGAGAAAACAGCGCCGAACATTCTATTCGTCTTGCAGAACGAAATGCGAGATCGTCGCACCTATACGTAAGACAGTCGAGCGTCGAGCGCTCCCAGAATCTTGCTGAAAATAACGCTAGAAACTCGCAAACACTGGCAAGAGAAAACAGCGCCGAACATTTTATTCGTCTTGCAGAACAAAATGCGAGATCGTCGCACCTATACGTAAGACAGTCGAGCGTCGAGCGCTCCCAGAGTCTTGCTGAAAATAACGCTAGAAACTCACAAGCACTAGCAAGAGAAAACAGCGCCCAACGTTCTAATTGTCTTGAAGAACAAAAAGCGAGATCGTCGCACCTATACGTAAGACAGTCGAGCGTCGAGCGCTCCCAGAGTCTTGCTGAAAATTACGCTAGAAACTCGCAAACACTAGCAAGAAAAAACAGCGCCGAACATTCTATTCGTCTTGCAGAACATAATGCGAGATCGTCGCACCTATACGTAAGGACATTCGAGCGTCGAGCGCTCCCAGAGTCTTGCTGAAAATAACGCTAGAAACTCGCAAACACTGGCAAGAGAAAACAGCGCCGAACATTCTATTCGTCTTGAAGAACAAAATGCGAGATCGTCGCACCTATACGTAAGACAGACGAGCGTCGAGCGCTCCCAGAGTCTTGCTGAAAATAACGCTAGAAACTCGCAAACACTGGCAAAAGAAAACAGCGCCGAACATTCTATTCGTCTTGCAGAACATAATGCGAGATCGTCGCACCTATACGTAAGGACATTCGAGCGTCGAGCGCTCCCAGAGTCTTGCTGAAAATAACGCTAGAAACTCGCAAACACTGGCAAGAGAAAACAGCGCCGAACATTCTATTCGTCTTGAAGAACAAAATGCGAGATCGTCGCACCTATACGTAAGACAGACGAGCGTCGAGCGCTCCCAGAGTCTTGCTGAAAATAACGCTAGAAACTCGCAAACACTGGCAAAAGAAAACAGCGCCGAACGTTTTATTCGCCTTGCAGAACTAAATGCGAGATCGTCGCACCTATACGTAAGACAGTCGAGCGTCGAGTGCTCCCAGCGTCTTGCTGAAAATAACGCTAGAAACTCGCAAACACTGGCAAGAGAAAACAGCGCCCAACGTTCTACTCGTCTTGAAGAACTAAATGCGAGATCGTCGCACCTATACGTAAGACAGTCGAGCGTCGAGTGCTCCCAGCGTCTTGCTGAAAATAGGGCCAGAAACTCGCAAACACTGGCAAGAGAAAACAGCGCCGCACGTTCTACTCGTCTTGCAGAACAAAATGCGAAATCGTCGCAGCTATACGTAAGACAGTCGAGCGTCGAGCGCTCCCAGCGTCTTGATGAAAATAACGCTAGAAACTCGCAAACACTGGCAAGAGAAAACAGCGCCCAACTTTCTACTCGTCTTGAAGAACAAAATGCGAGATCGTCGCACCTATACGTAAGACATTTGAGCATCGAGCGCTCCCAGAGTCTTGCTAAAAATAACGCTAGAAACTCGCAAACACTGGCAAAAGAAAACAGCGCCGAACGTTTTATTCGCCTTGCAGAACTAAATGCGAGATCGTCGCAGCTATACGTAAGACAGTCGAGCGTCGAGCGCTCCCAGCGTCTTGCTGAAAATAGGGCCAGAAACTCGCAAACACTGGCAAGAGAAAACAGCGCCGCACGTTCTACTCGTCTTGAAGAACAAAATGCGAGATCGTCGCAGCTATACGTAAGACAGTCGAGCGTCGAGCGCTCCCAGCGTCTTGCTGAAAATAGGGCCAGAAACTCGCAAACACTGGCAAGAGAAAACAGCGCCGCACGTTCTACTCGTCTTGAAGAACAAAATGCGAGATCGTCGCAGCTATACGTAAGACAGTCGAGCGTCGAGCGCTCCCAGCGTCTTGCTGAAAATAGGGCCAGAAACTCGCAAACACTGACAAGAGAAAACAGCGCCGAACATTCTATTCGTTTTGCAGAACATAATGCGAGATCGTCGCAGCTATACGTAAGACAGTCGAGCGTCGAACGCTCCCAGAGTTCTGCTGAAAATAACGCTAGAAACTCGCAAACACTGGCAAGAGAAAACAGCGCCGAACGTTTTATTCGCCTTGCAGAACAAAAAGCGAGATCGTCGCAGCTATACGTAAGACAGTCGAGCGTCGAGCGCTCCCAGCGTCTTGATGAAAATAACGCTAGAAACTCACAAACACTGGCAAGAGAAAACAGCGCATAACGTTCTACTCGTCTTGAAGAACAAAATGCGAGATCGTCGCAGCTATACGTAAGACAGTCGAGCGTCGAGCGCTCCCAGCGTCTTGCTGAAAATAGGGCCAGAAACTCGCAAACACTGGCAAGAGAAAACAGCGCCGCACGTTCTACTCGTCTTGAAGAACAAAATGCGAGATCGTCGCAGCTATACGTAAGACAGTCGAGCGTCGAGCGCTCCCAGCGTCTTGCTGAAAATAGGGCCAGAAACTCGCAAACACTGGCAAGAGAAAACAGCGCCGCACGTTCTACTCGTCTTGCAGAACAAAATGCGAGATCGTCGCAGCTATACGTAAGACAGTCGAGCGTCGAGTGCTCCCAGCGTCTTGCTGAAAATAACGCTAGAAACTCGCAAACACTGGCAAGAGAAAACAGCGCCCAACGTTCTACTCGTCTTGAAGAACAAAATGCGAGATCGTCGCACCTATACGTAAGACAGTCGAGCGTCGAGTGCTCCCAGCGTCTTGATGAAAATAACGCTAGAAACTCGCAAACACTGGCAAGAGAAAACAGCGCCCAACGTTCTACTCGTCTTGAAGAACAAAATGCGAGATCGTCGCAGCTATACGTAAGACAGTCGAGCGTCGAGCGCTCCCAGCGTCTTGATGAAAATAACGCTAGAAACTCGCAAACACTGGCAAGAGAAAACAGCGCCCAACGTTCTACTCGTCTTGAAGAACAAAATGCGAGATCGTCGCACCTATACGTAAGACAGTCGAGCGTCGAGCGCTCCCAGCGTCTTGCTGAAAATAGAGCTAGAAACTCGCAAACACTGGCAAGAGAAAACAGCGCCGAACGCGTTATTCGCCTTGCAGAACTAAATGCGAGATCGTCGCAGCTATACGTAAGACAGTCGAGCGTCGAGCGCTCCCAGCGTCTTGCTGAAAATAGGGCCAGAAACTCGCAAACACTGGCAAGAGAAAACAGCGCCGCACGTTCTACTCGTCTTGCAGAACAAAATGCGAGATCGTCGCAGCTATACGTAAGACAGTCGAGCGTCGAGCGCTCCCAGCGTCTTGATGAAAATAACGCTAGAAACTCGCAAACACTGGCAAGAGAAAACAGCGCCCAACTTTCTACTCGTCTTGAAGAACAAAATGCGAGATCGTCGCACCTATACGTAAGACATTTGAGCATCGAGCGCTCCCAGAGTCTTGCTGAAAATAACGCTAGAAACTCGCAAACACTGGCAAAAGAAAACAGCGCCGAACGTTTTATTCGCCTTGCAGAACTAAATGCGAGATCGTCGCAGCTATACGTAAGACAGTCGAGCGTCGAGCGCTCCCAGAGTCTTGCTGAAAATAACGCTAGAAACTCGCAAACACTGGCAAAAGAAAACAGCGCCGCACGTTCTACTCGTCTTGAAGAACAAAATGCGAGATCGTCGCAGCTATACGTAAGACAGTCGAGCGTCGAGCGCTCCCAGCGTCTTGCTGAAAATAGGGCCAGAAACTCGCAAACACTGACAAGAGAAAACAGCGCCGAACATTCTATTCGTTTTGCAGAACAAAATGCGAGATCGTCGCAGCTATACGTAAGACAGTCGAGCGTCGAGCGCTCCCATTGTTTTGCTAAAAAGAACGCTAGAAACTTGCAAACACTGGCAAGAGAAAACAGCGCTGAACATTCTATTCGCCTTGCAGAACAAAAAGCGAGATCGTCGCAGCTATACGTAAGACAGTCGAGCGTCGAGCGCTCCCAGCGTCTTGATGAAAATAACGCTAGAAACTCGCAAACACTGGCAAGAGAAAACAGCGCCCAACTTTCTACTCGTCTTGAAGAACAAAATGCGAGATCGTCGCACCTATACGTAAGACATTTGAGCGTCGAGCGCTCCCAGAGTCTTGCTGAAAATAACGCTAGAAACTCGCAAACACTGGCAAGAGTAAACAGCGCCAAACGTTCTATTCGCCTTGCAGAACAAAATGCGAGATCGTCGCACCTATACGTAAGACAGTCGAGCGTCGAGCGCTCCCAGAGTCTTGCTGAAAATAACGCTAGAAACTCGCAAACACTGGCAAAAGAAAACAGCGCCGCACGTTCTACTCGTCTTGAAGAACAAAATGCGAGATCGTCGCAGCTATACGTAAGACAGTCGAGCGTCGAGCGCTCCCAGCGTCTTGCTGAAAATAGGGCCAGAAACTCGCAAACACTGACAAGAGAAAACAGCGCCGAACATTCTATTCGTTTTGCAGAACAAAATGCGAGATCGTCGCAGCTATACGTAAGACAGTCGAGCGTCGAACGCTCCCAGAGTTCTGCTGAAAATAACGCTAGAAACTCGCAAACACTGGCAAGAGAAAACAGCGCCGAACGTTTTATTCGCCTTGCAGAACAAAAAGCGAGATCGTCGCAGCTATACGTAAGACAGTCGAGCGTCGAGCGCTCCCAGCGTCTTGATGAAAATAACGCTAGAAACTCGCAAACACTGGCAAGAGAAAACAGCGCCAAACGTTCTACTCGTCTTGAAGAACAAAATGCGAGATCGTCGCACCTATACGTAAGACAGTCGAGCGTCGAGCACTCGCAGCGTCTTGCTGAAAATAGAGCTAGAAACTCGCAAACACTGGCAAGAGTAAACAGGGCCAAACGTTCTATTCGCCTTGCAGAACAAAATGCGAGATCGTCGCTCCTATACGTAAGACAGTCGAGCGTCGAGCACTCGCAGCGTCTTGCTGAAAATAACGCTAGAAACTCGCAAACACTGGCAAGAGAAAACAGCGCCGAACGTTCTATTCGCCTTGCAGAACAAAATGCGAGATCGTCGCACCTATACGTAAGACAGTCGAGCGTCGAGCGCTCCCAGAGTCTTGCTGAAAATAACGCTAGAAACTCACAAACACTAGCAAGAGAAAACAGCGCCCAACGTTCTAATTGTCTTGCAGAACAAAATGCGAGATCGTCGCAGCTATACGTAAGACAGTCGAGCGTCGAACGCTCCCAGAGTTCTGCTGAAAATAACGCTAGAAACTCGCAAACACTGGCAAGAGAAAACAGCGCCGAACGTTTTATTCGCCTTGCAGAACAAAAAGCGAGATCGTCGCAGCTATACGTAAGACAGTCGAGCGTCGAGCGCTCCCAGCGTCTTGATGAAAATAACGCTAGAAACTCGCAAACACTGGCAAGAGAAAACAGCGCCCAACGTTCTACTCGTCTTGAAGAACAAAATGCGAGATCGTCGCACCTATACGTAAGACAGTCGAGCGTCGAGCGCTCGTAGCGTTTGGCTGAAAATAGAGCTAGAAACTCGCAAACACTGGCAAGAGAAAACAGCGCCCAACATTCTATTCGTCTTGCAGAACAAAATGCGAGATCGTCGCAGCTATACGTAAGACAGTCGAGCGTCGAGCGCTCGTAGCGTTTGGCTGAAAATAGAGCTAGAAACTCGCAAACACTGGCAAGAGAAAACAGCGCTGAACGCGTTATTCGCCTTGCAGAACAAAATGCGAGATTGTCGCAGCTATACGTAAGACAGTCGAGCGTCGAGCGCTCCCAGAGTCTTGCTGAAAATAATGCTAGAAACTCGCAAACACTGGCAAGAGAAAACAGCGCCGAACATTCTATTCGTCTTGCAGAACAAAATGCGAGATCGTCGCACCTATACGTAAGACAGTCGAGCGTCGAGCGCTCCCAGAGTCTTGCTGAAAATTACGCTAGAAACTCGCAAACACTAGCAAGAGAAAACAGCGCCGAACATTCTATTCGTCTTGCAGAACAAAATGCGAGATCGTCGCAGCTATACGTAAGACAGTCGAGCGTCGAGCGCTCCCAGAGTCTTGCTGAAAATAACGCTAGAAACTCGCAAACACTGGCAAAAGAAAACAGCGCCGAACGTTTTATTCGCCTTGCAGAACTAAATGCGAGATCGTCGCACCTATACGTAAGACAGTCGAGCGTCGAGCACTCGCAGCGTCTTGCTGAAAATAGAGCTAGGAACTCGCGAACGCGTGCACGAGAATCCAGCGCTGAACACTCGCAGCGGCTTATGGCACAGAGAGATAGACAACGGTCATTAACAACTAGGGCGCGCAATAGCATTTTAGCTCATAGTTATAGATCGGCATTCAGTTACGATCCTCAAATTGATTACGCTCATCAAACCAGCATCCAAGTCGGAGCAATGAATGAGATTTGTCCCAAATGCTTTGCTAAAAAATGGATTGATGAAACGAAAGGTGTGTGCTGCGCGTCTGGAAAAATTATGCTTCCAAACCTTGAAGAGTCACCAGAACCAATAAAAAGACTTTTGACAAAAAATCATACATTATCTGCGCTTATTTTGAATAACGTACGTAGGTACAATAGTCTTTTCCAGATGACTTCTTTCGGAGCGAAAGATATTAGAGAAGGAAATTTTATACCCACTTTTAAGGTAGAGGGACAAGTTTATCATCTCATAGGTAGCCTTTTACCGCCATCAGGACAAAGCCCACAATTTTTGCAGATATATTTTGTTTCAGATGCTGACCAACTATCATTGCGATCAAATCAAAAGCCCCCAGCTTAACACTAGATTTGATAAACGAATTGCAGACTATCTTGAATAGCCACAATGTTTACATACGAATTTTTAAACATAATATCGAACTCAACACATCGGAGAGTTTAAAATTAATTATATACTCCGATCGCACACCTCAGACAGAGCACAGGGGAAAATATAACGCTCCTTCTATAAATGAAGTAGCCATTCTCTTGGTCAATGAGGATAAAGAGCCCAGAGATATAGTACTGCACGGTAGAGATGGTCAGGTGAAACGAGTGTCGGAATTACACCGCGCATATGATCCGCTACCATATCCGTTTATGTTTGTATCAGGAGACGATGGATATTATTTAACTACCCCTCAACAGAATTCCTTATCAAATAAGACTGTGTCATGTATGCAATATTATGCATACCGTTTAATGATTAGAGCCAACTGTTTTAATACACTGCATTATTACAAAGATTTGTTTAATCTATATTGTGTGGATATGATGGCGAAATGATTTCCGAAAGGTTAAATTTTATTTCCCGAAATTAACAAAAACTTAGAGCTGACGACTATATTCATTTGAGGGATGCTTTGAACCAAGACGCATGCGTAAATGCTACCAATATCGGACAGCATGTCATCTTGCCGTCATCATTTACTGGTTCTCCGAGGTATCTCCACGAAAAAACTCAAGACGCTATGACATATGTGCGCAATTATTGGAGGCCAGATCTTTTCGTTACTTTCACCTATAATCCAGAATGGGAAGAAATAAAGCAAGAACTTTTTCCCGGTCAACGATCTTTCGACCGGCATGACATCATCGCACGAGTTTTTCACTTAAAAATGAAAAAAATGATAAAAATATTCACAAAAGATGAAATTTTTGGGTCAATTAAATGTTATATGCTTACTGTTGAGTGGCAAAAAAGGGTATTGCCGCATTGTCATACGTTATTTTGGCTGGACTCGAAAATACAGCCCGATGAAATTGATGAAATAATAGTTACTGAATTGCCTAACAAGGAGGAAGACCCAGTATTGTTTATATATTCCCCAATACTGTGTTGATCTTTCAACGCTCACGTAAACGTTGAATATGATCATTCCGTACAAGCCATAAAACTACGTATTCCATATAAATGTTGCTTTTATTCCAAATTCATTAAAAAATGGTCCGAAAATCCAGTTTGACCAAAAATCCTCTCCAGAACCTGGTGGTGCTACTGGAGTGGGACCTATAACATATGTTCTCAGAGTTCAATATAAATGTTTCTTTTATTCCAAATTCATTAAAAAAATGGTCCAAAAATCCAGTATTGACCAAAAATCCTCTCCAGAACCTGGTGGTTGCATCTGGAGTGGTATCCACATATGCCGTTGTCAGATTTCCCTACTCCTTAAATATTGTGAAATACTTATTGTGAATACTTAATTTCTTATTTGTCTGTGCACATATGTGTGAAATGTTTGTATGGCAATTGTCGCTGGCTGCGATTTTGGAAATAAAAAAATGCTGGCTGCAGTCTACGTTTTAACATTAACTTTATTACTTCAAACTCAATCTTCTATATATATGAAATAATGAGTAACAATGAAATGTTTTAATCGTAGTTTTATTTTTACTCCACTGACTGCTCTCTTTTCGCCATTAATTCTTGCCGAAAAAAGCACGCCAAAGGAGCAGATAAAACTCCGATAGAAAAATATATAATTATCGATAACTATTAAGGCATTGGCAGTTGGCGACATCCCCACCCCCGTGAATCGACCTTGATTCACTCAACATCTAACACAGCCAACTTTGAAACGGGACGTCTAGCTATACCAGTTGATGTACGCATGTCGACACGCCTAACAACTCCGTCACTGCCCGGGTAAACTTTTTCAATTACTCCGCGACACCATTGCATACGTGGTACATTTGAGTCGCACAAATATACGATATCACCTATTGCTACAGGTTTCTGTCTTTGACACCACTTAGTTCGTCTCGTTAATGTTGGCAGATATTCATTAATCCAACGCTTCCAAAAGCGATCCCGCAATTGAAGACTTATTCTCCATTGCTTTCTTGATACAATTGGTTTATCTTCCTCGTCCCGAATTGTTGTTTGGGCCGTATTGGCTGAGCCAAGTAAAAATGATTAGGCGTTAACGGCTCCTCTTCGTCATGCGTGATAGGCAAATGTGTCAAAGGGCGAGAATTAACAATGTTTTCTACTTCTACTAGTGCGCTGTACAGAGTATGCTTACGGGGCGATACTTCACATAAGGTATGTTTCAACGCTCGTTTGACAGCTTGTACCATCCGTTCCCAAATTCCACCTTCACATGGGTTGTAAGGGCAACTAAACATCCATTGTATTCGTTTGTTAGATAACTCTTCTTGTACAGCATTACAATCAAATACTTCAGTAAAGTTTTTTGCTTCATTGTTGACACCAACAAAGTTTTTGCCGTTATCGCTGAAAATTTTAAATGGAAGTCCACGTCTATTTATAAAATTTCTTATTGCTAATATACATGCATCGGTAGACAAATCATGAGCCAATTCTAAATGTATTGCACGTACTGTTAAGCATGTAAATAATGCCACCCAACGTTTCTCAATACGTCTACCATTAGTTATAGTTAGAGGCCCAAAATAGTCCAAACCTGTATATGTGAATGGCCTGAGATATGGAGTTAAGCGTTCTTCTGGTAAAGGTCCCATCATGGGATTTATAGGCTTTGCTTTGTTTATACGACATACTTGACAATTTATTACCACGTTTTTTAAAACATTCCTTAAACGTATTATCCAAAATTTTTGACGAATCGCAGCGATAGTTGCTTCCACGTTTTGATGTTTCATCATAACGATTTAACAATCAGAGTTGATACATAATGATTCGGAAATAGGATGATCGGGCGCTTGGCACTCATTGGTAAATAACTGGCTGCATCCACACGACCGTAAATTCTTACAATGCCTTTCTCATCTATGTATGGTGATAATTGGTATACGAGTATTCGAGAATCTTTATTTAAATTGTTTCTGTTGCGTATTTTGTCAATTTCTGGACCAAATGATTCATATTGTACAATTTTGCAAATCATGTGTTCGGCCTTTTCTATTTCATTCGCATTCAAACTATATGTTTCATCTGGATAATGAATTTTTTGGCATCGCCGAATAAAACGCATCATCCAAGCTACCGCTCTAATCAATCTATTGTAACAAGAGAATTTATCAAATTTGATAATGTTGTTTTTGCAAATAATCAAAGCAAATTTAGGTCGCAATTCTTTTTCTTCTATTAAGCAGTCACGCGATATTTCTTCTTTTATGGGCCACTCTGAATAATCTTGCTTCAAAAAAGTAGGACCAGTTATCCAACGCGGGGAGTCGTTACATGTCTGACTGTTTATCCTAGTTGCTTCATCAGCTACGTTGTGTTCTCCAATCGTTTTTATTTGTATCATTTAAAATTTCTGCAATACGATGTGCTACAAACGGCTTATATCGGCGGCTTTCAGAGTTTATCCAGCTTAAGACTGTAGTCGAATCACTCCATAAAACACATTGAAATGCAAAATTGTGTTCTTCTTTTATCATGACATATAATCTCGTTCCCAGAACCGCTGCTTGCAACTCAAGCCTAGGCATAGTCATAATTTTTTGCACATACAAAGGAAACAGCTATTTCACCATATTCATTTACAGCTCTCCAATAGGACACTGCAGCAATAGCTTCTTCACTCGCATCAACAAATACATGTAATTGTAACTCTTTAGGTTTTCCATTTTTAAAATATGGGCGTGATATGCGAAATGTTTCAACGTTCTTCAATTGTTGCTACCAGGAACTCCATATGGTATGCAAGCTATTTGGTAACGGGTCGTCCCAGTCTATGGCACGCTTCCAAATTTCACGCACTATGAGCTTGCCTATTATCATTAGTTTACTTAAGAAACCAAGAGGATCATATACTGACTTTTTTTTTCTTTCTTTAAGATTTCATCTGCGTTGACGTCGGCTTCTGATTTCAATGGAGGAGCCGCTTTTACACCAAAATTTTCTACTTCAAAATATTGTGCAACCTTTTCATGTAAATACTTGTCACATAAATAGGACGCTAACAAACATGTTTCTTCTTTAATATCACTACTTCCGTTATTTTGTATTTTACCAAATACTACCCACCCTAATGGAGTATTAACAGCGTATGGGCCATCATTAGAAAGCAGTATTATTTCTTCGGGCAATTCCAAGTGGCAATGATCCAAACCAATTAACAACTTAGGCTTGACATTTTCATATTTAAGTAAAGATATGTTTTGTGCATTAAACATACTAGTGTTAAAGTTGTGAGTAGGCAAGTCTAAATTGTTTATACCATAAACGTTATCTAATGCGTAACGTTTTCTCTTGTTTAAGCCACTTATATGGAAATTAACTAGAGTTGCATTTTCATTAGAAGTTTTGCCGGCATACCATTGAATATTAAGAGTACCTTTTTTACCATAAATACCTAATTCGTTCATTATTTTATTATCTACCATTGTCATTGAGGACCCTTCATCTAACAGCGCGTATGTATCAACAATTCGTTCATTATTTTATTATCTACCATTGTCATTGAGGACCCTTCATCTAACAGCGCGTATGTATCAACATGTCCTTTTGGACCATATAAAGTGACTGCTACAACGCGGAATACAACATAGGTATCTTTGGGCTTATGTTCAACACAACTTAAAATTGCCCCCGACGTACCTGATACAGTATCATTTGTCTTAAGCTTAGCGATAGGCTTATGTAACAATTCATGATGATATTTATGACATTCATTATCTTTACATTTCTTACGACGGCGGCAATTTCTCACACCATGGCCTGCTTTGAGGCAGCAGAAACACAGGCGCTTATTTTTAACTTCGTTTCAACGTGCACATGCACAATTTCCATCACAAATTTGGCAACCACTTTGCGCATTTGTTGCATGTAAAACTATTTTTTTTTTAATACATTTTCTCGACCACTATCGCTTGTGACAATATTCACGTAAGTGACTATATCATTCACCTATTGGCTAAAATGCGTTATTTTTGGAAAAGGCTTAATTGTGGCGGCGTAACGAGCCCATTCTATCTTCTTACTATTAGGTAATTTACCGACTAATTCTTCCAGAAGAGTTGGATTTAATAAGTGTTGTTCTGCATTAACTGTTTGAAGAAAGGCGGCAAGGTTTCTACATTTACTTGCAAATGGAACAAATCTATGAAATTCATTTTCTCCTATTGCAGCCACCTTACGAATTTGCATCAACTGACTGCGTATCAACAACTCAGGCCGACCATAAAGAAAATATAATTGTTCCATAATTACCGATACGTTATCTGGATGTATTAAAAGCGATTTTACTGCTTCTATGGCATCACCTTTAAGCGACTTTTGTAACCGTTGATAATTTTCAAAATTATTATATTTATAAAATTCCGTTGATTGTTTGAAGGCTGTTGAAAACATTGGCCAATCTTCTGCTGATCCATCAAAGGCTGGCAAATCTACAATTTTTTTTGAATAGCCATACATAAAGGCATTATTACAAATATTTTCTTGTGTATTGCTACTCATGGACTCCATATTATTAAGTCTAATACTTTCGTTGTGTAATACATTGTTACCATTTCGTTCATAACAAAATGGCGGCTGAGGTACGCTTGCTGCATTTATGTTTATCGTAGGATGCCATGCCATGTTTGTTGCGTTTGCAATACCTAAATCGTGTACCGACGTCGACTGTGCTGCTGCAGTAACACTACACTGTAATGCAACTGTTAAAGCTTCTTGCGTGTTTTTAAATTGTAAAGCAAGGCTTTCTATTTGTTGTTGCAAAGCCAACAAACTGCTAGAATTTGATGCTGTACTTTGTTGTTCTATTTCCATACTTTGTTGAACGCTTGGCGTATCAGTGTTTTGTACAGTTAAATCGTGTGATGTTGTAGCTGAATTATTTGACGGCAGCACACCACTCTCAACATTTTCTTTCCCCTGTGACCTTTGGGTTGCACTTCTGGTTTTTGGCGGTGAATGAGACAACATTATTAACACTACCTAGATATATGTAGGTTAATTTTATTCACTTAAAAATTCCTAGATACTTCCCAAGTTTAATAACCGTAAATAAAATAGTTTTAAACAGCAAATTCTTCCTTTGTCGTCAATGGCAAAAAAAATATGGCGCAAATTACGATTAAATGAAATGTCGCTGGCTGCGATTTTGGAAATAAAAAACTGCTGGCTGCACTCTACGTTTTAACATTAACTTTATTACTTCAAACTCAATCTTCTATATATATGAAATAATCGTAGTTTTATTTTTACTCCACTGACTGCAATCTTTTCGCCATTAATTCTTGCCGAAAAAAGCACGCCAAAGAAGCAGATAAAACTCCGATAGAAAAATATATATGTGGCAACCTTTAGTTACACCTCGTTGAAAACTTCACGCACTGTTTTGATTTTTACAAAATGAGTTTAGTCATCAAAAAAGCACACATTTTTATAAAAAGGACGCTTACGAAAAAAGTTCAATTTTTTTGTTAACGAAAAATATAATTATTTAATTAAGTTATAGATATTAAAAGTTAAATAAAACGTCTATAAATTGGTGACCCATAACAGCAGTTTATTGAACAAATAAAAAACAACTGTATCATGCAAGAGACGAATAGTTCGGCCACTGAGTCTGAGAATCACGTGGAAGCAATTTCTACGCCACGTTTAACTCCACCAAATATGGCAGACACGAATATTGACTCATACTTTATGTCACTGGAATTCTGGTTTGCTGCTTTAGGAATAACTCAAGATTTAAAAAAATATAATATTGTTATGGCGCAGGTGCCACCAAACAAATTAATTGAATTGCGTCCTATAATTGATGCTACGCCAAACCAAAACAGGTATGATTATATTAAAACAAAATTAATTGGTCATTTCGCCGATAGCCAGCAAAAAAGATTACAAAAAGTTTTATCAGATATGCCGCTTGGTGACAAAAAACCTAGTCAACTTTTTAATGAGATGCGTCGTGTGGCCGGCAGTGCTTTAAGTGAAAATATACTTCTAGATTTATGGGCAGCACGTTTGCCACCTCACGCTCAAGCTGCTGTCATTGCATCAAGTGGTGATGCTATTAATAAAACTGTGATTGCTGATGCAATAGTGGAATCACTAAATTTACGAAATATAAATGCCATCAATAACGCTTGTTCAGTAAGCTCACAAAAGCGCACGGAGGAGGTATGCACACTTGAATCGCTACAGCAAGAGATTGCAAAGCTTACTAAAAGTATAGCAGCATTATCGGAAAAGAGATCGCGTTCAAGAAGCGCATCCCGTAGAATTTCAAACCGATCTAACACCCCTTTAAGCGAAAATAGGGACTATTGTTGGTACCATAAAAAGTTTGGAAACAATGCTCGCAAATGCAGGTCTCCATGTTCATATAACCAGTCAACACCACAACAGTGATGCCAACAGATTAAGTCAGCAGCAGACTCCGCCAACATATTTGCTGCTGAACTGCATCGCCTTATGGTCTACGATAAAACTACAATGATATCCTTTTTAATTGACACTGGTGCGGATGTATCAGTTATTCCAAAAAATTTTAAAAATTCTAGAAGTGATGCTAATACAATTAAATTATACGCAGCAAATGGCACACATATTAATGTTTATGGTGATGTCCTCTTGAAAGTTGATCTTGGCCTACGAAGAGAATTTTTATGGAAGTTTTTGATAACTGATCTACCTATTGCTATAATTGGTGCCGATTTTATTAAACATTATGATTTATTAGTAGACCTGAAAGGCAAACGACTTATCGATAAAACCACCTCATTAAAGTCACCAGCTACAATTGTACAGCCGACAATATATTCAATACGATCATTTGACGCGTCAACGCCATTTTCTAAAATTATTAACGAATTTCCATCAGTTACACGTATGCCGCAGCTTGGCGCGCCAGCAAAGTCAACAATTGTTCATTATATAGACACACAAGGCCCTCCCGTTTTTGCTCGCCCACGTAGGCTTGCACCTGAAAAATTAGCAGCCGCACGTGCCGAATTTGAAAATTTAATGAAACTGGGCATATGCAGACCATCTCGTAGTAATTGGGCCAGCCCGTTACATATGGTACGAAAACCAGATGGGTCGTGGCGGCCTTGTGGCGATTATAGAGCGCTTAATGCCAAGACTATACCGGACAGGTATCCGCTACCACATCTTCAAGATTTCAGCAATATATTGCAAGGTAAAACTGTGTTTTCAAAAATAGACTTACAAAAAGCATTCCATCAAGTACCAATCAATCCTGACGACATTCATAAAACTGCTATTTGCACACCATTTGGCCTGTATGAATTTACGTATATGACGTTTGGTTTGAGAAATGCCGCTCAGACATTTCAAAGATTAATTCATGAGGTTGTTCGTGGATTGGATTTTGTGTTTCCGTATATGGATGACATATGCGTCGCATCTTCATCATTAGTACAACACGAAGATCATTTGAGACAGTTGTTTCATAGATTGAGTAGCTATAATCTAGCCATCAACATAAATAAATGTGAATTCGGTAAACCCCAAGTTAAGTTTTTGGGCCATCTAGTAACGGCGGAAGGTATACGGCCATTGCCAGAAAAGGTCGAAGCAGTACAGAAATTCCCACGGCCAAATACCGTAAGTGAGCTAAAACGTTTTTTAGCCACGGTAAATTTTTATAGGCGATTTATTAATAATGCAATGGATTCACAAGCACCACTTTTAAGCATGTGTCCTGGTAACGTTAAAAATGACCGTACCGCTTTAAATTGGTCTGATGATACGATCGCAGCGTTTGAAAATTGTAAAAAACAGCTAGCAGATGCAGCGCTATTGGCACACCCGTGTAAAGATGCCGAATTGTCGTTATGGGTTGATGCGTCTAATACAGCAGCAGGAGCTGTTTTACATCAGTTAGTTAACAATGAATTACAGCCACTTGGTTACTTTTCAAAAAAGTTTGACAAAGCGCAGTTGCGATACAGCACCTATGATCGTGAGCTGACTGCTATATATCTAGCAGCGCGTCATTTTAGATACATGCTTGAAGAAAAGGCATCAAACCGTCAGGTTCGACAACTTGATTACATTTCACAATTAACAACAGATATACGATATGTAGAAGGAAGAAATAACGTTACTGCTGATTTGCTTTCTCGTATTAATAACATTAATACTGATGGTATCGATTATGAAAAATTAGCTGAAGATCAATCAGTTGATGATGAATTGAATTCCTTTTTACTTCAAGGTGATGAATGTAAGCTAAAATTAAAACTTTTTACGATTCCCGGCAGTTCTAAGAAATTGGTTTGTGATTGTTCAACAAGTAATATAAGACCTTTTATAACGAAAAAATTTCGTGATGCCGCTTTAAGAGCAACACACAATTTATCACATCAAAGTACTCGTTCCACGGCTAAGTTGATGACACAAAGATTCGTTTGGCCTGGAATTTTAAAAGACACTAAACGTTTTGTCAAGTATTGCTTGCATTGTCAAAAAGCTAAAATTACACGTCATAATTTTTCTGAGTTGGATCGCTATAATCTACCTAGTCAAAGACCGCTTTACGAGATGGCCCGAAGCTATACCTATACCGGATCAAACTGCAACTACAGTAACACGAGCATTGATCGATCAATGGATATCGAGATTTGGCGTACCTTTAAGAATTACATCGGATCAAGGTCGTCAATTTCAATCGAGTATTTTTTACGAGCTAACCCGCACTCTAGGCATTACACATATCTCAACAACAGCTTACCATCCGCAGGCCAATGGTATCATAGAAAGATGGCACAGAACGTTGAAGGCAGCCATTTTGTGTAAGCAAGCTGATAAATGGACTGCACACCTTCCATCTATTCTATTAGGGTTGCGCACAACGTATAAAAGCGATATTAAGGCATCTCCTGCAGAAATGGTATATGGCACTACACTCAAAATACCGTCAGAATTTTTTACAGAAAACGTAAACGTCAAAACTGAGTCTGATGTTTTACTGGAGTTGCGAAAAACCATGCAGTGCTTACGTCCAACCGATACTGCATGGCATTCTACACAAAAAATTTTTATTCATCCAGATCTTTCTACATGTAAACAAGTTTTTCTACGTAATGACTCCATTCGTCCATCGCTGTCATCTCCGTATGAGGGGTCATTTGTGGTAACAGGTCGTAGTGGAAAAAACTTCAACTTAATTGTTAATGGAAAAAGTGTAACGGTTTCGGTAGATCGATTAAAGCCTGCTTACATTACTACGGAAGATGAGCAAGAGGTGCCTGTGAAGGTGTTGTCGCCACAACCAAAAAGTGTTACACGTTCTGGGCGTCAAGTAAAGTTTCCTAAGCGGTACGCTTGCTAGAGGGGGAGTACTGTGGCAACCTTTAGTTACACCTCGTTGAAAACTTCACGCACTGTTTTGATTTTTACAAAATGAGTTTAGTCATCAAAAAAGCACACATTTTTATAAAAAGGACGCTTACGAAAAAAGTTCATTTTTTTGTTAACGAAAAATATAATTATTTAATTAAGTTATAGATATTAAAAGTTAAATAAAACGTCTATATATAATTAGCGATAACTATTAAGGCATTGCCAGTTGGCGACAGCAATATTATTATCAATAGTGGGTATAAAAAAGGGGTTACAGTGACTTGAGTACAATAGTTGGACATATGGTCTCGGGAAGTTTTTTGTAGATATTGATATGTTATATAATATTGTAGAAAATTTTTTTGTTTTAACATCAATACTTTCCGCAGCGTAAACGGTGAAAGATATATTATGACTAATTTTTTTACACCTTGGGTTAGTAATAGTAGGAATGTTCAGGGATCCCCGACATTTTTTGACAATAAATATAGCCTATGTTACTCAGTGATAATGTAGCTTTCTAATAGCGAAAATATTTTTGAAATCGGTCCAGTACTTTTTGAGTTTACTCGTTACATACAAAAATACAAAAATACAAATGTTTTTGTTGTTTTTTATATGCGTTTTGCCGGACTCTATATTCTTCTATGGTTATCGGCCTTGGTCCTGGGATGGAAGTGGGCTTGTTACTTGGAGGCGTATATTTTATGCCCGTAGTATACCGTGGTACATATTTTTCTATGGTTGAGCATGGCTATTGTTGGTTGGATATGAACAGGTGGGCAGGATTGCCATGTTATGATAATTGTTATGGTAATAAGGCAGGATCACCATGTTGTAATAATTTTATATGTTATTATTTTTTTTAATAGTGAAATTTAAGATTTCACTATTTACTAACCTCCAGCTGCTAAGAGAGCAGCGTCCTTTCGGCTATGTGCCTGGTAAGGGGACATGTGGTAAATAATGAGAAAACTTGGATTTGTTTTGTGTTAAAACAAAAGTCTTTCTGATTAATTTTTGCCAAAATTTGCATTATTTATACTAATTCTATTCTTATTCTAGCACATTGATAATCTTGTGTTACTTAAGTAGGTTATTAAATCACGTTGTATTTACTTAACTTACCTTAGCATAAATTTATTAAATGCAAGTATGCATCAGCTTATGGCTAAATATGTTGTTGTAGGTAATGTTTGTGACTAATCTAACACACTACTCTATACTCCATCCTGCGATTAAGATGCAACTGAATAACCTGCGCTTCATGTAATTCTCGTGGAAGAGATGTTATAATATTATTTACGGAAACCGGAACATTACCGCGCCGCGAATAGCACTTTGTCGTTCAAAGCCAAGGGCAACAATTATCATAAAAGCTAGCCTGGCTATTATTAAGCGCTCCTCAGTTTTTGTTAAGCCTTGAAGGCACTCTGGTACATGCGGATAGTCTAGTCCGTTGGCTAGACATATATTTGGTTTCCTCTTATTTATATTTGTTCTACTACATGTTTTGCAGAAATTGTACTCATTATTTTCTGAAGGAAATTTAGATGAAAGGTAAAATACTACTTCAACTACATCTTCAATTCCTGTTAATTTTAAGTCGTCTACTTAATTTTTCCACTTGGCGAGGGAACCACAAACCTCCCCAACATATACACACGATTGTTGGACCTTGTTTAATTATCGAATTATAATTAGTGTTAGTGTCTTGTCTGATAATGTTTAACGATTGATCTCTTTGACGTTCTTCACTTAGACGATTTTCTAGCTTGTCGAAATTTTTCCAATAATCTATTATCAACATCGACTCTATGTAATACGACACAAAGTTGCCTACTTTGGAGAATTTCTTGAACGTGGGAACTCAGGATCTGCCTCCGTTCTGTATTTCTCAATAGTTCGATTGCGCGGTAACCATTATCTCGTCTTCGCAACGCCTTTGCCTCTCTATCACGCAGCCGTTCTGTTTCCCTAAATCGAGAATCGTTGCGTTTCAAGACGTGTTGTGCGATATTACGAAATTGTTCTCCTTCTCGATATTCCACATTTTGGCTGCGACGATTTCTTCGCCTTTCTGTGTCTCGCAACTGCTCGGCTTCTCGATAATGAAGATCGCTCCGCCTCGTAATATGTTCTATAGTATTGCGAGATTGTTCCATTTCTCGATATTCGACATTTTGGCTGCGGAGATTTCTGGTCTGTTCAAAGATTGCGATGCCGAAGAGTATCCTGAACTGTTCTTGACTATGAAATTGCGCATCCTGCCTATGGTTCCTGTACCAATTATTGTTATAACGTGATCTTTGAATAATATTTTCACGTATTTGGCACATCCTATCCCTCTGTAACCGACGCCTTTGTCTAATATTTTGAATTCTTCTCTGTGGCATTATTTTTATGGAGGTACTAGTTTGTAATGATATATCAATTTAATTTTCTTTTTAACAAATAAAAACTTTTACTTTTTATACCTAAAAAATTTTTAAATGAAAAAATTTATTTCTTATTTGGATCAAAAAAAAAAAATCTTAAATAGGGAGGGGATATAAAAATAGTCCGATCCGGTGCATTTTCAATAGGGTTCCACTTTGGGCCAATACGTGTCCCTGTACCAAATTTCATCGAAATATCTCAAAAAATGCGATCTGTAGCTTGCGCACAAATTTAGATGCACAGACGGACATGGTTCAGATTTTGATTCTGAATCGATCAGTATAATTGAAGATGGGTGTGGGTGTGACATTTGCTGTTTAGGAATTACAAACATCCGCACAAACTTTATATACCCTTTTCCACAGGGGGGTGCAAGGTATAAAAAACACAGGTAAGAAAACTTGCTTAGGCCAAATCTTAAATACCCACCACCTCCACAACGGTGGGCATGGCAAATATGTTGCGCCATCTAATTGTGTATATCATACCTATCAGCTTGGTAGTTTAGTTTTATGGTGAATGTGGTTTTTTATAAATTGTGGGCGTCTCTTTTATATGACCACGCCCATTTTTTACACATCAGTATATGGGATAACTATGTATACGGGTACCAAATTTCAAGTGCCTAGATCAACTTTTGTGGCAGATATAAAGATTTTTATTAATTGTGGGCGTGTCTGTAATCCGAATACGCCCATTTTTGGTATACCGATAGAGCTAATATTCATAGATGTATATACCAAATTTCAAGTTTACAGTTTAATTTTTGTGGCAGATAAATAGATTTTTGTTAATTGTGGGCGTGGATCTTGATCGATTTTGCCCATTTTAAATAGCGATCTGCGTGCAAGAACTAAAAGTGCCTGTACGCATTTGTTCTGAATCAGAAAAACTCTCTATTAAGCGCGTTTCTAACGTGGCGAACATTTCTTGCTCGGGTGGTTTTAATATAATGACACTAATTTGTGCTAAAATATTGCTTTCTATTGCTGGTGTGGTATTTAGTTTTATCAGATGTAATACCTGTGGCAATAAATTGTGCCTCGACTTATGCAAACCATAGTTGTGGTCGTGCATGTCAAAATGGAGGATTTTTATTGAGAGACGAGAAATTTCACCGCTTTGTGGTGGTTGTTGAAATGCTGCCTCCCCGTCCTCCATCACGTCGGGTTCACCAAATTGTAGGTGTTCCAATTATTATATAATTATTACTATTTATTAATTACTAACTATTGCAGATCCATCTTACAAAGAGAAAGTACAAAAATTGAAAATGCAGAGCGCGTTAGCTTTTTCTAGACATGACACAATCGATAATTAAAGGTCTAAACAGAATTAATATACACAAGCTGCCACATATATATATATATTAAATATTTTTTTATTCACCAAGAACCTCTTTTCGCCATCCAAAACCAAAAACGGAAAGGAAAGTAATTCGCCATATTTTTCTACTCGGTCTCTTTTTGTCTTTTTAGGTACTTTCCGTGGGCCAATGATGCCACCCGCAACAACTTTTAATTTATTTACTTAATTTAATCAAATAATCTTTGTAAAATTAATACTTTTTTTTGTCAAAAAAATGTAACTGATACATATGTAAAATATTTTTCAAGGTGACAACTTTTTTGTTATTAAATAATTTTATCATAAAATAAAATTTTCTTCAATAACAATAATAATCACTATAGATGGCGACGCTTTTAAGGGCAACATGTTTATTTCTGTGTTTAGATTAATTAGATTTCTGTTCTCTATAAATAATGTAGGAAATATATTATACCTCAACATTGTGTTCGTTTTGTACATTCGTTCACTTTATTAACTTTAACTTTTAATAATAATTTAAAAAAATTATTAAAATTATAAAAAAATTTTGTGGTAGATAAATATATTTGTAGCGATTGTAAGTGTACCTTTTAACCAATTTTGCCCACTTTAAATAACGATTTTTCCTTGTGGGTGTTGCAAACGGAATGACATTTTGCATACTAAGTAAGATATAAAAAAAGTTCTATGAATATCTAGTTGTTATTGAGATATGCGAATATCGTCCTTTCGTCTTATTAGCCCATATAATCGATTATACACGTTCATAATTTTTATCCATATTAAAATGTATTCTAAAAAACAATATGCATCGAGCAAAAAATAAGTATTATATTATTATATCCCTACCTATTTTAAGTTAATTAGGAAATTAGGTAACTTTATGCAAAAGATAGTTGCTTTCATCTCATATTCATGAGTGATGCATAGTACATGTGCACAAATTTACTATACCATTGCTTATATTAAAAAGCATCGTAACATAATTGTAAAGAAAATTTTAGTATTAGTTAACAAAACCATAAGTAAGTTTTGTGCTGATTTTAAATTTCATATATTTTCATATTACAAACATATTTGGAGGTAAACTTTTGCTTATCTCTTTGTACGGACGAAACGAGAGGAAAAAAAATACGTAATTTTGCTTGAATAGTTATAGATTACTCCAAACAAAAAATATTTCATATAATTAATAAAAACGTTTGCTTCAATTGTTTCTATTATATTCTTGTGCTTAAAGTTGAAAATTGTGTCTGCCCAATCCCTATAAATCTATATACAAAAAACTAAAAATTAGATTATTTCTATTCCGAGTGGTGCGTGAGGACTAAACGTTTAGCTGTATTGTGTATATTTAGGTTTTATATGATAATTAAGAATATGAGAGAATAATCCTAAAATAATGTAAATAATTTCATTATTAAAATATTAGTTTAGAAATAATATTATTTGCGTTTTACTAATGGCCATAAATATATAAACTTTTTTGGCACTTAAAAGATATAATTTGTAATAAGTAAATTTACACATAAACATACATTTAAAATTAATGGCGGAAAGAAAACAGGATTGAAATTAAATAATTGCGTTTTTTTATGTTCAAAATTATAAGGAGTTAATAACAAATGTGCTAAAATATGTATATGGTGAAGTCGTGGGTAATTTTACATATATAGGATTTGAGTCACCATATATGTTAAAATCAATGCAACGTAATTCATCCAACGAAGATTGTATTATAAAAAATCCTAAATATATAGTATAAATATATACTTAGCTTAACTTGTTTTTATACCTTCATCTTAGGTATACCTAAATTTTCTATTCTTCTAAAACGAAGCGCCAGAGATCTTACAAAGTATATATACCAAAATTTGAGTCTTGTTCGACTGTTGACCCGGTTGAAAATTTTATTTATATTTAGATGAAATTTTGTACAAGCATTTATATATTTGCACCCATTTAAATTGGCCAAAATCTCTAGCATCACATCCAAAATCAACAAAATTATATTTTTTAAGCAAAAATTTAAGCCTCGAAGTCAAATTAGGTACACTTCCCATATATATGACACGGTTTCATAACAGACAAAAAACTATAGGTGGCGAAAAATTCTTCTTGTACGTTTATGTGAAATATATGGCACTATTATGGGGCGTCTCAGATACATACCATGCCCCTTTCGAAAGAAAGTGGTGGATGCTCTAAGATTTTTAGTTTGTTTACTTGTTATGATTTTTATCGATTTCAATGATATATAACCTAAGAATTAGTAGAGCAGAAGACGGTTAATTATAATTAGTTCTTCTAACTACCTAGTTGATCTACGATTATATAATACTTTTGAGAAACAATTTGAAATTTTCCCAAGCTTAAGTTTATTGTGAGACTTTTTCTAACTTTTACATTTCAATTTATATTCATAAAGTTATGAAAGAAGAAGTAAGGTAAAACTTAAAATTATAAGGTGATATTGAAATAACAGTAAAATGAATTAAAGCACCTAGCTAGAGATGATAAGAATTTGTTATAATAATTTAAAAATTTTGTGAAAGAACGAGCTTGCTCCCGACACTATCGGTATCAAGTTTTGTAAAAAAAAAATTTGATGTGATTTTAAATTTAACAAGAAAAATTAATTAATTATAAATTATAAATACAATTATATACAATTAAAATTATTCAGTTAAACATAACAAATTATAATAATAAACTAGGTTCTGTGTGCTAGGGGAGGAGTTCATATAAAAATTAGGCATCAAGGTGATATATGAATTTACAGGTAAACTTTCTGCTATAAACCCTAGGGGAGATAGGTAATGTGTGTTAGACCAGTTCAAGCCCACTTTATTACAAACAATTTGCTGAATAAGGATATTATTATGAAAAGATAATTTTTCTACAAATTTTTGAAGAGAAACCAAACAATATGAGGATAACGGAACTATTTTTGACTCTTTATAAATAAAATAATTATAAAAACGTTTTGTTAACGTTTCAAAATTTTTGTTGACGCATTTACGAAGAAATTTTCTTTCCAATGATAATTTTCGAACTGTCGAGTTAAAATATTTTGAAATGATTCATATTTGACAAATTATAAACAGCATTTTATTTAATTAGATGATATAAAAAATACGTACGAACAATTTGTTGCTTGAAGTCGTAATAAGCATTCTTACATTGCTAAGTGTTGCCTAATATGTGCGCATCTTTTCTAGCTCCCAACCATACAAAAACCTTTTGATTTTATTGGATGTGTGAATTAAGTGGTTTCTCTATAAGCTGTTACCAAAAGCAATATTATTGAAAATGATGACAGAAAAAATTAATTCCGGTCATGATAACATAATTAACAAGAGGTAATATTAATTACAATATGGTATGAATGGGTTATTTTGAAAATGAGGGTAATTCTTTCCATTTAATTATATAAATATCTTAGTTGAAAAAGTTTTCATTGTCTCTTAATGAAGACATATTTCGTTATTAAATATAGTGCAGAAATAACCCAAAACTAATTTTCAATACCTTTATTTTCAGCATAAATAAGGAGCATCAACTGCTTACCTCTGGATATGATGTGGGTTGGAAGTCAAAACTTAAAATTCCTCTTAAAGATAACCGGTTTAAAACAAGTGTATGTCTTATTCTTAAATATTTGAAGTATTTATGATATTTATAATATTAGTCAGATTTGATATGTCTCAACAATGAGGGTATGTACTTACACTTTCCTAAATTTTTTTTTTTTTGCTATCCAAGATTAGCCTCTTTCTTTGTTTCCTTTCTTTACACGCCGTTATGTGGGATGTTAAAACCATTTTATTATAATTATGTATGTTTTTATTAAATAGGATGTTACAGAAACTCGAGGAAATGAGTTTGAGGAATTTTGCTTAAAGCGAAAACTTCTTATGGGTATATTTGAAAAAGGCTGGGAGCGACCTTCACCTATACAAGAGGCAGCTATACCAATAGCTTTAAGTGGAAAAGACGTCTTAGCTCGCGCGAAAAATGGTACTGGAAAAACTGGAGCATATTGTATTCCTGTTTTAGAGCAGGTAGATCCAAGTAAGGATTATATACAAGCTTTAATAATGGTTCCGACCAGAGAGTTGGCTCTGCAAACGTCTCAAATATGTATTGAATTGGCTAAACATCTCCATATTCGAGTTATGGTTACAACTGGTGGAACAATATTAAAGGACGATATACTTCGCTTATATCAAAAGGGTAATATTATTTGTATATTAATAATAATGTCTGAAAAAATTGCTTAACAGAATTAATGAAGACGGTGAAATTATATTACTCTACTATACATAATTATACCATCCTGTGGAAAAGGGTATATTAAGTTTGTGCGAATGTTTGTAACTCCTAAGCGGCAAATGCCACGCCCGCCTTCAGTTGTACCGATCGATTCAGAATCAAAATCTGAATAGATTTAACCATGTCCGTCTGTCCATCTAAATTTATGCGCGAGCATTTTTTGAGATATTTTGATGAAATTTGGTACAAGGACATGTATTGGCCCAAAGGGGAATCCTATTGAAAATGGATCGAATTGGACCACTTTTAGAAGCCCTCCCTATATAATTTTTTTTTGTGATATCATAAACAAACAAATTATGATTTATGTATCATTTTGAAATTTTTGAAAATACAGGTAGGTATAAAAATAATAAAATTTTCATTTTTCAAAGAAGAAAAAAAGAAAAAAATTTAAAGGAGTACAAAAAAATAAAACTTCATTTATCAAAGGAAAAAATAATTTGAATAATATAATATATCAAGTTGTGTAGAGTATTTGATGGTCGGGCTTGACCGACTATAATATTTTCACTTGTTTTTTTTTAATTCATTCATTTTTTGACCCATATATATACCACTACATGTTAAAAATAAGCCGAATAAAAGGGCTTCCTTTGTAGCAGAAAATAATGTCTGAGTCAAAATTTATTTGGAACTTGGGATTCCAAATTGAAAAAGTGTAAATTTTTTAAGAGGTTATTCAATGAAAAGTTGCATTAAGTGAGCCTCTTCCCAAAATAGCATCCACACGTTATAACTTTTAAATAATAAATTATTAATTTATGTGACGTTTCATTACAGTTCAACTAGTAATTGCTACTCCAGGAAGAATCCTTGATTTGATGGATAAAAAAGTTGCAGACATGTCTCATTGTAAAATTTTGGTTTTAGATGAGGCAGATAAACTTTTGTCGCTAGATTTTCAAGGAATGCTTGATCATGTTATTTTAAAATTGCCAAAAGATCCTCAAATTCTTTTATTTTCGGCGACATTTCCTTTAACGGTTAAAAACTTTATGGAAAAACACTTGAGAGAACCGTATGAGATAAATTTAATGGAAGAGTTAACATTGAAAGGCGTGACGCAGTATTACGCATTTGTACAAGAACGTCAAAAGGTTCATTGCTTGAATACTTTATTTTCGAAACTCCAAATCAATCAATCCATCATATTTTGTAATTCAACACAACGGGTTGAACTTTTGGCAAAGAAAATAACCGAACTTGGCTATTGCTGCTACTACATACATGCTAAAATGGCACAAGGACACAGAAACCGTGTATTTCACGATTTTAGACAGGGATTGTGCAGAAACCTGGTGTGTTCAGATTTATTTACACGTGGCATAGATGTTCAAGCTGTTAATGTGGTGATAAATTTTGATTTTCCGCGGATGGCGGAAACATATTTACATCGCATTGGACGTTCAGGTCGTTTTGGACATTTGGGTATGTATGGATGTAAATAAATATAATTATTTAACTAAAGAGTGTAAACCTTTTTCCATTTCTCTATGCTATTTTTTTTTATACCATGATTACCATAAATTTGTATGCGACCTAAGTGCGTTGCTCCGTTTCCAACACCTAGAAAAAGGCAAAGTTATAAATATAAGAAATAATTAAAAATGGTCACTAAATAATAGAGCAAGATCAGTTTGATCTGATCTTAACACACATGTATTTTTTGTAAACTGTGACCAAGCAAAATCTATGTTCCTATATAAAATTCTATTTGTAATGAATACTTTTAATTTAAATAATTTTTATTTTTGCAGGTATTGCTATTAATTTAATAACATACGAAGATCGATTTGACTTGCATCGAATTGAAAAAGAACTGGGAACTGAAATCAAACCAATACCTAAAATAATTGATCCTGCACTATACGTTGCTAATATGGCCGTGAATTCTGCAGAATCGATCACTGATTTTAACAATTCAAGCAATAAAGAAGTGAATATTAGCAAATAACATGCTATTGTTAAAATTTAACATTTTAAATATATTTCCAAAATGAAAGATTGAACTTTTTTTGAAGTCTCTATGGGACAATGTTTTGTGAATAAAATGATTCTGTACAGTTTTTATAAATTACAATTTGATTGCATTTTTTTGAACTATAGTTGCTACAAAAGATTGAAACAGTTTTAATTTGGTCAATAAAATTTGTTCACTTATGTATGTGTGGCAGACGCAATATACATATAGCATACACATATTGCCGACATTGTGGCAGACATTTGTAATAATAATTATGTATTCTTATCTTAGGAAAATCCCATGTAAACTTATTCATGTTTTCTTATCTTGGGAAAATCCCATGTTAATTTAGTTTACCTGCTTGCTGTATAAATAGCAACAAGAGCATACAGCAAGCAATCAGAATCATTGTGAACGCTAGCGAGTAACGTACTCAAAATAATACTGCCTAATATAACGAACCCACAAATTGGTGACCCCGACCTCGAGCGAATTATGAACAACGGAAATCAGCCACACAATAGTAACGCGGAAGTATCACGAGTCGCCGTTAGGATTCCTCCGTTTTGGCACGAGAAACCACAGTTATGGTTTGCCCAAATAGAATCCCAATTTCTTGCTACTGGTATATCTTCAGACAAAACGAAGTACCGTACAGTAGTAGGAGGAATCGAAAGCAGCGTACTAGCCCAAGTGAGTGACATTATTTTGAGCCCGCCTGATGCCGATTTGTACGATACGCTGAAATCTCGAATCATCGAGAGATTTACAGATTCCGAACAGAAGCGTATAAGAAAGCTGCTACAGGAGCTGGAGTTAGGTGATATGCGTCCTTCACAGCTGTTAAGAGAGATGAAACAGCTTGCCGGCAACGAGATTAACGACGCATTAATCAAATACATCTGGCTAAGTAGGCTGCCACAGAATGTGCGCTCTATAGTGTCGATTAGCGATGAGACACTAGAGAAAATTTCTATTATGGCAGACAAGATTATCGACGTCAACGAAACAGCAGAAATACACAAGATCTCAGCGGAACCTGTAAACGTCAATTTATTGGCTCAACAAATTTCCAAACTGTCGCAAGAGATATCCGCTCTGAAAACATCTACTAAGCATAATAGGCATTATCGAACCAGAAGCAGATCTCGATCGGAACGCCGAGAGTCCGCAACATAAAATGTGTTATGCTGGTATCATTTTAAGTTTGGTGACAAAGCAAGTAAATGCCGCAAACCGTGCATCAAATCTTTAAACTAAATAGTCTGTTGCCGGAGGCGGCTGGCGACAGACGGAAACGCACACGCCGACTAATTATTACGGACAAAAGTAATAATTTAAAATTTTTAGTTGATACCGGTGCCGAAATAAGCGTGATTCCTCCGTTAAAAAATGAACGCAGTCACAAAGATTTTAACTTACATCTGTATGCAGCAAATAAGTCCAAAATTGATACCTACGGAGTAAAAACTCTAACACTCAATTTAGGGTTACGCCGTAATTACTCGTGGACGTTCATCATAGCTAATGTGTCACAGCCCATCCTTGGCGCTGATTTCTTAGCCCATCACAACATAAGTGTCAACGTACGAGAAAGTAAACTCGTGGACAATTTAACGAAGATTTCGTCATGCTGCGCTATTACCACCACTACTGGCGATATAACGAGGATTTCACTTATAAATAACGAGACTCCCTTCCATGATATACTGGCAGAATTCAAAGACTTATTTCTTGAAAATGTGCACGCTCCAAGTCCTAAACACAGCGTTTCTCACCATATTGTTACTAAAGGACCACCAATGTTTTCAAAGCCTAGACGTCTCGCTCCAGATATGTTGAAAATCGCAAAGGCGGAAATTCAAGCGCTGCTCGAAGCTGGCATTTGCAGGCCTTCAAGGAGTCCTTGGGCTAGTCCCTTACACATGGTGAAGAAAAAAAACGGCGAATGGCGTCCTTGCGGTGATTTTCGCAGACTTAACAGTGTCACTGAACCGGACAGATATCCCTTGCCGCATCTTCACGACTTCACGCACAATTTACACGGGTGCAGCATATTTTCCTCAATTGATTTGAAACGCGCGTATCATCAAATACCTGTGGAACCCACTGATGTCCCGAAAACCGCAATAACAACTCCCTTTGGAATGTACGAGTTTCTTTTTTTGTGTTTTGGTTTACGTAACGCAGGGCAAACATTTCAACGTTTAATGGACAACATCCTATTAGAATTCGATTTCGCCTGGCCATATCTCGACGATATTTTAATTGCATCAAAAAACGAGGAAGAACATCGAACTCATTTGCGAAAAGTATTCCTAAAATTACGCGAATATGGACTCGTAATTAATCCAGCGAAATGTATACTAGGCCAGCCGGAAGTAGTCTTTTTAGGTTACCTAGTTAATAAGGATGGCCTGCGTCCACCACCAGAACGTGTAAAGGCGATTGTAGATTATAATTTGCCTAAGCGAGTATGCGAGCTAAGGAGATTCTTAGGTATGATAAATTTTTTCCGGAGGTTCATTCCTAAAGCCATAGAACATCAACGTATTTTATTCGATTTGACGAGAGGTAACAACAAAAAAGATAAATCGATAATTAGTTGGTCCGAGAACGCAAAAGAGGCATTTCATCAGTGTAAAGAGCAGTTGAGTAAAGCTACGCTCTTAGTTTTTCCTAAACCCGGCGCCCCACTCGCTCTTACGGTAGACGCATCTAACGCAGCAATTGGCGCAATGCTCCAACAACACAATGGGAAAGATTGGGAACCACTTTCCTTCTATTCCGAACGCCTTTCGACAGCACAAGCTAAATACAGTACATACGACAGAGAGCTATTGGCTGCTTATAAAGCTGTTAAATACTTTAGGCATATGTTAGAAGGCCAGAAGTTTTTCATTTATACGGACCACAAACCACTGCAGTTTGCTTTCGTACAACAGTCCGATAAATCGTCACCTCGTCAAACGCGCCATTTGGACTTTCTCAGCCAATTTACCACGGATATTCGATACCTACCTGGTAAACAAAATACTGTAGCGGACGCGCTCTCACGTATTGAAGCCATACATTTATCGAGTGTAATCGACTACGCACAATTAGCAGATAGCCAAAAGGCCGACGAAGAGTTAAAACAATACATGAACAGCAACAGTACCAACTTAAATCTTAAAACCTTCAACATTCCTGGTACATCCGCCGAAGTAGTGTGCGACGTAAGTACAGGAAAGGTACGCCCATGGTTAACAATTCCTTGGAGGAAAATCGCATTCCATTCGATGCACAATTTATGTCACACAGGCATACGCAAAATGAATAAATTGGTCACTGACAGGTTTGTTTGGCCAAATATAAATAAAGACTGCAAGGAGTGGACAAAATGTTGCATGGCTTGCCAAAAAGCAAAAATTTCCCGACACAATCGTGCTCCCATCTCTACCTATGACTTGGTAGGAGAACGCTTCGAACACATCAATATAGACATAGTTGGGCCGTTACCACCATGCCGAGGATACCGCTACTGTCTGACATGTGTTGACCGCTTTACACGTTGGATAGAAGCGTACCCACTCGAAAATATAACAGCGGAAAATGTGGCATTTACCTTCTTTTCCAATTGGATAGCCCGTTTTGGAGTACCACTGCGCATCACTACGGACAGAGGAAGACAATTCGAATGCACGTTTTTCCGCGACCTAAATAAATTGCTGGGTATTAAACATTTCAAAACAACGGCATATCATCCAGCTGCAAACGGCATGATCGAAAGATGGCACAGAACGTTCAAAACTAGCATCAAATGCCATCAAACGGAGAGATGGGTCGATGTGTTGCCCCTTATCCTTCTAGGATTTCATGCAGCTTACAA
Organism: Ornithomya chloropus; assembly: GCA_963971445.1. Taxonomy (NCBI): domain Eukaryota; kingdom Metazoa; phylum Arthropoda; class Insecta; order Diptera; family Hippoboscidae; genus Ornithomya; species Ornithomya chloropus. Next base: position 2,251,470 of record OZ020531.1, read on the forward strand.
AGAGGATATTAAGGCATCACCGGCCGAACTTATATTTGGTACAACAACGAGGCTACCAGGCGAGTTTCTGCATGCTAGCAACGCAGGCAACATAAACGAAGAGGCATTTGTCCAAAGATTACGGGCCTACATGCGGCAACTTAGGCCAACTCCGGCGTCTAACCATGCTAAGGAAGCACCGTTCGTCCAACAGCAGTTATTCAGCTCACCGAACGTTTTCGTCCGTAATGACACAGTACGTCGCCCTTTGCAAGCTCCGTACGAAGGACCATTTAGAGTGGTATCACGCAACGAGAAATATTTCAAAATTGACGTCAATGGTAGACAAACCAATATCTCTATAGATCGCCTCAAACCAGCATTCGTGATTAATGAAGAGCCCCAGCTAACGACGAGTCAAAGTAGTAAGGTAAACCTACAGCCCAACGCATACACAACCAGGAGCGGCAGAACAGTACGATTCAGAGTACATTCTTCAGCTAGGGGGGAGTAATGTGGCAGACGCAATATACATATAGCATACACATATTGCCGACATTGTGGCAGACATTTGTAATAATAATTATGTATTCTTATCTTAGGAAAATCCCATGTAAACTTATTCATGTTTTCTTATCTTCGGAAAATCCCATGTTAATTTAGTTTACCTGCTTGCTGTATAAATAGCAACAAGAGCATACAGCAAGCAATCAGAATCATTGTGAACGCTAGCGAGTAACGTACTCAAAATAATACTGCCTAATATAACGAACCCACATATGTATATTATATATTATAACTTAAAGTTGGCACCTATTTGTATTTGGGTGGTAATTAAAAATATATGTACTTGCGTTTTGTTCATGTCCATTTGAAACTATGACGTTCACAAAAATTATGTATACTAAATTTCGACTATATCTCAATTTTTGCGACTGTAGGATTTTCATATAAAAGGTCAACAGACGGCTAGATGGAATTCCATCTAAATTTTAAGCGTATTGGACTACCATTTCCAATTGGAATGAACTTAATGCAAATGGAAAGAACTCAAATAGAAATGGAAAGAACTCAAATAGAAATGGAAAGAACTCAAATAGAAATGGAAAGAACTCAAATAGAAATAGAAAGAAATCAATTGGAAACGAAATAATATATCTGTACAAAGTGAAGTATAGCGGGTTTGGTTTTGGATGCATTGCACGCACTGCATCGACTGACCTAAACATCCCGCCCGGAATTCAAATAACATCGAATTATTAATTCATAAAAAGAAAACCATTTCAGATTTGAAAATTGTATACAAAAACAAGTAAAAATATAGTCGGTACACCACTTGAGAAATTATTCAATTAAATTTTTTTCTTTGAAAAATGAAAAATTTAATTTTTCTATACCTACTTGTATTTTCAAAAATTTCAAAATGATACATGTCAGAAATGTTTATACCCTGCACCACCCTGTGGAACAGGTTATATTAAGTTTGTGCGGATGTTTATAATTCCTAAACGGCAATTGCCACACCCATCTTAATTATACCGATCGATTCAGAATCAAAATCTGAATCGATTTAACCATGTCCGTCCGTCCTCGTGTCTGTCCATCTAAATGTGTGCGTAAGCTACAGGTCGCATTTTTTGAGATATTTTGATGAAATTTGGTACAAGGACATGTATTGGACCAAAGGGGAACCCTATTAAAAATGGACCGGATTTTAGAACCCCTCCTCATACGATATCCTATTATTTTTTGAGATATTTGGATGAAATTTGATACGCGGAAAAGCATTGACCCAAAAATAGACCCTTTTGAAAATGGACCGGATTGGACCATTTTTAGAACACCTCCCTATATAAATTTTTTTTTTGATATCATAAACAAACAAAGAATAAAAAAAATTTCTGACTTATGCATCATATTGAAATTTTTGGTATAGAAAAATAAAATTTTCATTTTTCAAAGAAAAAAAAAAAAAAAAAATAAAAGCAGTACAAAAAAATAAAACTTCATTTATCAACGGAAAAAATAATTTGAATCATATAATATATCAAGTTGTGTAGGGTATTTGATGGTCCGGCTTGACCGACTATAATGTTTTCACTTGTTTTTTTGTTTGTTTGTAGTAGTAGAAGTAGTTGCACTGCGGGTATTTCCATTTATAACGTTTGTATAATTCCTTGAGGTATTCTTCTTTTTATCGAGCAGCGAATGTATGGTGTAAAATCTTGAGTTTTGGCCATCTATTGGCATAACTTATTGTGACATCAAACAGGTCGGGTTCTGGAGGGGATAGAATTGCGTCATCTATTAAGAAATGACCAGGGATCAAAGAGTTCAAATCATTGGGGTCATTGTTCATAGCGCATAATGGTCGAGAGTTTAAACACCCTTCTATACGGATAAACATCGTGCAAAACTCTTCATATGTAAATTTTTGGGCAGCAGAAATTTTGAATAGATGGGATTTGACGCATTTCACTCCAGTTTCCCACAATCCACCAATGCGAGGAGCTCCAGAGGGAATGAAATGCCAATTGATGACTTGAGAAGAATTATTAAATAGTACTCCATTCCGGACGTATTTTAGAAAATCTTCTGCGTCGCGTTTGAGAAGGTGGAACGCTCCTACAAAGGCTGTCCCATTATCAGAGTAAAGATTTGATGGACTCCGAATTTGCTTGTACAGGACACAGGTTTTACAATTTCTTATTACAGTTTTAACTAAATTTTTGAGTCGAGTTATCCAAAATTCGGAGCGGGTAGCTCGCATCATGAGAAAAATCTCCCCATGGATTGTACACTGGTAAATATATTCCAGTAACAATCTAGTAAAGCGGGTCTTAAGCGGTAATAGTTTAGGAAAACGTTCCACAGATTAGTGGACTGTATGAGTCTGCCGTTTATTCGCTTAAGAGTCTATATGCGGGTTAAAAACCAACAGATCGCTAGAAGGTTTAAGAGGAAAAAGAGAAGGAGAATGATACTCTGGAAAATGATTGCGCTGACTTATGATAAAAAGTCGATTTTTCACAAATTCAATTTCGGAATAGGTCCAAAGGGTTGACAATTAAATTTCTTATGGGGGTGAGTTGAGTTGATGAAACGATATAAGATTACTCTAAATGTTCGGGGTAGATTAGAGAACCTATCGAGTATGTCCTCTATCATTTGAGTAAAACACACTTGAACTGTTTTACATTCCTCATGGGTATCTGGGATTTCGGCTTTTTGTGGCCAATTATCGCTAGAAAGTATTAGCAAAGTGAGACCATGCCACCATAAATCTAAGTTAGAAAACTTTTGGGCTGTGAGGCCACGGGTTGCTAAATCGCCTGGGTTGTCTCGGGAGTCAACATGAGACCAATTATTATTGCCTACTTTTGCGTTAATGGAAGCGACTCGATTAACCACAAAGGCAATCCAATGGCAGGGGGGTTTTTGTAACCATGAAAATACAATAGCGGAATCAGTCCACTGAAATGAAGGGTATTGAGCTGGCTGCAATACTGATCGTAGGGTATCGATCAATTTTACCATTAGTTCGAGTTCAAGCCGTGGCAGAGAAAGGGATTTAATGGGTGCTACTTTAGATTTGGCTGTAAGGAGATGAGCGTGAACGTTACCAAATGTACCTTCGGAACGGATACATAGGGCTCCGCAGAAACTGTGTAATTGTATGTCAAACTTAGGGCTGAAATTGACGTACCAAGGGATTTTAATACGTTCGATGGGATTTATAGAAAAATTAAATTTTTCATTTTTCAAAGAAAAAAATTAAAAATACTAAAAATAATTAAACTTTTCATATATCAAAGAAAAAAATTACATTAGATAATATAATAGATTATATCAAGGGGGGGAGGGTATTTGATAGTCGGGCTTGATCGACTATAATATTTTTACTTGTTTTGAATAATGTTGGTTGCTAAAGGGTATTGCAGCTCATTCTCTTTTTCCAGTGCACGAAGGGTGCGAATTGCTAGGTAGAGGGCACAGTTAACATCGAAGGTGACTGTGAGCAATTTATAATCTTGGGGTTCCGCTTGGAGTGCGTCACGAAATATTATTCGTTGAAATGTGCGGACGGTGAACTTTAATTTGCTGATACATTTTCTCAATATCAGAGTCGTTTTCTCAATATCATAGTCGCCATCTTAATATTAGGATTGTCGCCATCTCAATAAATCCTAAATCCTGGGCCAGGGTAGAGTACGTCGTTAAGACTTACTCCGTTAGAAGAGGACTGTGAAGCATTAAAAACCACCACTACTACTTTGTAGTAGTGCTTTGGGGTTTTAAAGCAGCATGGTGGGGTAAATAGAAAGTATGGTGATTCGTTTAATGGGTCATTTTAGCCATATGGTTTAAAGAAAGATATTCTTTAAGGGTATTATCGTACTCGTCTTTATCAGGAGCAGGCTTGATTCATAGCGTAAAAATTGAGACAGAGCTAATTGTCGGGAACTGCCCAGGGAGAGAGCATGAGGGAACTCTGGTCTGAACAATGAAACGGCCGTTGGGTAGTTTTGAAGAATAAGCATTCGTCTTCGGGAGATTTTATGGATAACTTTGGAACTTCCTCCAATTCCCAAAAATGTAATAAACATTAAAGTATGAGGAAATAGATTGTAAAGGCCTGTTAGTATTAACTTTATCAGTCACCATCCATCCAAATACAGTGTTTTGGGCAATTAGAGAAGTTCGAGAGTTCTTTTTAAGCCCATCCAAAATAATTTTCGAGTATACATCACCACCTAATTTGAAGATATTGACCCTTTGAGTTGTCTGCTAATTGCAAATTAGACAGTGATAGGGCTTTGAGCGATGATATAGGCATATAGGGAAGCTGACCTGAAGCTTTTTAATGACGAGAGCTTGAGTAGGGATTCTAAGCGAGGGGTTTAAACGAAAACTTAATAGGATAGAGCACGAACGCGTAGCTAGGATAGTTACCGTGCCGCATAATCTCGTGATTTTAGTATTAATTGCCTGGGTTGGCAATCGCAATTTCCGCTGAAGCCGGGTGGATATAAAGGTGGCTTTGGAGCCTGAGTCAATAAGCTCTCTGGCTGTGCATAGCGCATCACCTACTATAATTTCAATTAATGCCGTCCTAGAACCACCGATGAGTAAGGGTTTGTGTACAATTGTGATTTGAAATTCTGAAGGGTATGTACAGCTGCAGACGTAGAGGAGCCGAATTAGGTGATTGCTGTTGGGTGTCAGCTGGTGGAGCAGCGCCTGGACTATCATTACGATTATGGGATAGTGAGTTATTTGAGCGTTGCAATGGCGGCGGGTAAGTATAGCCAGCGGAACCGAAAGTTCCGCTCCGAGGTGTTGGCCTAGGATTACGTCAATTGGTATTAGGTGCCTTGGATTTTGCTGGGTATATCTGTGCAACAAAGTGTGATGTTTATGTTGACAGATATTGCAAAAGAATTTACTCGTGCAGTCTTTAAGTTCGTGTGAGGCTGTTAAACAATTAATACAAAATTTGTGCCTTTTAACTAATGCTAACTTATGTTCTTTCATAAGAACGCTGAACATGTTCGTAATGGGTGTATCAATGGACATTGAGGGCATTTATTATTAGAAAGAGATGAAACTTTAGTTTGATATGTATTATATATATTTTTTTCAGCGGGTTTAAGTTTACTGCCGGTATTTTTGGCATCGTTAAGATCGAGTTTTTCATGTGTAGAGCCATGTAGAGAAGTGAGAAAAGAGTCCATGTCGCTCTATGTCGGTGGGTCCCCATCCTTTTTTTTTTGCGTTTGTTTCCACAAAATAAAGATATTCTTTAGCTGAGAATTTAACAAAATCCTCAAACCCGGACACTATTTCACTCTTAAGATGTCACGATCATAATCAGCTTCATTAATGGCGTTCACATAAGTAATGAAATCCGTAAGGTCATCAGATTTTTGCAACAATTGTTTCATATTGAACAAAGAGTTAGCAGAGAAAACATACTAAGAAAATTGAAATGGGTATAATATGGGTGGAATAATATTCACGAGAAGAAGAAAAAAGAGCAAGTGAGAGTAGATTGCTTTATTTAATAATAAACGAGTTATTTATAGTATATTTTGGGTATTAATAGGTTGTTATCATATTACTATTTATTATAAGATAATCAAAATGTAAATTTTATATGAAACAAGTGAAAATATTATAGTCGGTCAAGCCCGACCATCAAATACCCTACACCACTTGATATATTATATTTTTCAATTTATTTTTTTCCTTTGATAAATGAAAGGTTTTATTTTTTTGTACTGCTTTTAATTTTTTTCTTTGAAAAATGAAAATTTTTTTTATTCTTTGTTTGTTTATGATATCAAAAAAAAAATTATATAGGGAGGAGTTCTAAAAATTGTCCAATCCGATCCATTTTCAAGAAGGTTTATTTTTTGGGTCAATGCTTTTCCGAGTATCAAATATAAATATAAAGAGGGGTTCTAAAATTGGTCCAATCCAGTCCACTTTCCATAGTGTTCCTCTTTGGGCCAATATATGATTTTGTATTAAATTTCATCGAAATATCTCGAAAAATAATAGGACCTCATATGGGGAGGGGTTTTAAAAATGGTCCCATCTGGTCCATTTTCAAAAAGGTTTATTTTTGAGCCAATATTTGTCCTTGCACCAAATTTCATCGAAATATCTCAAAAAATTCGACCTGTAGCTTGCGCACAAATGTAGATGGACAGACACGAGGACAGACGGACATGGTTAAATCGATTCAGATTTTGATTCTGAATCGTTTGGTATAATTGAAGATGGGTGTGGCATTTGCCGTTTAGGAATTATAAACATCCGCATAAACTTAATATAACCTGTTCCACAGGTTGGTGCAGGGTATAAAAATATGTGATAAAAAGGGTATGGTGTATTAATAAGTAATTATATTAGAGTTTCTTTGTACGAAGAATTTAAAACAACAAAATATATCGGTATAAAAAAACGATGTACATACATATATTTATGCCAATGCTATTTAATAATTGTATTAAAGTTATGTGGTGCGTGTGGTTATATATAATGCAAAAATTACTTTTGTAATCAAGCACAAGTGCAGTATTGATCAACTCAAGGCTGATCTGGAGTTTTTATGCAAAATATCTGAGCTGATTCATCAAAAATCATGCACAGCAGGTTGGATGCTAGCATTTTGATGGGCGCTACCCCATCATCATCAGCAAAATTTGAGTACCCGACCACATTTATGCTTATTTCAATACAATTCATATGAGAATTGTAACAAGGAAAAGCACAATGTAGCCACATACAAAAATAATAGCATGACTGCAAACATGATCTTTTCAAATCAACCAGGGGGGTCATTGCGTAATTTTTAAACGATATCATTTTTAACGATTAAGATTCAACGATATCGTCCCCAAAACCAATTGCGTAAAGGTATCGTAATCGTATTGTTGTTATAGGCTTAACGTGAATGAAAAATGACATTAAAATAAAAACAAAAAACAAAACAAGATAGAAAAGTTCGGTAAAAAACAAAAAATATTTAATTGTAATTATTCAAAAAGAAAAAAAAAAAAAATTTAAAAATCTTTTGTTATAGGTCAGTAACACAAAAACATATAGATATAAGTTTATAGAAGACCACAGCGACATGGCGCAAAATCACAGTAATTCTTCCCTAGGACGATAAAAATTAAATGAATTATGGGAAGAGTTAATGAATAAGCTAAACGCTGTTGGTCTTGCAAATAAAAGTGTAAACGAATGGAGAAAGGTAAATTTAGATTTAAATCATTTTATAAATTAAATAATTAAGAAACAAATTTTTTTTAAGGTGTGGACGGACTACAAATTTAGGAAAAAAAAATTATGCAGCAATTTGATTTCAAGAAATAAAACTGGAGATGGCCCAACTGTAGAATTGACGTTAACTCCTAATGAGGCAGCTGTAGTGGAAATTATTAATTTTTTACCATTTTGTTCATGTTTTTCCCGACATATTTTTGTTTTAATTTTAAAAGAGTTTTTCTGATACCTAAATGTCCTCCTAATGGACTGTTACGAAATTCGTCAATTAATTTATATTTTATCACTTTATCTGTTATTCTCTGAGGGTCTTTGTATAATATAATATTTAATAATTGGCCTATTTTATTTTTCTTTTGTTGCAACTTATTAAATTTTTCTTTAAAAGCTTTTTCAGTTATGAACTTGAATATCATATCATTCTTGTTCAATGCTACATTAAATATCTTTAATTTTTCTAATTGTGATGTCAGCTTCTCTATGATCGAATCTAAATTCGGAGAATTATCACTGCATCTTATTATTATATCTTTACATTCTGTTTGTATCTTAACATTCTTTTTTCTTGTAATGTTTTTAATACTTTCAAATCTTATTTTTCCTAAATTGTTAATGTCAGAAATAGATGTGCAATCCCATATATGAAGTTGATCAGACTTCTGTGGGGTTGAACTATTCTGATTTTCCATATCGTTAGCTAACTCAATATTTTTCAATTTTTGCCCTCTTGTTATAACATTTATCTTCTTAGGTATCATTTCTCTAAGCATGTCAGTATATATTCGGATTCGTGATAAAGCATCAGCGTTTGAATTTTTCGAACCTTTTTTGTATATTATTGTAAAGTCATAATCGCATAATTTCATTCTTATGCGTGTCATTTTGGATGAAGGATTTTAGTGAGTAAAGAGTGATACTAATGGTCGGTGGTCACTAACGACTATGAATTTGCGTCCATAGAGATAGGGTCTGAAGAATTTTATACCCCAATGTATAGCAAGTAGTTCTTTTTCTATTATAGGTTTATTTATATCGTGTTTCGAGAGTGTGGTACTTGCATATGAAATTGGTAAGTCGTGTTCAATTTCTCCTTGCGATAGAACAGCTCCTAAATCTTCTGTAATAATTGCACAATGCTACGAATCGTCTCACTTCGTCTGCGTTTTTGGGTATGGGATAACTTTTTATTGTATTAAGTTTTGATGGATCAGTTTGTATACCATTTTTGGTTATTAGGTGTCCAAGGTATGTAACTTCTGGTCTCAAAAAATTGCACTTGCTGGCATTGAGTTTCAAGTTATATTTTTGTAGTCTGGTAAAAACTTTTATTAAATTGTCGTTGTGGTGTTTAAGTATGCAGCCAAACACGATGATGTCATCCACATAGAGAAATGCGTTAGAGTCTAGTCCGCTTAAAGCTATTGTGAGCATCCTTTGAAAGCTGTTTGATGAAATTTTGAGACCGAAAGGTAGTCGTTTGAATTGGTAATGTCCTTTGTTCGTTGAAAAGGCTGTTAGAGGTCTGGAGTTTTTGTCTAAATTGATTTGGTGAAATGAACTCGTCATATCTAGAGTAGAAAAGTATTTAGCTCTTCCCAATTTGTCAAGAACGTCTTCCAGTCTGGTAAGTGGAAATTTGTCGTTTACTAATTTGTCATTTAATTTTCGAAAATCTACTACAAGACGCCATTTTTGTGTGTTGTCAGTTGTCTTTTTAGGTACTATTAGTAAGGGTGAGTTATACGGGCTTACTGAAGGTTCTACTATGTCATCGTCAATTAATTTCTGCACTTGTTTATTAATTTCTTCAGTTTGTGTTTGTGGTAGTCGATAATTTTTGATGTAAACTGGTGTGTTATCATTTGTCTGAAGTTTCTGTGTATAAAAGTTATTTGTCGTGAGTTTTTCTCCGTCTAAGTGAAATATATCTTGAAAATCTGTGAATATCTCTATTAATGAGTTCTTAGCAATTTTGTCCTCTTGATTTATATTTAAGGTGCTCAATAATCTATTTAGTCGTTCCTTACTGGCCTCGTTTTGTGTTTTTGCATATAGTATATGGTAATTTCGAAGGGGCTCAGTTTGTACATTAATGTTTTTAAGGTTTATGGTTTGTGCTGTTGTATTTAAAATTCTAACGTGTTTTATCCCATTACGTGGAATTATACAATTTGCTAAAAACACTCCTTTTTGAAAGTCCTTATTTAAGATAAGTGAATCCTCTATTAATTTTATTTTTATTGGATGTATTATCTCTGATCTGGGTGGTATTGAGATAATTTTGGGTTTGCTAGTTTCCATTGGTAGTACGATGTCTTCATTATTTGTATGGATTTCCATAGTCATTGTTTCGAAGTCCAGTTTGCACAGGTAATCTCTTAAGAAATCAATTCCTAATATTCCATCTGTGGATATTGGAAAATTGTCCTCCACCACATGGAATTCATGTGTGTTTATACGCCAGTGATGGTGTCGTCCACCACCAGCGGTATTCCGTTTCCCTGATTCTGTACAACGTTTAAGTGTCTTCTTCTTGTAATAATTATGGGTAAAAGGCAAAGGATTGCCATGTTATAATTTGTTTTTATGTTATGTAAAGTTTTATATTGGATTATTTAGGATACTCACATTAGCTTAGAAAGCAAAGTCCACTAGCATAGTATGCTATGTGTGGGTGAGTAACCTTTTTATTAGTTTATTTTTATAGATACTTACATTTGCTCCATTAGAGCAAAATCCAGTAGCAATTATTTGCTTTGTCTGGGCAAGTAACTATTTAAATGATATTATAGATCAATCAATGTTCTGCTACCTTTAAGATTATTTTATTGATTGATAACTAATTGTACATTTTGTTCATCTTATATACTAATTTTACTTATGTGTATGACCTACTTACTTACTTACCTACTTACTTACAAATTGTAAAAAAAGAAAATAATGCTTAGCTATAAAAATACTGAACTTAAAAAATACGCTTATTACGCTTAACAAATATAATGCTTACAAAGCTAAATATTTATTACATTAAAATTGTGTAGTACAGTGCGTTATATTAAAATTGTATAGTACACTACACCCTTACCCTATAAAAAAAAATTTTTTTTTTATACAGAAAAGAAAAAAAATTTTTGTGTTCATTATATATTTTGTATAAGATTAATTTGTTTTATACGGTTTCAACTCATTATTGTGCACTTCTTTAAGTAAATTATTAATTTCTATAACTGAATTTACTCCATTCTTAGATATTATTTTATAAGGTCCGACGTATGGTTTTTGATATTTTCTTCTATTCCTATTCCTTAATAAAACAAAATCACCTATATTTGAATTTAAAGGGTTGCTGTCTTTAATGTTACTGTTTAAAGTACGTTTGCGTTTTTCTAATTCTATTAGCTTTTTGGCTCTTTTTTGGGAATACTGGAGTCTGACTTTTAATTCATTGGAGTAATCCTCCAGATTGTAGATTTTTTCGTTCGACATAAAATTATCACTTGGCAAACATGGTATTTTTCCAAATACTAATTCAAATGGCGTATAGTTCGTTGTCACATGTGGTGTAGTATTGTATGCAAAAGAGTAATAGGGTATCCATTTGTCCCAGTTGTCATTTTTCGTAAATGATAACATATATTCATTTAACACTCGGTGGTTACGTTCTACTATTCCTAATGTTTCGTGATGGTAAGGGGTTGAGAAGATCTGTTGGATTTTTAGGAGTTCGCATATGTTTTTTAGAAGCTCATTTGTAAACTCTGTACCTCTATCGGATTTTAAGACTTTGAAGTGACCATATTTTAGAATAAGTTGTTCGACAATTGTTTGAGAAATTGTTTTTGCGTCTTTACTAGGTATTGGAAATGCGATTACATATTTTGTTAGTGCGCATTGCATCGTTAGAATATACCTGAATCCATTTGAAATCCTTAGGAGTCCTACTGTATCTATCTCAACTACTTCGAAACTGCTGTTTGGTGTTACAGTAATAGTTTGTGGTTCTTTAGTATGTCGTATCTGTTTATTTTCTTGACAATTTGTGCAGTTGTTAACAAATTTTTTGACCATTTTGCTCATGTTTTTCCAGACATATCTTTGTTTTAATTTTAAAAGAGTTTTTCTGATACCTAAATGTCCTCCTAGTGGACTGTTATGAAATTCGTCAATTAATTTATATTGTATCACTCTATCTGTTATTCTCTGAGGGTCTTTATATAATATAATATTTAATAATTGTTCTTTTTTATTTTTCTTTTGTTGCAACTGGTTGAATTTTTCTTTAAAAGCATTCTCAGTTATGAACTTGAATATCATGTCATTCTTGTTCAATGCTACATTAAATATCTTTAATTTTTCTAATTGTGATGTCAGCTTCTCCATAATCGAATCTAAATTCGGAGGATTATCACTGCATCTTATTATTATATTTTTACTTTCTGTGTGTATTTTAACATTATTTTTTCTTGTAATGTTTTCAATACATTCAAATTTTATTTTTTTTAAGTTATTAATGTCAGAAATAGATGTGCAATCCCATATATGAAGTTGATCAGACTTCTGGGGAGTTGAACTATTCTGATTTTTCATATCGTTAGCTAACTCAATATTTTTCAATTTTTGCCCTCTGGTTACAACTTTTATTTGTCTTGGTATCATATCTTTCAGAGTGTCTGAATCTATCTTTATTCTTGATAATGCATCAGCATTTGTATTGTTTGAACCCTTTTTATATACTATTTCAGAGTCGTAGTCAGATAACTCCATTCTTATCCTTGTCATTCTAGATGAAGGATTATTATGTGTAAATAATGATATTAATGGTCTGTGATCAGTGACTACTATGAATTTTCTTCCAAATAGGTAGGGTCTGAAAAATTTTATTCCCCAATATATTGCCAATAATTCTTTTTCTATAACCGATTTATTGATGTCGTGTTTAGATAATGTCGTACTGGCATAAGAAATTGGTAAATCATATCCAATTTCTCCTTGGGAAAGAATTGCTCCTCGAGCAAAATCAGATGCGTCTCTAGTTAAAACAAACGTTTTGTTAAAATCTGGGTATTGTAATATTGGTGGGTTCATAAGTTTATTTTTTAATGTGTTAAATGATATTTCACATTCATTTGACCAAATGAATGGTTGATTCTTTTTTAATAAATTATTCAAGCATTTTGCTATTTTGGCAAAGTCTTTAATAAATCGCCTATAATAATTACAGAGCGCGACGAATCTTCTAACTTCGTCTGGATTTTTTGGTGTTGGATAATTTTTTATTATTATATATTTTGATGGGTCGGTTTTTATACCATCTTTTGTTATTAAGTGTCCTAAATATACAACTTCATGTCGGAGAAAATGGCATTTATTGGCGTTCAATTTTAAATTATATTTTCTTAAGCGTGAGAAAACTTTTAAGAGATTATTGTTATGATGTTGCAAACTGCAACCAAATATAATTATGTCATCTACGTATAAAAATGCATTTGCGTCTAGTCCAGATAGTGCAATTGTTAGCATTCTTTGAAAACTATTAGATGATATTTTTAAGCCGAAGGGTAACCTTTTAAATTGGAAATGTCCTTTGTTAGTGGAAAATGCTGTTAATGGTCTAGATTCTTTGTCTAAATCAATTTGATGAAAGGAACTTGTCATGTCTAGGGTGGAAAAATATTTTGCTCTCCCTAAGACGTCTAATACGTCATCCAGTCTTGTCAATGGAAATTTATCGTTAACCAATTTTTTATTTAGTTTTCTAAAATCAACTACTAATCTCCATGTTTTTGTATCTTTTGTTCCTTTTTTTGGGACAATGAGTAGTGGGGAATTGTACGGACTTGTAGAAGGTTCGATATCGGATTCCAGTAATTTTTGTACTTGGTGATTAATTTCTGTATTATGTGACTGAGGTAGTCTGTAATTTTTAGTATATACAGGAGTATTGTCATTCATTATTAATTTTTGGGTATAGAAATTATTAGCAGTCAGGCTTTCTCCGTCTAGGTGAAAAATGTCTTGATATTCTCTGAATATGTCTATTAATTTTTTTGAAGCGGCGGTGTCCGCGTGGTCGATATGAATTGTTTTCAAAAGTTCATTGAAGCGTTTTTCAGAATATTGTGCATTATTATTATTATTAGTAATTATGTCATAGTTGTCTAATGGCTCTGTGTTTATTTTTAAGGTTTTTATTGTCACTTTTTTGTTGGTGGAGTTTAAAATTTTAATGTGAGAATTACCAGATTTGGTTACAATGGAATTTGCTATAAACACACCTTGTTGAAGTTCATCATTCAATATTACAGAGTCTTCTTGAAGTTTAAGTTTAATAGGTTGTATTATTTCTGTCCTTGGGGGTATTATAATATAATCGTTTATATAGTTTGTTTCCATCGGAAGAGTAATGGTTTCCTTTTCTATGATGATATCTAGTGTCATTGTCTCATAGTCTATTTTACAAAGAAATCGTTGTAGAAAGTCTATTCCTATTATTCCGTCAGTCGTTATTGGGAAAGAATTGTTTACTATATGAAACGAATGGTTAAATTTTGTTTGTCCGACATATAGATCTAAAAAGGTGTTTCCAAGGGTATCTATTTTTTCCGAAGATATTCCACTCAGTTTACAAGTATTATTTGTTATTTTTGGTGTAATGTTTTTTAATGTATTCAACTTCAACAACGAAATTTCTGCTCCGGTATCGACGAGAAATTTGATATTTCGATTGGTTTCCAATTTTAGAACAATGAAGTGTGTGAGTTGATTGGATACATTTAAAATTTTGTATTCCTTTACGCGTCGGTGATGGTATCCATCATCACCAGCGGTGATTCGTTTCCCTGTTTGTGTATTATGTTGACATTCCGACGCCTGTTATTATTATTTTGTCTCAAATTTGGGTTGTTGGTAGTGGTATTGTTTTGGTTTTGTCTATAGTCATTGTTTGGGTTTATTTGACGTCTGTTATTGTCATTTTGTCTTAAATTATTTTGGTTTTGTCTGAAACTGTTTCTATGATTTCTGCTTCTATAGTTATTGCTTCTATAATTATTATTTTGATAATCATAATTATAATTCCTATTTTGCCTGAAATTATTTCCACAATTGCCATGATTATTGCAACAATTATTATATTTCCTTTGGCTGTACGTTCGATTTTGGATTTTGATGTGAAAAATTTGAGAGTTTGCTTGGAAGTTTTGGTCTCTCTCAAGTTCTAAAGCAATATTTGCAGTTTGGTTTAATGTTTGTGGTTGTGCTGCATATATAGTTTGTTTATATTGTTCACCTACACCGTTCTTAAATATAGTTAGAGCATAATTTTCATTTGTTCTCATTAAGACATTTTTAGTTTCTGCAGAAACATTGCTACCTAGTTGGTTAATTTGTAATTCATTTATCTGACTTGTTAAATCTAGTAACTTATCTACAAAATTTTGAACGCTCCCTAATTGTCGGGTGTTGTTTAAGGTAGTCTGCAAATTAGCAATTGTGTGTGGATTCTTATAAGTCGATTTTAGTTTATTTATCAACTCCTCTATAGTACTTGGAGTTTGTACCGAACCAATTGCTGTTTTAACATTTTGTGATAACTTTATGTGATAGGCTAGTTCTAATAGTTCTTTTTTCCCATCATCATTCAGGTTTTTACCAAGGAGTTCGACTATTTTGCAGAAGTTATCGACTTCCTTGTATTTCCCTGTAAAAAGTGGGACTGTTTTTAATGTTAATTCGAAATTAAAAGCCATTGTATCAGTCTGATTTGATAAGGTAGACTCCAATAATTCCGATAACGAGCACTCTAAATCTTTATAAGTTTCATCAAATGTAATTTTAAGATTGAGCCAGTCTAAAGATCCTTCTAAGAGTTGCCCCAGTAATGTAAACTTTTGTCTCAGTTTTTTTATTTCGTCTAGCTTTGATTCTAGTGTTTCTTTCTTGTAAGGTCTATTTGGTGTCTTTTTTAAATTTACTAAAATCTTCTTTAAACTTTCTAAAATTGCTTTGCCGTCCTCCATGAATTACCTATGTGTACGTCTTTATATACTAACAAAATTTTTACTAAGTTTTTATATTTTACTTGTATTTATGTATATATAAAAAAAAAATTTTTTTTTTTAAACATTACTTATACTTTTTATAATCTTTTTGTTAACGTATTCTTTGTAGTATTTGTTTACTTTATATAGTATGTAAATTACTAAAATTAAAATTACTATAACTACAAGAGACTCAGTTGTTATCTCTATCGTCGTAACTCTACTGTTATTGCTGTTACTGTTGTTATTGCTGTAATATACATTTACTTCCTCCTTCTGCTTGCTCCTTGCAGATCCCATACTTATATAGTAAAAAGGCTACTGTGTTTAGTGTCGTATATGGAAATATATATACTAATGTGCTTTGTCAAGTTTCTTTTTTTCCTTCTTCTGTTGCTTATACTGAGATTTTAATTCTTCGACCTGTTGTTTTAGTTTCTTTTTATTTTCTGGGTCCGCAATAGTTATCACTCTGTACAAATCTCGGAGTTTTTGAAGGTATTTAACGTGTCGACCTCCTCTCTTTTTTTTTTTTTGGGGTGCTGTACAGGTTTTTTTACCACATCGCAGCGATGTTGTTGCCTTGCTTTATACTCTTCTATAGTCAAAGGTCGTGGACGTGGGATTGGAGTTGGGACATAGACGGGCTGGCTTTTAACAAATTCTGCCCCAGGGGGTATGTACGGACGATAACTGCAAAACGTATAATGTAATGTTGTTTTTGCAATAGTTGCATTTGGAATATTAGATATAATTTTGGCAAAAATTTTGATTCAGGATCGTGGTCGGCAGGATCGCCATGTAATAATTATGGGTAAAAGGCAAAGGATTGCCATGTTATAATTTGTTTTTATGTTATGTAAAGTTTTATATTGGATTATTTAGGATACTCACATTAGCTTAGAAAGCAAAGTCCACTAGCATAGTATGCTATGTGTGGGTGAGTAACCTTTTTATTAGTTTATTTTTATAGATACTTACATTTGCTCCATTAGAGCAAAATCCAGTAGCAATTATTTGCTTTGTCTGGGCAAGTAACTATTTAAATGATATTATAGATCAATCAATGTTCTGCTACCTTTAAGATTATTTTATTGATTGATAACTAATTGTACATTTTGTTCATCTTATATACTAATTTTACTTATGTGTATGACCTACTTACTTACTTACCTACTTACTTACAAATTGTAAAAAAAGAAAATAATGCTTAGCTATAAAAATACTGAACTTAAAAAATACGCTTATTACGCTTAACAAATATAATGCTTACAAAGCTAAATATTTATTACATTAAAATTGTGTAGTACAGTGCGTTATATTAAAATTGTATAGTACACTACATTCTATTGTTTTGATAGATGTTAGGTATTTGGGGGTATCTGGGATTGTTTTGCATGTTCACATACTGCCGAAAATTATTATTGTTTTGCATATTTCTTATATTATTGTTTTGCATGTTAGGATAATACCTGGAATCATTGTTTTGCATGTTAGAGTTGTGTCTGAAATTGTTGTATGTGTTTATGGGTGGCGTTCTGTTATTGAATGTGGGGTTTCGGTTTCTTTGTGTAAAATTTCTTTGAGTGTTGAAATTTCTCTAGTTATTGGTCCAGTATGAATTTTGGGGGGTGTATTGGATTTTGTTTCGTGTTTTGTTTGTTCTATTGTTCTGATTGTTTATTCTGAGTATTTGAGAGTTATTTTGAAAGCTATGGTCTTTTTCTAATTCTAGAGCTAAGTTGACTGCTTGGGTTAACGATTGAGGTTGAGCAGCAAATAGGGTCTGTTTGTATCTTTCGTCGATGCCCTTTTTGAATACTGTGAGAGCATAATTGTCATTGATTTTTGTTATGACCTCACGTTTAGCTGTAGTTGCCGTAGTGCCTAAGTCTTGAATTTGTAAGTTATTTAATTGTGCTATTAGACTAACTATTTATCTCTATAATTCTCAATGCTACCTCGTTGTTGTAAATTGTTTAGTGTATTATGTATTGTTGGTATTGTGTGTGGGTTTTTGAAAGTATTTTTAATAGAATTGTATAGTTCTTCTAACGTGTTAGGTGTTTCTATTAAACCTATTGCCGTTTTTACTTTCTGAGTGAGCTTTATGTGGTAAACAAATTCAAGCAAATCAGTTTTACCAGCTTCTGAAAGATTTTTGGACAATATCTCAACGAATTTGCAGAAGTTTTCAACTTCTTCAAATTTGCCAGAAAAGATAGGCAATGTTTTCATTGCCAATTCCATATTGAAAGCCATTTTAAAATTTCTTAATTGTTCTTCAAAATATTGTTTTAGACTAATATAGGTATTTTTAAATTGTATCTTTAGTTCTGGCGGTATTTTCTCTTCATCTAGGTTTTGGAATTTGTTTTTAATTGTCTCAAGTTCTACTAATTTTCCTTCAATGGTTTCCTGTTTGTATGGACGACCAAAGGATTTTTTTAAATTAGGTCCAATTTTTAAAATATTTTGTAATAATTCGGATGCTTGGTCCATACGGGAATTATTGGATGTGTGTATTTGAGTGCTTATTTATTATTATATATTATTTAATTTTATATAACTTTTTTTTTTATTTCATTATATAATTTTTACATAATATTTTTAATACAATTTTTTTTTTGTTAATTTTATTTATTTCTATTTAGAAAAAAAAAAAATTTTTTTTTATATATATTTATTTTTGCTCCTACACATTAGGTAAATTTATACTTTTATTTCATTTTTTATTTACATAATCTTTATAGTACTAATACAATAAAAATTATTATTATTATGAGGGTTTCAGAGCTTATTTTTATTGTAGTATGGGTGGTATCACCTGTGTTGTTGTTGTTTATATATATTTCTTCTTTTTGTTGCTATTTGTTCTATTATTTTCTGTTTATTATCTTTCGTGGCTATATTTTTTTATTTCATGCTGTAATCTAATTCTTTGTTTATGTTTTATTCTTTTTCCGCCACGTTTCCTTTGTTTTGGTGGAACTGGTCGAGTGATATTTTTACTGTAGGCTTGTCGCCTTTTATATTCCTCAATTGTTATGGGTTTTGGGCCGGGAATTGGAGTGGATATGTACAATGGTGCTGGAACGGTTGGTCCAATAGGTACGTACGGTGCTGCTTTTTGCATATAATTATTTGTTGTCAGTGTTAGTAGATAACACAATAATTATGA
Organism: Ornithomya chloropus; assembly: GCA_963971445.1. Taxonomy (NCBI): domain Eukaryota; kingdom Metazoa; phylum Arthropoda; class Insecta; order Diptera; family Hippoboscidae; genus Ornithomya; species Ornithomya chloropus. The sequence continues at coordinate 2,270,466 of OZ020531.1, forward strand.
GTAGGATTCATATGGTTGGCAGGATCTGATGGTTGCAGGATTAAGAATTTTGCAGGATCAGATGGTTTCAGGATCAAGAATTTTGTAGGATCTGATGGTTTCAGGATCAAGAATTTTGTAGGATCTGATGGTTTCAGGATCAAGAATTTTGCAGGATCAGATGGTTTCAGGATGAAGAATTTTGCAGGATCTGATGGTTTCAGGATCAAGAATTTTGCAGGATCTGATGGTTGCAGGATCTGATGGTTTCAGGATCAAGAATTTTGCAGGATCAGATGGTTTCAGGATGAAGAATTTTGCAGGATCTGATGGTTGCAGGATCAGATGGTTTCAGGATCAAGAATTTTGCAGGATCGCCATGTTATGTATTTCCTTTTTTTTATTTTTTTTTATTGCTTTAATAAAATGATTATCATATGTCGCGCAACGCACAACTTCAGTATCCCGCGTATTTACGCAAGGTATATTGATAATTATTTTATGAAGACAAAAATCACTTCTATGATGAGAATTATTGTCTGCCTTTATTTTTGAAAACACAAATCTTATATACAAAATTTCTTACAATTAAACTAGGTTATTATGATATATGATACACCATTACAAATATTATTTTTATTAGAGTTAATAGTTGTGTGTAAGTTTGTGTTGTATGCTACAGTTTTTATTTAAGTTAAGGTCGGTAATGAATAAAGAATAATGTGTGATATAATATATGTGAAATTGAACCTTAGCATAAGAATTTGTATCAAGTTTGTATAGTAAAGTATGTTACAGTTTTTATTTAAGTTAAGGTTAATAATAAATCGAATCTTAACTAAAGAATGTGCACTTTTTGTATGCACACTACACCCTTATCCTATAGAGAAAAAAAAAAAATTTTTTTTTGTATAAAGAAAAATTTTTTTTTGTAAAATAAGTATAATAAGTAAGATTTGTTTACAAAATAAATTAAAAGTAATATTTTTACTATAATAATCAACATAATATTTAGTATTAATTTAATTAAAGTATTTAATTAGTTATTCTAAGAAATTTTATTTCTTGAACTTATATATATATTTCATGTCTTATAAGGTTTGAGGATGTTATTGTGAAATGTTTTTGAAGTGTTGTTTATTTTGATGGTGGAATTCACACCATTTCTAGCAATTATTTTGTATGGACCGACATAGGGTTTTTCATTCTTCCGTCTTGTCATATTTCTTAATAATACATAGTCTCCTATTTCCAAATTCAAAGGTTTGCTTTCTTTAGCATTATTTTTTAATGTTCTTCTATGCTTTTCTCTTTCTGAAAATTCTTTTGCATTTTGCAAAGAAAACTTTAATCTGGCTTTCAGTTCATTGTAATAATTTTCTAAATCTTTATTTGTGTCATTCATATCAATATTATCATTTGGCAGATAGGCTATTCTTCCAATTACTAGTTCATAAGGTGTGTATCCCGTTATTATATGCGGGGTGGTGTTATACGCAAAACAGTAATATGGTATCCATTTATCCCAATTGTCATTTTCTGCAAATGACAACATATATTCATTCATTACACGATGATTTCTTTCAACAGAGCCTAAAGTTTGATGATGATAAGGGGTTGAAAATATTTGTTGAACTTTGAGTAGTTCACGTACGTTTTTCAGTAATTCGTTTGTAAATTCTGTTCCTCTGCCTGATTTTAATACCTTAAAATGACCATATTTTAGAATAAGTTGTTCGACAATTGTTTGAGAAATTGTTTTTGCGTCTTTACTAGGTATTGGGAACGCGATTACATATTTTGTTAGTGCGCATTGCATCGTTGGAATATACCTGAACCCATTTGAAATTCTTAGGGGTCCTACTGTATCTATCTCAACTACATCAAAACTGCTGTTTGGTGTTACAATAATAGTTTGTGGTTCTTTAGTATGTCGTGTCTGTTTATTTTCTTGACAATTTGTGTAGTTGTTGACAAATTTTTTTACCATTTTGTTCATGTTTTTCCCGACATATTTTTGTTTTAATTTTAAAAGAGTTTTTCTGATACCTAAATGTCCTCCTAATGGACTGTTATGAAATTCGTCAATTAATTTATATTTTATCACTTTATCTGTTATTCTCTGAGGGTCTTTGTATAATATAATATTTAATAATTGGCCTATTTTATTTTTCTTTTGTTGCAACTTATTAAATTTTTCTTTAAAAGCATTTTCAGTTATGAACTTGAATATCATATCATTCTTGTTCAATGCTACATTAAATATCTTTAATTTTTCTAATTGTGATGTCAGCTTCTCTATGATCGAATCTAAATTCGGAGAATTATCACTGCATCTTATTATTATATCTTTACTTTCTGTTTGTATCTTAACATTCTTTTTTCTTGTAATGTTTTTAATACTTTCAAATCTTATTTTTCCTAAATTGTTAATGTCAGAAATAGATGTGCAATCCCATATATGAAGTTGATCAGACTTCTGTGGGGTTGAACTATTCTGATTTTCCATATCGTTAGCTAACTCAATATTTTTCAATTTTTGCCCTCTTGTTATAACATTTATCTTCTTAGGTATCATTTCTCTAAGCATGTCAGTATATATTCGGATTCGTGATAGAGCATCAGCGTTTGAATTTTTCGAACCTTTTTTGTATATTATTGTAAAGTCATAATCGCATAATTTCATTCTTATGCGCGTCATTTTGGATGAAGGATTTTTGTGAGTAAAGAGTGATACTAATGGTCGGTGGTCACTAACGACTATGAATTTGCGTCCATAGAGATAGGGTCTGAAGAATTTTATACCCCAATGTATAGCAAGTAGTTCTTTTTCTATTATAGGTTTATTTATATCGTGTTTCGAGAGTGTGGTACTTGCATATGAAATTGCTAAGTCGTGTCCAATTTCTCCTTGCGATAGAACAGCTCCTAAATCTTCTGTAATAATTGCACAATGCTACGAATCGTCTCACTTCGTCTGCGTTTTTGGGTATGGGATAACTTTTTATTGTATTAAGTTTTGATGGATCAGTTTGTATACCATTTTTGGTTATTAGGTGTCCAAGGTATGTAACTTCTAGTCTCAAAAAATTACACTTGCTGGCATTGAGTTTCAAGTTATATTTTTGTAGTCTGGTAAAAACTTTTATTAAATTGTCGTTGTGGTGTTTAAGTATGCAGCCAAACACGATGATGTCATCCACATAGAGAAATGCGTTAGAGTCTAGTCCGCTTAAAGCTATTGTGAGCATCCTTTGAAAGCTGTTTGATGAAATTTTAAGACCGAAAGGTAGTCGTTTGAATTGGTAATGTCCTTTGTTAGTAGAAAAAGCTGTTAGAGGTCTGGAGTTTTTGTCTAAATTGATTTGGTGAAATGAACTCGTCATGTCTAGAGTAGAAAAGTATTTAGCTCTTCCCAATTTGTCAAGAACGTCTTCAAGTCTAGTTAGTGGAAATTTGTCGTTTACCAATTTGTCGTTCAATTTTCTAAAGTCTACTACAAGTCGCCATTTTTGTGTGTCGTTAGTCGTCTTTTTAGGTACAATTAGTAAGGGTGAGTTATAAGGGCTTACTGAAGGTTCTACTATGTCATCGTCAATTAATTTCTGCACTTGTTTATTAATTTCTTCAGTTTGTGTTTGTGGTAGTCGATAATTTTTGATGTAAACTGGTGTGTTATCATTTGTCTGAAGTTTCTGTGTATAAAAGTTATTTGTCGTGAGTTTTTCTCCGTCTAAGTGAAATATATCTTGAAAATCTGTGAATATCTCTATTAATGAGTTCTTAGCAATTTTGTCCTCTTGATTTATATTTATGGTGTTTAGTAGTCTGTTTAATCGTTCTTTAGTAGCCTTGTTTTGTGGCCTCGCATTAAGTATATGATAATTTTGAAGAGGCTCTAATTGTACATTAATATTTTTAAGGTTTATGGTTTGTGCTGTTGTATTTAAAATTCTAACGTGTTTTATCCCATTACGTAGAATTATACAATTTGCTAAAAACACTCCTTTTTGAAAGTCCTTATTTAAGATAAGTGAATCCTCTTTTAATTTTATTTTTGTTGGATGTATTATCTCTGATCTGGGTGGTATTGAGATAATTTTGGGTTTGTTAGATTCCATTGGTAGTACGATGTCTTCATTATTTCTATGGATTTCCATTGTCATTGTTTCAAAATCCAGTTTGCACAGGTAATCTCTTAAGAAATCAATTCCTAATATTCCATCTGTGGATATTGGAAAATTGTCCTCCACCACATGGAATTCATGTGTGTTTATACGCCAGTGATGGTGTCGTCCACCACCAGCGGTATTCCGTTTCCCTGATTCTGTACAACGTTTAAGTGTCTTCTTCTATTGTTTTGATAGATGTTAGGTATTTGGGGGTATCTGGGATTGTTTTGCATGTTCCCATACTGCCGAAAATTATTATTGTTTTGCATATTTCTTATATTATTGTTTTGCATGTTAGGATAATACCTGGAATCATTGTTTTGCATGTTAGAGTTGTGTCTGAAATTGTTGTATGTGTTTATGGGTGGCGTTCTGTTATTGAATGTGGGGTTTCGGTTTCTTTGTGTAAAATTTCTTTGAGTGTTGAAATTTCTCTGGTTATTGGTCCAGTATGAATTTTGGGGGGTGTATTGGAATTTGTTTCGTGTTTTGTTTGTTCTATTGTTCTGATTGTTTATTCTGAGTATTTGAGAGTTATTTTGAAAGCTATGGTCTTTTTCTAATTCTAGAGCTAAGTTGACTGCTTGGGTTAACGATTGAGGTTGAGCAGCGAATAGGGTCTGTTTGTATCTTTCGTCGATGCCCTTTTTGAATACTGTGAGAGCATAATTGTCATTGATTTTTGTTATGACCTCACGTTTAGCTGTAGTTGCCGTAGTGCCTAAGTCTTGAATTTGTAAGTTATTTAATTGTGCTATTAGACTAACTATTTATCTCTATAATTCTCAATGCTACCTCGTTGTTGTAAATTGTTTGGTGTATTATGTATTGTTGGTATTGTGTGTGGGTTTTTGAAAGTATTTTTAATAGAATTGTATAGTTCTTCTAACGTGTTAGGTGTTTCTATTAAACCTATTGCCGTTTTTACTTTCTGAGTGAGCTTTATGTGGTAAACAAATTCAAGCAAATCAGTTTTACCAGCTTCTGAAAGATTTTTGGACAATATCTCAACGAATTTGCAGAAGTTTTCAACTTCTTCAAATTTGCCAGAAAAGATAGGCAATGTTTTCATTGCCAATTCCATATTGAAAGCCATTTTAAAATTTCTTAATTGTTCTTCAAAATATTGTTTTAGACTAATATAGGTATTTTTAAATTGTATCTTTAGTTCTGGCGGTATTTTCTCTTCATCTAGGTTTTGGAATTTGTTTTTAATTGTCTCAAGTTCTACTAATTTTCCTTCAATGGTTTCCTGTTTGTATGGACGACCAAAGGATTTTTTTAAATTAGTTCCAATTTTTAAAATACTTCGTAATAATTCGGATGCTTGGTCCATACGGGAATTATTGGATGTGTGTATTTGAGTGCTTATTTATTATTATATATTATTTAATTTTATATAACTTTTTTTTTTATTTCATTATATAATTTTTACATAATATATTTAATACAATTTTTTTTTGTTAATTTTATTTATTTCTTTATTCTTTATTCTTTATTTGTAATTATAAGACTTTAGCTAAATTACAGACAATTCATTTACCGATGAGTGCATATGTAAACATTCTTGCAGAACTTAATTAAAAATAAATTAAATTTACATAAATGAAATTACATAATGGTATCTATGATTAATGGTTGAAACTAAGAAGCAGCGACCTCCATCGACGACAGCAAACAGCAACAACAACAACAACAACGATGTCGAAGCTAAAGCTGTAACAGAGTGATTATAGTAAAGATATACTTACATTTATAGAAAGTTTTAACTTAAGACTAGTTTATTAATAAGGATACATTAACAGAAATTATAGTAAGCGTGTACAATGTATATGCACCTATGTATATGAATAAGTATATATTAGTGCTAGGGCTATATATAAATGAGTTTATAACTATAATTTTACATTTACAAAGACCAATTAAGTATGTATATAGTAGAAGCCAGGCAACCGTTAATTATTAGCTCTTAAAAAATTGTTCTTAAAAGAGACGACTGATTTGGACAAGGACACGTGAGAATAATAATCATTAAAGTCTTTACAGGCTACGCGAAACGACCAAAACATTTCATAATTGGTCCGACATTGCGGAAGAAAAATTGGCACATAGTGTCTTGAGAAACGGGCGGGTACAACAAAAGATAATTCATTTAACAACAACGAACTATTAATATCTCCATTTATTAATTTATATATAAATGACATACCCAGCATTTTTCTTCTTTTTTCGAGTGAAGCCAGGTCAATTAGTTTAAGGCGGGTCGCGTAAGGTGGCAGGGGTAGAGCAGTGTCCCATTTTAGACCTCGCAAGGCAAACAGAAGGAATTGCTTCTGAACAGATTCTAACGAGTTAATGTGGACAGCATAAGACGGTGACCATACAACGGAGGCATATTCGAGTGTGGGTCTGTCCAATGCAGTATAAAGTCTTTTCGTTATATACGGATCTGTAAGTTCCTTGGACCATCTCTTAATAAAGCCTAACGTACCTCTTGCTTTATTTATGATTGAATTTATATGAAGATTGAAAGTTAATTTATGGTCGAGTAAAACGCCCAGGTCAACAAAGGACGTAACGCTATCTAGCGGCTGACCGTCTATGCAATAAAGTGAGGAAAATAGTACAGTTCTATAAAATGACATTTTTTTGCATTTAGAGAGGTTTAACGTCATTAGATTTATATTACACCAATCAACAAGGGAAAGTAAATCATGAGAAAGAGCACACACGTCAGTTACACTTTGAATATTATGAAATAATTTAACATCGTCGGCATACATCAGAATATTGCAATTGCTAATAACGTTAGGGAGATCGTTTATGTAGAGGACAAAAAATAACGGACCCAAATGGCTACCCTGTGGAACTCCGGAGGGAACAGAGAATATTCGTGAGTATGTGGATTTGTACAAAACTCTTTGAATGCGGTTACGTAAATAAGATGAAAACCATCTGACCAAAGGAGGCGGAAATCCCATTTTTGCAAGTTTAAGTATAAGTAAGTCATGATTTACTTGATCAAATGCTTTACTAAAATCTGTAAAGATAACGTCGGTTTGAGAACCGTTGGCAAATGATTTAATAATGTTACTAGAAAGCTCTAGTAAGTTAGTAACCGTGGATTTACCACCGCAGAAACCGTGTTGGCAAGGAGAGATGACGGATGAAATTGACCGTAACAATCTTTTAGAAACAAGAAGCTCAAACAATTTAGGTATAAAACTAAGTTGGGCAATGCCTCTGTAGTTTTTGATACATTATCTAGGGCCATTCTTATGCAAAGGTATAATGGTGCCAACTTTCCAAATTTGCGGAAACTCACCCATCGATAGAGACAAGTTAAATAGCTTTACCAAAGGCTTACATAAAACATTTGCACATTTAATTAGGATGCAAGATGGAATTCCATCTGGGCCAGGTTTGTTAGAGTATTTAAGACCGCGCAATGCAGTATACACCTCGTCCTCAGACAAAACAATGAATGGAAAGATATCAAACATTTTAATATCATAAGGATAGTCCCTGTTATTATATTGTTTATAGGTGTAGGTCGCACTGAAAAAAGAGGCGAACATATTGGCTATTTCAGTGGAATCAGATGATTCAATATTACCGTCACGCATGAAAGTTGGCAGTAAGGTGGATTTGCATTTAGAGTTGACAAATTTATAAAAGTTTTTAGGATTTGTTCTAAAACTTATACGCATTTTGCACAAATAATCACTATAGCACTTATTACTCAGCGAAACATATTTGTTCTTTGCCAAAGTGTAGCGTGAAAAATCGGATATTGAGCCAGTTTTTTTATAACGTTTAAACATCCTGTTACGCTCATTGCGAAGCATTTTCAATTCCCTTGACATCCAGATAGGACCAGTATCGATAGAGTTTTTGAAAATTACAGGGACGTACATCGAAATCGCTTCGTTAACAAAGCCATAAAACTCACTGATTAAGGCATTTATAGAATGTGAGTTAGTGGAGGTATAGTTCGTAAATACGTAAGATAACCAATCGTTCATACATATATAATTAGTTTGAGAGAACAAATATTGAGGTATACCGGTATTGTCAAGAGAACATTTATTGTTAAGAATTTCAAGAGATGTGCATATTGTAGGATGATAAATGTCTTCGGGATTAATTAACGGAATAGTTCTTGTAATAGATATTTCAGACGTATTAGAAAAAACCAGATCGAGCATTTTATTTTGAACATTTTTAATTGTATTAATTTGAGACAAACCTAGTTTGAAAATACCTGCGAAAAATTCGTCGTAATTGCAGGAAGAGTAAGGACTTAACTGACCAGACTTGTCATCATAAATCCACGATACCATAGGAAGATTAAAGTCACCTAAAGCAATTAGGAGATCATTAGTCTTGAGTGAGTTGTTAATATGACATAAAAATGACACATGATGTAAGTAGACAGCTCTATCTGAAGCAGGAGGAATATATGAACATGTCAGGTAAAGGTTCCTATTGTGTAGTTTAATGCGAACTCCAACAATCTCTATATCTCCAGTATTATTAAATGTTATAGCCTCGGAAGGAAAAAGGTTATGAACAGCTATTAAGACCCCACCACCCTTTGTAATAAGCCTATCATGTCTGTATACAGTGTAGTCACAACAGAATAATTCGGAATTAAGTACGTTCGGTTTTAACCATGTTTCAGAAAATGCAAAGAGATGAAAATCACTGCTAGCACTATCTATGTATAGATCATGTAATTTGGTATTAAGTCCCCTAACGTTTTGATAAATAATCTTAAGCGGACAGTGACTTATATTTAGTTTTTTGAGTCATTAGATGCAGTAGTAGAAAAAACAGTTTGATTAAGATATTTCATCCTCTTACGTGGTGTAAATTCTCTTATGAATGCACCCGTAGGCCAAAAATCTTCGGAAACCAGAGTATCAAAATACTGTTGTGGAATAGATATTTTATAAGAGGCCACATCACGTGGTTGTTGATTTTTAAATTTTAAAACACTTACAGAACTTCTAGGAAGGTCGGATATCTTATCACATATGTAATTTAAAATATCTTCTGCAGGTGTATCTGCAGCGACACGACTTAAGAAAATTTGTTTATTACCACCACGAAGCTGAGTAGGATTTAGACTTCTAGATAACGACCGACTTGACGTGAGCAAGTCATCAAGCTGACCTGACGGACAAGATGGTGCAGCTGGTGGGGCATCTGACTTAGCCATATGGTCCACCAATTTATCCACACACGACCCAATTGACTGTGGTGACTTCAATAATTGATCAACCAGAATAGACGGATTAACAGACGGAACAACTGCAATATTATCTGCCCTCTTGTCCGCCACAGTTGATATCACACCATTTACAGTATTGCAACGAGCGTTAGTTATGTTTTCCTTTGGAGGATGAACTACAACAGAAGGAATGTTCTGTTCAATAACAGCAGACGTGCTGTTGTCATCCAATTTGTCAGCCAACGCAACAGATCTAACATAGGGAGAGATCGACGCTTCAGATGCAGAGTTTTTCGAGCCATGTATGGAGGGGCATGATATACTAGCTACCCACTCCTGTACACTACCAACGTCCTTTACACCGCAGCCTTGTTCAAGCAATTTGCAATTATTAAATGCCTCTTGCATGGCATTGAACTTTTCGGTCAACTTTATCAAATCTTTATTTAAAGTAGAAAATGACGATTGAGTAAGCTTAAAGAGCTTATAGTACTCAATGTCCATCTTCCTACACTTTTTACAGGACCAGCGTAGACCTTTGGTTCTGTTAGTTATGTAGTCAAATTGGCGCCCACTGAAGCCTGCACATTTAGAATGCGCTGCGCCATCACAGATATAGCATAGCAAAAATGGTTCATCCTCAGCTGTTATTTTACAATTAGAATAGGAGCAATTCATTTTTGGTGCCTACGTTTGTATTAGAGAAACAATTTATCAAGTTCTAATCACCAATGCGCCAGGAACTGTGCCGTACAATGAACACTAAGATATAAAATGTACTGACTGAAACAACAACAAATTTGATGAATTGAGTTGTTCGCCAAATAAAACAGATATGTGCCAATTGTTAACCACAAATTACTCACCAGAGAACTTATTATGATTTCAAATTAAATAAATTAAAATATTTTTTTTAACTTTTAATAAAAAATTTGTAATTTTTCATCGAAAATTTAAGCGCTTGTTATTTAAGCATATGATCAGACACGCGAGGTTGCCAGACTTCTTCTTTCTATTTAGGAAAAAATTTTTTTTTTATATATATTTATTTTTGCTCCTACACATTAGATAAATTTATACTTTTATTTAATTTTTTATTTACATAATCTTTATAGTACCTATTAATTTTATATAAACTATATACTAATACAATAAAAATTATTATTATTATGAGGGTTTCAGAGCTTATTTTTATTATAGTATGGGTGGTATCACCTGTGTTGTTGTTGTTTATATTTATTTCTTCTTTTTGTTTACTTTTTGTAAGGCCCATTCTCTTCTTTTTGTTGCTATTTGTTCTATTATTTTCTGTTTATTATCTTTCGTGGCTATATTTTTTTTATTTCATGCTGTAATCTAATTCTTTGTTTATGTTTTATTCTTTTTCCGCCACGTTTCCTTTGTTTTGGTGGAATTGGTCGAGTGATATTTTTACTGTAGGCTTGTCGCCTTTTATATTCCTCAATTGTTATGGGTTTTGGGCCGGGAATTGGAGTGGGTATGTACAATGGTGCTGGAACGGTTGGTCCAATAGGTACGTACGGTGCTGCTTTTTGCATATAATTATTTGTTGTCAGTGTTAGTTGCTGAGTAGGATTCATATAGTTGGCAGGATCTGATGGTTGCAGGATCAAGAATTTTGCAGGATGTGATGGTTGCAGGATCAGATGGTTTCAGGATCAAGAATTTTGTAGGATCTGATGGTTTCAGGATCAAGAATTTTGCAGGATCAGATGGTTTCAGGATGAAGAATTTTGCAGGATCTGATGGTTTCAGGATCAAGAATTTTGCAGGATCTGATGGTTGCAGGATCAGATGGTTTCAGGATCAAGAATTTTGTAGGATCTGATGGTTTCAGGATCAAGAATTTTGCAGGATCAGATGGTTTCAGGATGAAGAATTTTGCAGGATCTGATGGTTTCACGATCAAGAATTTTGCAGGATCGCCATGTTATGTATTTCCTTTTTTTTATTTTTTTTTTATTGCTCTAATAAAATGATTATCATATGTCGCGCAACGCACAACTTCAGTATCCCGCGTATTTACGCAAGGTATATTGATAATTATTTTATGAAGACAAAAATCACTTCTATGATGAGAATTATTGTCTGCCTTTATTTTTGAAAACACAAATCTTATATACAAAATTTCTTACAATTAAACTAGGTTATTATGATATATGATACACTATTACAAATAATATTTTTATTAGAGTTAATAGTTGTGTGTAAGTTTGTGTTGTATGTTACAGTTTTTATTTAAGTTAAGGTCGGTAATGAATAAAGAATAATGTGTGATATAATATATGTGAAATTGAACCTTAGCATAAGAATTTGTGTCAAGTTTGTATAGTAAAGTATGTTACAGTTTTTATTTAAGTTAAGGTTAATAATAAATCGAATCTTAACTAAAGAATGTGCACTTTTTGTATGCACACTACACCCTTATCCTATAGAGAAAAAAAAAAAATTTTTTTTTGTATAAAGAAAAATTTTTTTTTGTAAAATAAGTATAATAAGTAAGATTTGTTTACAAAATAAATTAAAAGTAATATTTTTACTATAATAATCAACATAATATTTAGTATTAATTTAATTAAAGTATTTAATTAGTTATTCTAAGAAATTTTATTTCTTGAACTTATATATATATTTCATGTCTTATAAGGTTTGAGGATGTTATTGTGAAATGTTTTTGAAGTGTTGTTTATTTTGATGGTGGAATTCACACCATTTCTAGCAATTATTTTGTATGGACCGACATAGGGTTTTTCATTCTTCCGTCTTGTCATATTTCTTAATAATACATAGTCTCCTATTTCCAAATTCAAAGGTTTGCTTTCTTTAGCATTATTTTTTAATGTTCTTCTATGCTTTTCTCTTTCTGAAAATTCTTTTGCATTTTGCAAAGAAAACTTTAATCTGGCTTTCAGTTCATTGTAATAATTTTCTAAATCTTTATTTGTGTCATTCATATCAATATTATCATTTGGCAGATAGGCTATTCTTCCAATTACTAGTTCATAAGGTGTGTATCCCGTTATTATATGCGGGGTGGTGTTATACGACAAACAGTAATATGGTATCCATTTATCCCAATTGTCATTTTCTGCAAATGACAACATATATTCATTCATTACACGATGATTTCTTTCAACAGAGCCTAAAGTTTGATGATGATAAGGGGTTGAAAATATTTGTTGAACTTTGAGTAGTTCACGTACGTTTTTCAGTAATTCGTTTGTAAATTCTGTTCCTCTGCCTGATTTTAATACCTTAAAATGACCATATTTTAGAATAAGTTGTTCGACAATTGTTTGAGAAATTGTTTTTGCGTCTTTACTAGGTATTGGGAACGCGATTACATATTTTGTTAGTGCGCATTGCATCGTTGGAATATACCTGAACCCATTTGAAATTCTTAGGGGTCCTACTGTATCTATCTCAACTACTTCAAAACTGCTGTTTGGTGTTACAATAATAGTTTGTGGTTCTTTAGTATGTCGTGTCTGTTTATTTTCTTGACAATTTGTGTAGTTGTTGACAAATTTTTTTACCATTTTGTTCATGTTTTTCCCGACATATTTTTGTTTTAATTTTAAAAGAGTTTTTCTGATACCTAAATGTCCTCCTAATGGACTGTTATGAAATTCGTCAATTAATTTATATTTTATCACTTTATCTGTTATTCTCTGAGGGTCTTTGTATAATATAATATTTAATAAATGGCCTATTTTATTTTTCTTTTGTTGCAACTTATTAAATTTTTCTTTAAAAGCATTTTCAGTTATGAACTTGAATATCATATCATTCTTGTTCAATGCTACATTAAATATCTTTAATTTTTCTAATTGTGATGTCAGCTTCTCTATGATCGAATCTAAATTCGGAGAATTATCACTGCATCTTATTATTATATCTTTACTTTCTGTTTGTATCTTAACATTCTTTTTTCTTGTAATGTTTTTAATACTTTCAAATCTTATTTTTCCTAAATTGTTAATGTCAGAAATAGATGTGCAATCCCATATATGAAGTTGATCAGACTTCTGTGGGGTTGAACTATTCTGATTTTCCATATCGTTAGCTAACTCAATATTTTTCAATTTTTGCCCTCTTGTTATAACATTTATCTTCTTAGGTATCATTTCTCTAAGCATGTCAGTATATATTCGGATTCGTGATAGAGCATCAGCGTTTGAATTTTTCGAACCTTTTTTGTATATTATTGTAAAGTCATAATCGCATAATTTCATTCTTATGCGTGTCATTTTGGATGAAGGATTTTAGTGAGTAAAGAGTGATACTAATGGTCGGTGGTCACTAACGACTATGAATTTGCGTCCATAGAGATAGGGTCTGAAGAATTTTATACCCCAATGTATAGCAAGTAGTTCTTTTTCTATTATAGGTTTATTTATATCGTGTTTCGAGAGTGTGGTACTTGCATATGAAATTGGTAAGTCGTGTTCAATTTCTCCTTGCGATAGAACAGCTCCTAAATCTTCTGTAATAATTGCACAATGCTACGAATCGTCTCACTTCGTGTGCGTTTTTGGGTATGGGATAACTTTTTATTGTATTAAGTTTTGATGGATCAGTTTGTATACCATTTTTGGTTATTAGGTGTCCAAGGTATGTAACTTCTGGTCTCAAAAAATTGCACTTGCTGGCATTGAGTTTCAAGTTATATTTTTGTAGTCTGGTAAAAACTTTTATTAAATTGTCCTTGTGGTGTTTAAGTATGCAGCCAAACACGATGATGTCATCCACATAGAGAAATGCGTTAGAGTCTAGTCCGCTTAAAGCTATTGTGAGCATCCTTTGAAAGCTGTTTGATGAAATTTTGAGACCGAAAGGTAGTCGTTTGAATTGGTAATGTCCTTTGTTCGTTGAAAAGGCTGTTAGAGGTCTGGAGTTTTTGTCTAAATTGATTTGGTGAAATGAACTCGTCATATCTAGAGTAGAAAAGTATTTAGCTCTTCCCAATTTGTCAAGAACGTCTTCCAGTCTGGTAAGTGGAAATTTGTCGTTTACTAATTTGTCATTTAATTTTCGAAAATCTACTACAAGACGCCATTTTTGTGTGTTGTCAGTTGTCTTTTTAGGTACTATTAGTAAGGGTGAGTTATACGGGCTTACTGAAGGTTCTACTATGTCATCGTCAATTAATTTCTGCACTTGTTTATTAATTTCTTCAGTTTGTGTTTGTGGTAGTCGATAATTTTTGATGTAAACTGGTGTGTTATCATTTGTCTGAAGTTTCTGTGTATAAAAGTTATTTGTCGTGAGTTTTTCTCCGTCTAAGTGAAATATATCTTGAAAATCTGTGAATATCTCTATTAATGAGTTCTTAGCAATTTTGTCCTCTTGATTTATATTTAAGGTGCTCAATAATCTATTTAGTCGTTCCTTACTGGCCTCGTTTTGTGTTTTTGCATATAGTATATGGTAATTTCGAAGGGGCTCAGTTTGTACATTAATGTTTTTAAGGTTTATGGTTTGTGCTGTTGTATTTAAAATTCTAACGTGTTTTATCCCATTACGTGGAATTATACAATTTGCTAAAAACACTCCTTTTTGAAATTCTTTATTTAAGATAAGTGAATCCTCTTTTAATTTTATTTTTATTGGATGTATTATCTCTGATCTGGGTGGTATTGAGATAATTTTGGGTTTGTTAGATTCCATTGGTAGTACGATGTCTTCATTATTTCTATGGATTTCCATTGTCATTGTTTCAAAATCCAGTTTGCACAGGTAATCTCTTAAGAAATCAATTCCTAATATTCCATCTGTGGATATTGGAAAATTGTCCTCCACCACATGGAATTCATGTGTGTTTATACGCCAGTGATGGTGTCGTCCACCACCAGCGGTATTCCGTTTCCCTGATTCTGTACAACGTTTAAGTGTCTTCTTCTATTGTTTTGATAGATGTTAGGTATTTGGGGGTATCTGGGATTGTTTTGCATGTTCACATACTGCCGAAAATTATTATTGTTTTGCATATTTCTTATATTATTGTTTTGCATGTTAGGATAATACCTGGAATCATTGTTTTGCATGTTAGAGTTGTGTCTGAAATTGTTGTATGTGTTTATGGGTGGCGTTCTGTTATTGAATGTGGGGTTTCGGTTTCTTTGTGTAAAATTTCTTTGAGTGTTGAAATTTCTCTGGTTATTGGTCCAGTATGAATTTTGGGGGGTGTATTGGAATTTGTTTCGTGTTTTGTTTGTTTTATTGTTCTGATTGTTTATTCTGAGTATTTGAGAGTTATTTCGAAAGCTATGGTCTTTTTCTAATTCTAGAGCTAAGTTGACTGCTTGGGTTAACGATTGAGGTTGTGCAGCGAATAGGGTCCGTTTGTATCTTTCGTCGATGCCCTTTTTGAATACTATTACTGTTTTGCATATAACACCACCCCGCATATAATAACGGATTAAAGTTTTCTTTGCAAAATGCAAAAGAATTTTCAGAAAGAGAAAAGCATAGAAGAACATTAAAAAATAATGCTAAAGAAAGCAAACCTTTGAATTTGGAAATAGGAGACTATGTATTATTAAGAAATATGACAAGACGGAAGAATGAAAAACCCTATGTCGGTCCATACAAAATAATTGCTAGAAATGGTGTGAATTCCACAATCAAAATAAACAACACTTCAAAAACATTTCACAATAACATCCTCAAACCTTATAAGACATGAAATATATATATAAGTTCAAGAAATAAAATTTCTTAGAATAACTAATTAAATACTTTAATTAAATTAATACTAAATATTATGTTGATTATTATAGTATAAATATTACTTTTAATTTATTTTGTAAACAAATCTTACTTATTATACTTATTTTACAAAAAAAAATTTTTCTTTATACAAAAAAAAATTTTTTTTTTTTCTCTATAGGATAAGGGTGTAGTGTGCATACAAAAAGTGCACATTCTTTAGTTAAGATTCGATTTATTATTAACCTTAACTTAAATAAAAACTGTAACATACTTTACTATACAAACTTGATACAAATTCTTATGCTAAGGTTCAATTTCACATATATTATATCACACATTATTCTTTATTCATTACCGACCTTAACTTAAATAAAAACTGTAGCATACAACACAAACTTACACACAACTATTAACTCTAATAAAAATAATATTTGTAATGGTGTATCATATATCATAATAACCTAGTTTAATTGTAAGAAATTTTGTATATAAGATTTGTGTTTTCAAAAATAAAGGCAGACAATAATTCTCATCATAGAAGTGATTTTTGTCTTCATAAAATAATTATCAATATACCTTGCGTAAATACGCGGGATACTGAAGTTGCGCGTTGCGCGACATATGATAATCATTTTATTAGAGCAATAAAAAAAAATAAAAAAAAGGAAATACATAACATGGCGATCCTGCAAAATTCTTGATCCTGAAACCATCTGATCCTGCAACCATCAGATCCTGCAAAATTCTTGATCCTGAAACCATCAGATCCTGCAAAATTCTTCATCCTGAAACCATCTGATCCTGCAACCATCAGATCCTGCAAAATTCTTGATCCTGAAACCATCAGATCCTGCAAAATTCTTCATCCTGAAACCATCTGATCCTGCAAAATTCTTGATCCTGAAACCATCAGATCCTACAAAATTCTTGATCCTGAAACCATCTGATCCTGCAACCATCACATCCTGCAAAATTCTTGATCCTGCAACCATCAGATCCTGCCAACTATATGAATCCTACTCAGCAACTAACACTGACAACAAATAATTATATGCAAAAAGCAGCACCGTACGTACCTATTGGACCAACCGTTCCAGCACCATTGTACATACCCACTCCAATTCCCGGCCCAAAACCCATAACAATTGAGGAATATAAAAGGCGACAAGCCTACAGTAAAAATATCACTCGACCAATTCCACCAAAACAAAGGAAACGTGGCGGAAAAAGAATAAAACATAAACAAAGAATTAGATTACAGCATGAAATAAAAAAAATATAGCCACGAAAGATAATAAACAGAAAATAATAGAACAAATAGCAACAAAAAGAAGAGAATGGGCCTTACAAAAAGTAAACAAAAAGAAGAAATAAATATAAACAACAACAACACAGGTGATACCACCCATACTATAATAAAAATAAGCTCTGAAACCCTCATAATAATAATAATTTTTATTGTATTAGTATATAGTTTATATAAAATTAATAGGTACTATAAAGATTATGTAAATAAAAAATTAAATAAAAGTATAAATTTATCTAATGTGTAGGAGCAAAAATAAATATATATAAAAAAAAAATTTTTTCCTAAATAGAAAGAAGAAGTCTGGCAA